>OY796880.1:9112849-9531254 GCA_963680785.1 Diplosoma virens | reverse complement strand
TGCCCAAACGATTTGGTCCTGAGAAGTGTCCCGTATATTTGAGAGTTCCTTGGATAGGGAAAGCTTCCATTGGTCTTGATAAAAACGTCAAAACGGCTGTTGAAAGCTGCTATGGCTCCGTTACCACCAGAGTTGTATTTACATCGAAACGCATGTTGCCTGTAGCCCGCAAAGATGTTTTACCTACCACGCTGAAAAGCTCCGTTGTTTATGAATATTCGTGCCACTGTGACAGTAGGTACGTAGGACGAACATCACAGCGACTACAAGATAGAATCAAGCAGCATGTTCCTAAATGGCTACAACAGCAAGCGAAGCGCCCTACACGATCTCAACCTGGCAGATCCTGTAAGCTAAAACGTAACAATCCAGATTGTGACTCTGCCTTAGGACAACATTTGCTTGACAACGAGCAATGTGCTGCAAACTATAACGACAAACGTTTTAAAATTCTTGCTGTGGCACGCAACTCGTTCCATCTGTGTCTACTCGAGGCAACTTTTATCAAAACCAAACATCCGGTTTTATGTAAGCAAAAGGAATTTGTTTACACATTGAAACTTTTCAAATAACCTAGGTTGCGAGTAACAGTGTTTCTCCTGGGTAATTGCACATAGTGCGTTTCTCCTTTCCGAGAACATCCTGTATTGCACCACACTGTGCAATTGTGCCTTTCTCCTTTCCGAGACTGCAGCACCTTTCTCCCAACTGTTGAGACTATAAATACTTTGATTTTCTCTGGTTCGTCCCATTTTGACGCGATTGCCACTGATGAGAGCGTCACGAAAAGCTTATGGCTCCGAAAAAATCGACTTTGTTTAAAGCGATATTAAAATTCTGTACCACAAAGAAGCTCTTTACCTATTGAATTTTGTTAAATCGTCGGACATGCCAGAATCTTTTCAACAAAGAGTGAATTTAAGAATCGCGAGTCTTTCCTCCTTTCTAACAAAAATTGAATTTAGTTTTTATAACAAATTGAATTCAACAAAAATTGAATTTACTCCTTTCTACCAGATAGGTGTAACAAAAAATCAAGGTTGCCAAGAAAAAATTAAACAAAGGTATGACAAAAAGTAAAGTTGCCAAAAAATTGAGCAAAGGTATGACAAAAATCAAGGTTGCCAAGAAAAAATTAAACATACATATAACAAAATCAAGGTTGCCAAAAAAAATTAAAAATAGATATAACAAAAAAATCAAGATTGCCAAGAAAAAACTATTTAACATAGTTATGATAAAAATTAACGTTGCTTAGAGAAAAAAGTTTTAAAATTGAATAAAGGTATCTAAAAATCAAACTTTCTTAGGGAAAAATTAAATGCAAATATCTAAAAATCAAGCTTCTTAAAAAAATTTTTGAAAAATTAAACAAAGATATAACAAAATCAAGGTTGTCAAGAAAACAGATATTTAAAAATCAAGGTTGCCATGAAAAAAATTGAAGATATACAGTATATCTAAAAATCAAGGTTGACAAGAAAATTTTTTAAAAAATTGAACAAAGATATAACAAAAATCAAGGTTGCCAAGAAACAAAATTTAAAGATAGGTGTAAAGAAATCAAAATTGCTTAGAAAAATGTTTGAAAAATTGACCAAACGTAAAACAAAAGTCAAGTTTTTTTAGAAAAAAAACAAAAAGTCAAAATTACCTAAAGAAAAACTTTTAAAAATTCTATAAAGGTATAACAAAAATCAAGGTTGTCAAAAGAAGAAAAAGTTAAATATATGTAGGTATCTGAAAATTCGGGTTGACTAAGAAAAAATTTTAAAAATTCAACAGAAGTATAACAAAAATCAAGGTCGTGTCGAAAAAAAAAGTGAAGATAAATATCAAAAAATCGAGCTTGTTTGGGATAATTTTTAAAAAATCAAACAAAGGTCTAACAAAAATTAAGGTTACCTAGAAAAAAAATTGAAGATACTATAGATAGCGAACAGATAAAAGTTAAGCATATCTAGAAAATTGTTTAAAATTGATTATAGGCACCTAAAAATTAAACTTGTCTAGAAAAAGAAAAGCAAACTTTTGACTATAGGTATCTTGTGAATAAAAAACCAGATTGCTTAGAAAACGTTAAATGTGCACAAATATCGATTAAAAGTTAGCAAAAAATACGTATCAAGTAAATTGATTCTTTTTTTGGAAATAGTTATTAAACACAATCTTCTAGGGAACGTGCATTTTATTAAGAAAGTAGTTTGTGTTTACTTGTAATTGTGTTCATCTCGAAATCCTTTTGTTATGGTAAAAGAATTGCTCTTTTAAGGTGTGGTACGTTACGGATTTTGGTATGCGCTTGTGCTTTTTAGCTTGCGCTTGCCCTTACTGTATCTAGTTAATAGCACTCTCCAAAAACAACTACATGTAATCTCGCGGCAAACTATTTCTATAGCCAGAATAAATAGAAATAAACACAACTTTCCTTGAGCGCTGGTAATTATTATTTTAACTGGATCAACTGGTCCTTTTGGATTCCCGAGAAAAGTTGTGACAGAGTGTTTCAAAACAAAAGCAGGCAAAAGAATAAAAAAAATGTTATCAATTACAAGATGCCCTTTAGAAAAACTAATACATTTGTAGTTATATTTCTGGTGGCTAAATGGGCCCAGTGGCCAAAAACTGGCGGAAAACTGACGGTGGCTAGTTATCGGTGGCAAATCGTTATCAACCTTTTTCTTCTTCTTCTTCTTCTTTCGGCCTTTCCCATTAGTCAGGGGCGGCCATAGCGTATCATCATTCTCCACATCTTTCTGTCTTCAATGTCCATCTCCTTCACACCAACTTCCTTCATATCTTCTTTTACCACATCTAAAAATCTTCTCTTTGGTCTCCCTCTTCTCCTCTTTCCTGGTAACTCCATTTCCATCATCTTTCTTCCTACATACTCTTGGTCTCTCCTCATGACATGTCCATACCACCTCAGCCTGCCCTCCCTCATCTTCATTCCTAACCGTTCTACCTTAACAGTACTCCTGATGTGCCGTTTCTAATCTTGTCTTTTCTCGTCACTCCCATAGTAAACCTCAGCATTTTCATCTCTGCGACTTTCATCTCTTCCACTTGTTTCTTTGTGACTGCTACTGTCTCAAGTCCATACACCATTGCTGGTCTTACCACTGAACTGTACACTTTTCCTTTTACTCTAGCTGGTAACCTCTTGTCGCAAATTACTCCTGATACTCTTCTCCATCCATTCCATCCTGCCTGTACTCTCTTCTTTACCTCTCTCTCACAACCACCACTTTCTTGCACCGTTGATCCCAAATACTTAAATTCCTTTACTCTTGGCACTTTTGTATCCTCCATCTTCACTGTTTCGTCGTCATTTCCTCCATTTATGCAAAGATATTCGGTCTTTGACCTACTGACTTTCATCCCTCTTCTTTCCAATGCATACTTCCAGGGTTCTAATCTCCGCTCCACTTCTTCCCTAGTCTCTTCGCAAATCACAATATCATCAGCAAACAGCATCGTCCACGGTGGTTCTCTCCTTACTTCATCCGTTAGCCTATCCATTATCACAGCAAACAGGAATGGACTTAACGCTGATTCCTGGTGCAGTCCAACCTTGACCTTGAAACTTTCTGTAGTTCCTACTGCACACCTCATCACTGTTTCGCTTCCCTCATACATATCCTGTACTAGTCGTACATACTTTTCCACTATTCCTGATTTTCTCATGCAGTACCACAGCTCTTCCCGTGGAACCCTGTCGTAAGCTTTCTCTAGGTCCACGAATACACAATGTAGCTCTTTTTGACCTTCCCTGTATTTTTCCATTAACATTCTTAAAGCAAACATGACATCGGTGGTTCCCTTTCCTGGCATGAATCCATATTGCTGTTTGCTGATCTCCACTCTATCCCTTAACCTGGTTTCAATAATTCTTTCCCATACTTTCATTGTGTGGCTCATTAGTTTTATTCCTCTGTAGTTTCCACAGCACTGTGCGTCCCCTTTGTTTTTATAGATTGGGATAAGCACACTCCTTCTCCATTCTTCTGGCATCCGTTTACTCATTAATAGTCTATTGAACAGTCTGGTCAAAAACTCTATCCCCATCTCTTCCATGCACTTCCAAACTTCTACTGGCAACTCATCTGGTCCAACCGCTTTACCTTTTTTCATCCTTCTTAGTGCGTTCTTTACTTCTTCTCTACTGACACAATTTACCTCTTCGTTAACCACTTCTGCTTCCTCTGTCCTAGGTTCTCTGTTATTTTTCTCATTCATCAGTTTCTCAAAGTACTCCTTCCATCTCTTTAACACTGCTTCTGAATTTACCATAACATTACCGTTTTCATCCTTTATAACCCTCACGTGCTGTACATCT
This sequence comes from Diplosoma virens, assembly GCA_963680785.1. Lineage (NCBI taxonomy): Eukaryota > Metazoa > Chordata > Ascidiacea > Aplousobranchia > Didemnidae > Diplosoma > Diplosoma virens. Next base: position 9,526,915 of record OY796880.1, on the reverse strand, counting down.
TTCCCTGCTCTGTCTCTCTGCCTAGCCAATCTGTACAACTCTTTTTCACCTTCTTTTGTTTCCAATCTAGCATACAAATCATCATACACACGTCCCTTTGCCATTGCAATGGCCTTCTTTGCCTTATTCTTCTTTTCTTTGTATACCTTTTTAGTATTTTCATTTCTTGTTTTGTCCCATGCTTTCTTTGCCTCATTCTTTTCTTTTATGCTTTCAAATCGTTATCAACCTTGATAAACAGTAAAAATTTTTTTGCACTCTTCAAACAATTTTGTTATTGTTTTTATTATATTTTTATATAACTCACAGTAATAGCATCTAAATTACAAATAAATTTTTATGTTAAATTTTATGAGTTTAAGTTTTTAACAAAATATCCACAATCACTGTATAATGTATCATTAAAAAAAGTAGTTTCTATAAGCTTCCGTGTTTGTGCAGTAGGACAACCAGGTTATGAGTTCACGAGGAAATTTTTTTGCCAATATTTCAGCACATTGCTCAATAGGAAAAGCTGATGTGGTGGTGAGCAAGCCGTGGATGTTTGCGAGTGAATCCTTCGGAGAAACCGAACCAGTTTGAAAATGTATTTGGCCTACTGCAGGATCAAGCATCGAATGTGATAAATTTTGGTATATTCTTAATTGCATTTGTTGATTAATTTTTGTTCTGAGAGTAAATACCACATTCGTTCCGATTAATGGATTAAACGGAATAGCTCCTTGGTCTATAAAAATTATATTTGTAGATTGATAAAAGTTACTTCGAAGAGCTTGCTCTGCTTCTAGTTGTGAAAATCCCACATTTACTCCTCCCAAAATCTTTTGAACGGACCCTGTTATTACGTTTTGTTGAACTGTTCGTAAAAGATTAAACTTCCAGAGTTCATTTCGACAAAAACTTCCGTTTAAAGAGTAGATTTCAATATTATCTCCATCTTTTAACCAAATGCGTCCACGGCTTGTTTGAAGTTGAAAATTCATTGTTCTAAGTTATTTATTTTAGAAAATTATTAAATTTCTTAACTTTTATCTAGTGTGTAAAAACTGACCTGGGTAAGAGAAAAATGAATGCAACAAAAGTTAAAACAATCAAAACCATAAAAAGTAATCAAAATTGTTTCTGTAATACAAAAAGTTTAAAACCACCTAGCATTTTTTATTTAAAACATACAATTAAACAATTTCGTTCTTTTTATGTTATACTTTTTTATTCAAAGTACCGCAATAAAATAGCCTTACATTGAAAACAACACTGAATGTCAAAAAGTAGCCTTATCGACTTGATAGTGTCAGCCATTAACCAGTTTTCGTGTAAGAATCTAATATTTGGTATGTCCACCTTTGCTCTTGATAACAGCTTGCAGACGACAAGTATTCTATACACCAGGTGTTTGCTGTATTCATCTGTAATCGTTTGCCTCCATATGCGTTTTATTGTCATTTCCAAGTCTTTAGCACTTAAGGGATGTTTATCTGCCACTTTGTTTTTCAGTATTGCCCACAAATTCTCAATTGGATTGAGATCTGGGCTGTTGCAAGGCCAATCCATCGTTTTGATATTCTTCTTCTTAAGGAAATCACTCACTAACTTTGAACGATGAGAGGAAGCATAGTCTTGCATAAGAATATTGCATTCATGAATAGCCATGTGAATTTCGAGCTGTCCTCTAAAATTTTGCTGTACCTGACGCCCTTTATTGTTTTTCCAATTGCTCAAAAGAAAAGCCCAGCTTTTTCATTAATGTATATAGCTCCCCAGATCACGACACTGGGAGGATGTTTTATCGTTGTTTGTGCATAGCAATTATTAAATCATGTTCCAATAGGCCTACGAACTGCCCTTTTTTCTGTGCAAACTGCTAAATTGTGAGTTCATATGAGAAAAAAATTTATTCCACCTTGCTTCATCCCAGTTTTCATGGTGCTTGGCAAAGGCCAATCTCTTCACTTTCATGGCTGGAGTTAAGCGAAGTATTTTTGCATGTTTAAATGCTTTAGGTTAAAATTATGAACAAGACTCCTACTAACAGTGGTACGATAAACATCTGTTCCTTTAAGAAGCAGTGGCGCGCGTATTTTCTTGCAAGAACTGGTTAGAGACCGATCTCTTCACTTTCATGGCTGGAGTTAAGCGAAGTATTTTTGCATGTTTAAACGCTTTAGGTTAAAATTATGAACAAGACTCCTACTAACAGTGGTACGATAAACATCTGTTCCTTTAAGAAGCAGTGGCGCGCGTATTTTCTTGCAAGAACTGGTTAGAGACCGAACAGTTATTCGCCAAATCAAGTTATCATCACAAAGGCTTGTTTTTCTTGGCCTTCCACTCCTTTTCTTGTCATGGTAAAGTCGAAAATTTTGAAAACAGAAAATTTTGATTTCTTGAAGACTTTTTATTTGACACTTATCGGAAGAAATCGTCAGATTGATGATGATGATGATGATGATGATGATGATGATGATGATGATATTTTATTCACGCTTAGTAACAATATTTAAGTATATGCAATGTACATAAGCAAAGCATGAAAAGGAAACGCGACACAACGATGAACGTTAAACATGCAGAAAGTATAGAGAGGGGGTAAGAAAGAGAAAAATTAAGAAGCACGGCCGCGTTACCTAATTCAAACTAAATATTATTATTTAAAAAGACAAAAAAGACACAAAAAAAAAATGACAAAAAAAAATTAGAGCTTAGATGAACTTTGAATTGAACTTAAAAATAAAAAGAGTGAACTTAGAGAATAGAATAAAAAATAAAAGAAATAAAAGATTGAACTTAGAGCGATCCGATTGTCCTTACATAGAAAATGATAGCGCGTCTGGTTGGATAAGAAAGTGACAAAAGAAAGCGAAAAAGAAAACCTTACTTTCTTTTCTCGATCAGTCACTTTCTTAATCAGCCAGACGCCCACTATTTTTCCATATAAGGACAATCGAATTGCTCTAAGTTCATTCTGACGATTCTTTCCGATAAGTGTCAAATAAAAAGTCTTCGAAGAATAAACACGCTTTTTAAAACTATCTTAAAATAAAAAAAACAACTTTTTTTAAACCTCTGCGTAAGGCCTTTGTTATGTGGTCATAGGTCTACGGCTTTTTTTTAATAAAGTGTAATTATGCATATCTTGAACGAGATATATTAATCAAAAGACAAGTTCTTTTTAGACAGTTTTAAGCAAAAAAGCCTTTGAAATATTTTTCGGCAACCGAATATTATGGAAATGATATCTTTCATGCATAGCCGTATCTACTGGGAGGAAGGAGGGTAAAGGGTTGGTGATTATTACCCAAGTCTCAAAAATTTGACCAAAATCCAAAATTTTTGGCCAGCGACAAGGAATCGTGTGGGCAAGATTTAAGGTGAAAACCTTTTCTTTTTGAGATTACTATGTTTTTGTTTATTAAGTTCTTAATTATCACTATGCTCACAGCAAAATAAATAAATCGAAAAATCGAGACATAAAAAGAGGTTCTAAGTAAAGAACTTTTTTTCTTTTTTATCGGTTTTCACCCTAAGTTTTAGAAAATTTTCTTCTCACATCCATAAAGTTTTATAAAATCAAGATTCGGGCAAACGTCACAAAATTTGGTAAAACTGTATTGTCCTCCAAATTAAGGCAAAGCTGCTACACCTAAGTATCCACGGCCCATGAAAGAGGTTAATTAGGCTAACGGTATTTTAAAAGTGATATCTATCACGCCAAAATGAATAAAGTATGTATATACAGTATAACATAAAAAAATGTAATAACGTACACTTATATAAACTACCCTATAAATTTTAAGATAAAACTACATTAAATGAAGTACACAAATTTCGTAAGCTGCTTAGCTTCCTAATTTGTAGAAGTAAAGGCTGCCGAGCGGAAGAATTAAATAGGTCACTGAATACTTCAAAATTTTTGCTTGCACCAACAGTAATGGGTTTATAAGAATAAGTTTGTCTAGAACAGGGGTTTGCGACCTACTATTTGCAGGCCTATTGTGGCCGGCAAACTGAAATTATATGGCCCGCGGATAGCTTTGGTCTTCACTAGTTTTTTGATGTAAAATGGAACAGAAATGCTTGGTTGTGGCTAATGTCATAAAGATTCTTTTGAATACCTTTTTTTGGTTCTTTTTTTGGTCTTCAAAAAAGGGCAAACAATCATTTTTCTTTTTCTTTTACTACAAAATTAGGTGAAGGCCAAAAACTAAATAAATAAAAAAAGTTTTTTCATTAAATCAAAGCGAACTTTTGGCTGGTTGGTGCGCGGTTCAATTTTGTTGTCCGCATTTGGCCCGCCAGCGCCAAAGATTGCACACCCCTGGTCTAAAACAACTTGGGTCTAACGCTTAAGGTCTGGTTTGAACAGTTTCCTTTCGCCAATCCATAATTAATGGAGTTTCTTTGCTATATCAAATTTCAAGTGCGGTGCCACTAAACAAAAAGCATATAATGTTTGATTAACATCTTCTGTACATCTATGATATCAAAGAACAAGAGTTTTGACGATTTTAGATGACGAAACGAGATTCTGGCTCAACACTATCGCTGCCAGCATCTGATCCGGGAATTATAGCAGTCAGGAGAAGCAAAATGATAAACCTTCAGTCCCCAGTGTTGTGTGCCTTTAATCCGGAGAATTTGCCTTTACAAAACAAAAAAAGAAGCAAAATTTACTTTACATTTCATTATTACACCGCGCTGTTTTTTTACTCCTTTTTTTTTTCAAGTTACTTTTAAATCATTTTTGCGATAATATTTTGTTTTGCTGTGAAGCAGAAATTAAAAATCCAATTCAAATAACTATTTAACATCGAGTATTCACTCAATAGAAAATTTGAAAAATTTTGTGAGAGATGTTTAGAATGATCCTATATTGCATGAGCTACCTTTTTTGTTTAAAAAAAAACTTTTTTCTGAGAGAGCAATACAAAAACCTTTCGAATTTAGAAATTAATTTGAAAAAATTTACCTTAATTCTTTTTTATTGTGGATTTCAGTTTGTTTCTTTGAGGCAACATTATTAAAAAATGATAAAATTCAGATTTCAAATATTTTGTAAGAAAAATTTGCATTGCAATAAAAAACAAGGCATTTTATACAAAAAACACAATACAGTGTGGCAAAATTTTTATACGTATGCTAAAGCATTTTTTTTGCTTAAAAAAAAGAAAGTTTAGCTACGGTATAGAATTTTTATAAGCAATAATTTTTTTTAGCTTCTAGCTGCGTATCTATTACTAACACGCTTTGACTTTGTTAAATTGATTTCATTGCCAGCTAATAATGCGGAAAGGCTATAAACTTGAGTTGTAACTAATAAAGTTATCTTAAATTTTATAATTTGCTATCAAAAAATAAAAACTAATTAATGGAAATTATTAGATAAGGTTTTACTTATATAGCCAATAACAATTGGTAGCTTTTGCTTTTAAAATTTACTGAACCTTGTTCACTGCAGTTTTTTTATTTTATTTTTTAAATTTATTGAATTATGATGATATACAGTTAAATTAAAAACACAAGTAGATACGCAACTGTGCTACTTTGTATCTACAATCAATTATTTCTAATAGCATCCTGATATAACTTTACGTACCGGTACTACATATTCAATACTTAACAAACTGGTAGTATTAATAAATTATTAATTTTTGCTAATGCAAGCTTTATAATAGCATATTATAATTCAAAAAGCAAAGCAATTTATGATAAACTAATAGAATAACAATAAGCAAACAAAAATTGAATTTAACATAGCCATTGACTTATATGAATTAAATTAAATTTCCTTATTTTTAATATAGTTAAATCTAGAAAACTAGAACCTTTAATCCAGAAAAAAATTAACTGAAAACTTAGTAAAGACAAAAAATAATTCAAGAGACGGTTTGTTTTACAAAATTTAAAAATAACGGCTAGAGTTGAATCATTTCTACAACATGTCAGAATTGTCAGAATGAAGAAGAAGCAAGCCGAACTGAGCTATAAAGTGAACGAGAGAGCTCGCAATGGTCAAGAGTCTTTGGAAATTAAAAAAATTTTAAGCTATATACTGACCAGTAAAAGAGGTTTTTTGTGTACCAAAATCACAAAGTATTTAAAGTTTATGACTTTGGTATTAAAAAAACCTTTTACACTTAAATCATTTTTTAGATCTTTTAAACTTAAACAAAGCAAACTATGGTTGCCAATCCTATATCAAAAATGTTAGGTTTTTACACATTATTTAGAAAAAAACTTGGGGTTTTTGTAAAGTTCGATAAGAATTTTTTTGATCTTCTTTTTGATTTTGACAAAAAAATTTCCGAAAACACGACCGACAAAAATTCAAAAGATCTAGTATTGCTGCACTCTTCCAGAAAACGGAAGCCCTTTGATGGGACTTAAACTTAAAAAATGACCTAATTTTAGTGTATCTTCAGATTGGAAGCTGGAGCTTATTGCACTAAGACGATGACTTTATTCTTTCATTTACATAACTAGAGGTCCAACTTGAGCTAAATGTTAACAACAGCAATAGACTTTACCGTTTTGTCCAAACCAACTTATTTTGGGGTAAAACTGGAGAGGTTGCTCACGAGCCGTCACAATCTAGTAACATAGCGAAAAAACTATCTTCGCTCGTCACACTGCTGAGACGACTTAAAAGCTCAAAATGAGGTGCTGATTCCAAAACACTACGCACAACTTTTCTATTTATGATCTACTCAACAGCTGAGTACTACGTTCCAATGCAATGTCTCAGCACTCACACCAGAATCATTGTCAGCATCCTGAATGACGCCTTGCGCATAGTTACTGGATGTCAACGTCCCACTCCAACGGACCACCTAACCATACTTTCAGGCATCCAGCCAACTGAGCTTCGCCGACAAGGAGCGACACTCTCTTTGGATAGCGCTGGAACCCTGGACCCTGACAATGTGTCAAAGGGTGCTACGATAGTTGATCGAACGATAGTTGATCGAACGACAATTGATCAAACGACACTTGATCGAAACGACATTTGATCGAAACAACACTTGATCGAAACGACATTTGATCGAAACGACATTTGATCGAAACGACATTTGATTGAAACGACAATTGATCGAAACGACACCTAATCGAAACAACACTTGATCGAAATGAAAGTCGATAAAAAAAAAGATTTACTTTTACATGATTACTAGTTATAGTACTATATACTAGTGTTCCGTTCCTAAAAATCGCCCAAATTATGTAGATTCACAATCTCATAAAAAATCTCTTTGATTTCGCGTTGGTCCGGCTCAAATAGCCGAAGAAATAACAGTTTTATAAGTAATTTAAATATTTATTTTTATTTACAAGAAAAAATGGCAACACCGCTTATTTTTCACGAAATTTAAAGTAATTTCCAGAACTATCCGATTGACCTGTTTTGATTATGACGTAATAGTTGTTTGCTTTGGAGAATGTCAGAACATTCGAGTAATCTTACTGAATGGTATAAATACGATTCGCTGAAAAGCAGTATTATTAAATAATTGGATGTTTCGTTGTGGTAACTTAAAATTGGAAAATTGTTAACTGTGTGAAGTCATAGTTTTTTGTTCGCAAGTCTTTGGTGATCTACGTGATTGTGAAGAATTAAGCTATTGAGCTTTAACCTGTTGCTTTGATTTATACTATTCGGGCTCCTAAGTGGATTGGAGCATATTTCTTAATAAAGAAGATATTGTAGTAGTCGGAGCTGTGATTTAGCTAGACTATATTTTTGCTGTCGCTGGTTCGAAGGTCAGATCCAGCAAGAAGATTAAGAAATTTATCGTTTAGTAGACACCTAGATTGTGTTATTGGCGAGGCCTTCTTAGCAGGCGCCAAAAAAGGTAGACGATTAAACAACGTACTAAGTTACCAAATAAATTCTACAAAATTTCAAAAAACTTTTTAACATCGGAATAAAATTTAAAAAACTTTCAAAAATTTAGAAAACTAAAATTTGTGGAAGTAACAAAATTTCAAAAACTATTTACTAAATTTCTCCAAAATTTCAAAAACTTTTCGCAAGGTTAACAAGCAAATTTCAAAAGATTTTTCACAAGCTAACAAGTAAATTTCAACAAGTAAAGTTTTAAGAAGATCAAGTAAATTTGTTATATAAGAAGAGCTCTTAAATTGAATAATCTACTTTGAAATAAACTGTTGGTAAAATTGCTTAATTTAATTGAACTGTGTGAAAAGAATAATTTAATTTGAAGACTCCAGAGGGGAATTGCAAGAAAATTCCTCACAACTAAAGGTACCGTGGAATTTGGATTTTCTTTTATTTAGCTGTGAACTGGTAGTTTATTAATTTGTGGTAATTGTGATTTATTTCATTTGGTAGTGTATTTATTGTTAAGATTTTTAGCTATGTCTAGTAAAGATATTGACGTAGGGCTGCCCGATGTTGGCCCGTCTGGTTTGGGGTTAAATGAGGTTGTCCCGGGGGGGGTGAAGGTTGGTACTCGCTTAGGGATGACCACTAGATCTATGGCCAGGGGGGTAGATAATGATGGGATTATTGACCCAGAGGATAGTGTCTCCAACTTGGGGTCTAGAGCTTCATGTACCTCTGTTTTGTCTGAAGCACAAATTGAAATTCAACGGCAGATGGAGACTAATCGCATCATGGCTGATTTAAGGTTAGCCAAACTAGCCTGGGAGGAAAGGCAGGCACAACTGGCCCAGGAGGAAAGGCAGGCACAACTAGCCCGGGAGGAAAGGCAGGCACAACTGGCCCGGGAGGAGAAAGAGGCAGAGCTCAAGGCGGAGCTGGCCTTAAAAGAGGCAGCATTAAAGGCTGAATTTTTAAAGAAGGACTTGGAATGCCGTAAGTCACGGTCTGGTTCTCAAGTCAGTTCAAGGCGGTCAGCCCACACCAGAACTGATTTACTTCTTGAAACCCATGGTGGGTATTTGAATAATAATAGTCAGCTGAGTAAAAATGTGATCCCTGGTGGTGATGCGTTACTCCCCAAGACTGCTGTCCGGGAGAATTTAACCTTGCAGAAGTTTTCTGACTCAAATAATTTGCTAGGTAGCAATGATAGGTCTCTGCAAGGCAATGTGGCCTTTGGGGCCGCCCAAAGTGTGCATCCTGACTTTCAGAACTATGTAGTTTCCCCTGGTGTGCCGACTGGTCGGGCAGAGACATGCCCTAAAAATTGTAATCCATCTGGTGTTAATGCTGTTGAATATGATGGTGGTGTTAAAAATAAGTATGCTAGTGATGCCTTGCCTGCTGTTACGAATGCTAGATCTTGCAATGTTGGTGGTTTAAATTTGAATAATGGATTGTCTCCTGTGCAGTCAGGCTTGACTCAGCAGGACAGTTTCTTTCAATATCAAAATTGTTGTACTTTCATAGATAAGGCGTCTTTGATTAATTACAACGGAAGTAATATGCCATATATTTTCTTTCATAATCGCATTAAGGCTTTAATGGATAGTTGTCCGTTCGAAAATTCACATTTAACTTTGTTGCAAGCTGCTTGTGTTGGACTTGCTGGCCAAAATATTGCTAATCTGGTTGCTGACACACCTGGCCTGTCTGAGGCTAGGCGCATTGAAATGTCTCTTGAAAGATTGTCGCAGAGATTTGGTGTTAGAGGTGGTTTTTATGCTGAACCGGAAATCCGCAAGTTTCGGTATGGTGATAAATTAAAATCAGATTCGGCCTTTGCGCTAAAAGAATTTAAAGACCAATTGTCTCAATGTTTGCTCTACGCCAAAGCTTATAATCAACCAGATAAAGTAGAAGGTCGATTTGTATTGGATTTGGCTAAGCGTTTGCCGGATGTAACTAAAAAAGAGTTCTTAAAGTTTTTGGCAAATCGGTTTGGACACACAAATGAGCCTAGTTTTGAAAGCTTATTTGAATTTATAACTGAAGAAGAATCTTACAAGTCGACAGATTTTGGTATTTCACTTCTAAATGCTTCAAGTGAATTGCGCAAATTTGAAAAGCCCCATGATAAAAGTAAAAAGGCTTGCCCAGTAAGACAAACTTCCGTTAAATCACCTAATCTCCCAAGAAGGTCTGATATAAATGATAAACAGAAGAAGTCTCCAACTACTAATAGTCGACCAGAGCATCCTATGTGCATCTACTGTTCTTCGAAAGGGCTGGTTGAGCATCATTATCTGTCAAATTGCTCTGAATTTTTGCGTTTGACACCTATTGATCGCAAAGATGTAATTGTTAAATCTGGTCGGTGCTTGAACTGTCTGCGTAAGCATTTTGTTAAAGATTGTTTTGCCCCCAATAGCTGTAGAAAATGTGGAGCTGCATATAGTAGAAAGCACTCTCTCTTGTTGCATGATGCCTTTGTTACACCATCTCAAGCATGTGAGAGTGGTGATAACACTTCAGAACCTTCAGTTACTGTGCGCAAAGTTGGTATTGGGAGTGTGAAGGCTGCCTTTAGTCGTGTCACCGCTGCCCGCATAATGAACCCTGTAAATAGTAAAAGCAGGTTGGTGTATGTACAGCATGACCCAGGGTCACAGGTTACTCTGGTCTCAAACAAGCTGGTACAAGATTTAGGTCTTACTGCATTTGATAATGTTTCATTTGAAATGCAAACAATGACTAGTTGCAAGGCTACCATGGCAGATTTAGTCAAGTTTAATGTGCAGTCATTGCATACTGGTGAGATCTTTGGTAATGTGGTGTCAGTGGTCAATGAACCTTGGAGCGATGATGAAAATACTTTGCCTCATAAACAGGACTTGAGTGTGTATGAGCACTTTAATGATATTGAAATTGTTTGCTTGGATAATTGTCATAGTGTGGATGTGTTACTGGGCAATGACAATGCCCATCTTATGTATGCCAAGCAAGAACGAATGGGCAAGAGTCAAACTGACCCACACGCACTACTCTCTCCATTAGGCTGGTTAGCCGTTGGCGGAAAAACATCTTTAAGTGAGGTACCTGTCAAAGTCTTAAGAGCCAATGTTGAAGACAAGCAAAGCAAGACATTAAGCTTGCAACAGGCTATTGACAGAAAAGATGCAGAAATTGCTGAATTGCGTAGTGTTGTTAAAGATTTATCTGTTGAAGATGAGATACCTCAATGGTCTCGCACTGATACTATTGCCAGTCAATTGGTAGAGCCCTCCATAAAGGTAAAAGATGACCGGTTTGAGATTCCCGTACCTGTGGTTGAGAAAGCAACATTGCCTAATAACTTTGAGTTAGCACACGAGCGACTGTCTGCCCTGCGTAAGAAGGCCCTTCGGCAACCTGATCTTAAAGAATTTTTAGTTGAATCTATGGCAGAAATGCAGTCCAATAATTACATTGAACGTGTGCCTGATGCTGATTGTGCGAATGACCAAAAATGGTATCTACCTTATTTTGTTACCTCTCAAGTTAAGAAGCGTATAGTGTATGATGGAAAGGCCAAGTTTAAGGGAACCTGTGTGAATGATATTATTATGTCTGGACCTGATCTTCTAAACCCCTTGCTGCATGTTTTAACCAGGTTTCGCTTAGGTAAGTATGCTTTGATGTCAGATGTCACAAAGTGTTTTTTCCAAATTCAGTTGCCGGCTGCCCAAAGAGACCTATTTCGCTTGCTGTGGTTCGAAAACAATGATGTAGAAAGAGGTAAGTTGGTATCCTACCGTTTTCGAGTCCATCCTTGGGGCATCAAAAGTAGCCCCTACATTGCCTGTCTTGCATTTAAGAAGCTTGTTGAGGAAAACCCCACATGTGCTAGTGACATGACCCTTCAAAATATACTGCAGAACATGTATATGGATGACCTTATTTTTTCAGTAGATAGTTTAGAGAGTGCACAGACAATCACAAATGAGGCAGTGAGTCTATTTAAAAGTCGTGGATTTAAACTTGTTAAGTGGAGCACAAATAGGGACACTATGAGTGTTTTGTCCTCTTTAGGTCCTGAACTTTTGTCAGCTTCTATAAGAGAATTAGACTTGTGTGGTGAAGAGCTAGCCTTGCCTTCTGCCAAAACCTTAGGCTGTGTCTGGGATCCTGACTCAGATGAGTTGCGTATTGACTATTCATTAAAGCCTCTTGGTAAGTATACACGTAGAACCATGCTCAGTCAATTAGGACAGAATTTTGATCCACTGGGATTTGGGTCCCCTTTCTTTATTAAAGCACATTTGATATTGCAGCAGTTGGCTATAGATAAATATGATTGGGATACAAAAGTCCCAGATGAGATTGTTAGAGTGGGATGCATGGCTGCATTCACTTTCATTGCTGCAGAGTTTTTTGCTTTCCTGGTTTACAGACTTGCGAGGGCCAGTAAGTTCAATTTACTCTGATAATGGAACTACATTCCAAGCTGCAGCCAAAGTGCTGCCAAAATTGCTTGAGTTTACAGAATTGAAAAATTCACTTCGTAAAAAATGTATGGACTGGGAATTTATTCCCCCCTATGCACCTGCAAAAGGTGGGGCTTGGAAAGTTATGGTGAAGCAAATCAAGCATGTGATTGCTAATATACTTGAAAAGTCACAATGCAGACCCAGCTTTGTAGAATTGCTGACATACGTGGGAAGTGCCACCAAGATTGTAAATGATCGACCTTTGACCCCCTTAAGTGATGACCCTAGAGACTTCACAGCAATAACCCCTGCCTCACTCTTAACTCCCTATTCAAGTCCATATTGTGTGGTAGGTTCACCACAACACAAAGACAATTTAAGGAGAGACTATCGCTTTAATATCTCTCTTAGTGATCAGTTTTGGAAAAAATGGCTGGAGTTTTACCTACCTTGGCAACAGGGGAGAAAGAAGTGGTTGAAAATGGCACAGAATCTAACGCCAGGCCAATTGGTAATCTTAACCTCAATGGAAGATGTATCAAAACGAGGCAAATACCAACTTGGGAGGGTGCATGAGGTCATTCCCCAGAGTAGAAATGGAAAGGAAATTGTGCGTAGAGTTAAAGTTGCCACTACTAGTACAGATGAAAGCACTGGTGATGTCAAAGTGGTTTATGTATTAAGGGACCTTTCTTGTATTGCCCCAGTAGACTGCCCCTTAGATAGCTGATTTTCAACTTGGCAAGGCTGACGGAGGGCAGACCCTGCCATAATATTTTTACTCTTGTGTTGTTATTTCCTGTGTTTTTGTTTATTTATGTGCTTTGCTTATTGGGTTTTCTATTGGAAGAATAAGACGTTCCTGCTGATAGTAGAAGACATTAGCTGTAGCCTATGCTATTTTGGCCCTAGTTACATGTAATGAATCTGAGATATTGCTGCTTAAATTGTTAAAGAAAGCTGTGTACTACTTCTGCCCTGGTGATTCATAAATGCTGACTTTGAAATTGAATTGTTGATTTGAAGCAGGCAATAAGTTGCAGGAAATATAAACTACTGATGTTTCTGTTATTCACATTTGTGCTGTATACAAGATATTGATTACAATTGGCTGCAGTGTTAAAGTTAGTGTATTTCATTTATTTATTGTGCTGTGTTTCTTTTTTATTGAGTATTGAGTTAAGTGAAGTTGTGTATTTGTACATCGAATTCAAGTGTCTTTGTGATTTGTTAAGTTGCGATTTTTCGAACTTCATTTGTGTTTGAAATTTGACAACTGTGTGTCAAATTGGGGCCGCTTTGTTCCGTTCCTAAAAATCGCCCAAATTATGTAGATTCACAATCTCATAAAAAATCTCTTTGATTTCGCGTTGGTCCGGCTCAAATAGCCGAAGAAATAACAGTTTTATAAGTAATTTAAATATTTATTTTTATTTACAAGAAAAAATGGCAACACCGCTTATTTTTCACGAAATTTAAAGTAATTTCCAGAACTATCCGATTGACCTGTTTTGATTATGACGTAATAGTTGTTTGCTTTGGAGAATGTCAGAACATTCGAGTAATCTTACTGAATGGTATAAATACGATTCGCTGAAAAGCAGTATTATTAAATAATTGGATGTTTCGTTGTGGTAACTTAAAATTGGAAAATTGTTAACTGTGTGAAGTCATAGTTTTTTGTTCGCAAGTCTTTGGTGATCTACGTGATTGTGAAGAATTAAGCTATTGAGCTTTAACCTGTTGCTTTGATTTATACTATTCGGGCTCCTAAGTGGATTGGAGCATATTTCTTAATAAAGAAGATATTGTAGTAGTCGGAGCTGTGATTTAGCTAGACTATATTTTTGCTGTCGCTGGTTCGAAGGTCAGATCCAGCAAGAAGATTAAGAAATTTATCGTTTAGTAGACACCTAGATTGTGTTATTGGCGAGGCCTTCTTAGCAGGCGCCAAAAAAGGTAGACGATTAAACAACGTACTAAGTTACCAAATAAATTCTACAAAATTTCAAAAAACTTTTTAACATCGGAATAAAATTTAAAAAACTTTCCAAAATTTAGAAAACTAAAATTTGTGGAAGTAACAAAATTTCAAAAACTATTTACTAAATTTCTCCAACTAGATAGATACATACATGTCTTCAGATATAGTTTGCTACTAGTTATGGTACTGTATAGATAGATACATGTCTATGTTTCTGCGATTAAACAATCTTTTTGTTTCTGTAAATTAGATTCGTAAAAACTACAGGCCAACAGTAATAAGATAGTTTGTTTTTATTTCTTACAATTTTTGTAAATGTCAAGGTCAAGGTTTTTTAACAAGGTCCCTAGGCAAAGCACTTTTAGGGGGCAACAAATAGATTTCTTGTCATGGTTATGTTTCATTAGATGCCTATTGCTGTCATTTTTTGCTTTATTTTTACATTGTAGTCAGTTATTTAGGGTGGGAGCCAGGGGCGCCGGAAGCGGGGGGCAGGGGGGGCAATTGCCTGCCCCCTCGCTTCCGGCCCCTTACCCTGCCTTTTAATATTCTGAAAACACGGGGGCACAGGGGGGCAGATTGTGCCTTTTGAAATTTGTCTTACAGAAATATTTTTAGATATGCTCTACATTTAACCTATGTAATCTCGATCACCATCAAATGCAACGATGTTTCTAAAATTAAAGACATCCGTAAATCATGGTACAGTAATGAAAGTCTCGAAAATCGTAAGTTTTAGGTAGTGATGGATTTTGGGTGAGGCGAATGAGGCAGATGATTGTTTAGAGTGAAAGAACGATTTTGAGTGAAGACCTTTGATTTTGGGACGAAAATAGGAAAATCAGAGATCGATTACAAGTAAAGATCTTTTTTTTTAGAGAACACTATGATTTTGCGGCGAAAACAGGAAAATTGGAGATCGATTACAAGCGAAGACCTTTTTTTTTAGAGAATACGCTAATTTGATTGCGACATGGTTGCTATAATCGACTTTTGTTGGAGTGTCTTTTTAACAAAAAGTGCCCTTTTTTTGAAATTTGCCCCCCCTGGAAAAAAAACTCCGTCGCCCCTGGTAGGAGCATTGTGCCATGGCCTCACCCTTGTAGATTCCTAGCAGAAATCAGAGAGAGATTTAAAGGAAAGATCTATTTTTTCAGAGATTACTATGTTTTTTGTACAAAAATTGACAAAACCGGGACAGATTCAAAGTGAAGACCTTTTTTTAGAGATCACTGTGTTTTTGAAAATTTGACAAAGTTTGACAAAATTGGGACAGATTCAAAGCTGTAAATTTTCTCTTTCATTATTTGATCAAGTGTCGTTTCAATCAAATTTCGTTTCGATCAAGTGTCGTTTTGATCAAATGTTGTTTCGATCAACTGTCGTTTGTTTGGTCTACTTTCGGGTCACGGTGTTAAAGTCCTTGATTGAAGTTAGAATCTCTAAAAATGTCTGATTCTCTTTCCACCCTCTAAATTAATCAGCACTTGTTTTCCTTTTTTATCTCTAGCAGCATCGCGGCTACTACTGTAATTTTATTCCAAATCATTTTGCATTGGTTCAAAGTTAATAGTTGTACTACCACTAAAGTGATGAACTAAATATCATTTGATGTGGTGAAAATTGTTTGGAAACAACGTAATGAATATTAAGTTAATTGCAAAACAATATGAATAATATAGATCAGGACTTCTCAAACTTTTTTGTTCTGCGACTCCATTTTAAAAAATAAATTTTTGTGCAACTCCCATATGTATAGGCTAATTTTTTAAAATTTTTTCTGTGGAAAACGACGCATGTGCATGAAAAACCATGTAATAATGAGAAATGGAAATAATAACCTAAAGCAAATTAACAAAATTACAAAAACAGACTTTATTTAATAAACATTATCAAACACATGTAATAGGATGAAAAAATACTCTATATTCTTTCACAGCTACCTTATCAAGACAAATAAATAATTTAATTTTTTCGCATTCATCTGTAAAAATCAATCTTGGCTTTAGACTCAGTAACCAATTTTTTTGCTTTTGTTTCTTGCTGTTCTCTTGATTACGCCACACGACTCACCTTTTGACAGGTCACCTTACTACTTTATGACGCAACAATCTTCCTTTTTTAGTTTTTGATTGTCAAGAGATATTATTGAAAAAAAAAAAAACAATTACAAAAGCACAAAAATCCAATTTATTTGGCGACCCCAAAATTTTTTTACGCAACCGCATTTGAGGTCGCGACCCACAGTTTGAGAAGCCCTGCTATAGATGATGCTTGGGGAAATCAGTTCATTGGTTGTCATTCGACGCAGCAATCAACTGACCTAATCGCTTTGTTTTCCTATTTGTTAGTTCATACAATTATGAAAATATAACTAAAAAATTTAAGTAAGCTGTAAGCCGTAAGTTGGACTTTCCTGGTTTAGACCAAAGCTTACTTGCTTTTTGTCAAAAAATGAAATTTTGCGGCACACTTCAATCTCTTTTGGACATATCAGTGTGGCGCTGCATTCAGTTTGGAAAAATCTGCTCTAGCGGATAAGGTTCAGTACAAAACTTTAAAAACAAATTGTGTTTTAATTTTTATCGTTAAAGTATTAAATAAGACTAAAATGTTAAAGCAAAGCTTTATCAATCAATTAACTTATTTAAAGTTTTGGTAAAAGTTAAACTGATGCTTAATACAAACCTATAGAATATTAGTCTTTCTTTGATTTTTAAAAAATTTTTGAAAAAAATTTACACATGTTAAACCGTACAAATTATCACATTTACTTCATACATAAACACAAGAAGAGTAGCGAAAGGGATTGTTTTGGTTTTGGAAAAGAAAGAGAAAAGATACTAAGAGATATATTAAGATCTTCGTTAAGGCTTAGGCAAGTTACCAATGAATGTAGGCAAGTTTAGAATTTACGCATTTAGTTGTTCATAAAGTCAAAAAGTTTGGTGACTACTGGTCTAAAGCACTCGTTAAGTTATCGAATGCTTTGGAGCGATTTTATTATCGAGTTAAGGCTCGGTTCCACTGCAAGCGTGAAATAAAGTATTCTTTATTTTTGTTATTGATTTTTTTACTTCGCTTAGCGCTGAAGTGCGGCAACAGTAAATAAATTAATAAAACAAATAAAGAATGCAACATTCCAGGATGGTAGTGGAAACAAGCTTTTAAACTTAGATTAGCTCAAACTGATATTGTGAGGAAATACATTTTTAGTTACCATCGATTGTAATAATTAAACTTTATAAAACCACCCTTAGTTTAAAAAATTACGCACTTGCAGTTGAACTCTAAAATTTTTTAAAACGGACTTTGACTCAAACTTGAAGTCGGGCTTCATCTACAACAGGGTTAGGGAACCTGATTGGACTAACGGGCCGCAACCCTAAGCTAAAAAATTATGTGCGAGCAGCCATAAGCTTTCTGTTAGTTTAAGAAAAAAATAGTTACCCGATAGTGACGCTGTTTCATTTGATTTGTCATTTCATAACCTTTTTTTTATAACCTTCACTAGCGTAAATAAGTAAAATATTTTTCCTTCAATGTAAAGTGTAAAACGAAAAAAGTATTCATTCGACGAAAAAGAGAAAGAAGCGTTTTTTATCTATTAACTATTTTTTTAGCTTTTACTTAATATTAATATTTTTTCTGATGGCCTTTCGTTTCTATTTTCATACTCTGATTGTTAATAAAGCAAAAAAGCATCATTTTTACCTTTTTCCCAACCACACGCCGTTGGCATTGAACTATCTCGCAGACCGTATTTGACCCGCTGGCCGCAGGTTCCCACCACTAAATTTATACATTTAGATTGTAATACTTCTACCCAATACTGGTTTGAAACAATCCCAGTTGGATGCTATTTATACAAACTTTTTGAGTTGCGCATTCACTGCCAGCTTTTTTGTGATGTTGTTACCATGGTTGCATTGAATTCGGTATTAAACAATCTGAACACAAGCCATTGATTGGTTTTTTAGAGTTACAAGGCTGGTAACTTTATTGTTAGAAAGTAAATAAATTTTAATTACAAGCTGTCGCTTATAACAACCGAAGCTTTTATTAAAAAATTCCCCTACACTGTGAAAAAAATCTCAATAAATCAAGATTAAAGGTATGCCTTGTTATGACGAAACTGTTCGAAAAAAAAATTTTTTTTGAATTTTAGTTAAATGCCATTAGTAGGGTACATTGGTTGGTGAACAACAACTGCATCATACATATACGCGTAAATTATAAATTTTTTATTTTTTAATTTTTATTTTTTGTGTGAGTTTATTGTGATGAAAATTTATATTTATGTGAACGTTTATGAAAATTTATGTTTAAAAAATAATATTTATAAATTAAAAAAATTTATATTTAAAAATGAAAAAAAATTTATAAATATTTTTTAATTAGCAATCAGATTTAGTGAAGCGTAATTAGAGGAGGCGTGCAATATTAATCAACAAGGACAACTGTTTGATTGGATCATCAATATAAATTTATATATTTTTTTATATGAAGTGATAGCTGTAGCCTATCTTAAATCATGCAACAATGCATTTATTTACATTTATGCAGCAGTTCATATTCATAATAATTATGCATAACGGACAGTTCATGTATATTATGCATAGTGCATATTGGATGCATATCATGCATAGTGCATAGTTCATGTAATTCAATGCATTATGCATTCACACAACAATACGTTTATGCGGTAATAAGCAATTATTTCATAATAACCAAACAAAAGTTATATCAAACTGAAAGAAACCAATTAACCCTATTCAGACTGGGCTTTTTGGAACCTTTGTACGGCTAAGGGGGTGGGGGGCGGAAAGTGCTCGCGCTCTTTGCTTGCTTATATCGGCAAATCGGAAACGTGTTCGAGTGGTTAAGAGCGCCTTGGTTGTGATCGACACGGTCTCGGTACAAAACCTACTCGCAACATTTTGTTATGTCCTTGGAAAAGACACTTTATGGCACTTTCCTCAGCTTGGCGGTCTTAACAAGCAGTTCTAAATTTCAGACATATCTTTATGAAACTGAAAAACCAAACAAAAGTTTCAACTGGACAGCAATATCTTGGCTTCTCTGAAAGCAGGTGGGGGTAATTGCTTGCCCTATGTATAGCGCCTCCGTCGCTTTCCTGCGAGTCAGGACTATAAATATAGAGTTGAAATAAAATAAATTAAATAAAATATCTGGACAATTACTAGCGTTAGAATTGTCATTCAAGTTTGTATAGCAACGAAATTTTATACTTTTTCAATATAAATACTTAAATGTTGCAGTTAAGGATTATTTCGGACAGCAAAAGCAAGTTTTCAAAGGGTAGGAAATTTTTGTATATTGGCTGAAAACAAGAGAGCAATTTGAGAGAGTTTAACGTCTTTGGCTATTTGTCGAACGTCATTGATCCGTAAAATTAGAAGTGAGAATGGTGACAGCTGAAATTTATTTGGCGAGATTGTTACAGCATACAGAGAAGGAAATTCTACATCAGCAAAATGTGCTAAAAGCTGCTTTATTGGTGTTTACAACGCTATAATCTTTGATATCTATCAAATGTTTTTTTAAATTCAATCAAGTTTGTAAACAATTTAGGCAAGAAGCTTTATAACATAAAAAAAAGGCAAATCATTCAAAAAAACATTTATGTTTGTGGTTCCACATCGCAGACTACTGACTTTATAATTTTTTCGCTAAAAAAGAATATTTGACTTAACTAATTTAGTTAAAGTTGATTGCTTTCGGTCACATCAATTTTTTCTGATTTCACAGAAATTTTTTTTATTTCAAATGTTTTTACTTTCTTTTTTTTCTAGACAACCACTTCTTACTGTTGGTAGATAATTCTTGCGAATTCAATATCCGATCAGCGCTGTGGACGTATTAGAAATACAGTTCTCAATAAAAATATTTAAAGGTTTTTCGAAAAGAGTAATGCGAGTTTTATCGATCTTCGGATCTGGTTACGCGATGTTGACTCCTCACAAATACTGCCAGCATCACAAAAAAGCGTTGCGATTAATAAAAATTTCTTGAAAAATAATTTCGGCTTATTTGTTTGTGTCTTTCGACTAAAAGTAATGTAGCTGTTAGAGATTTGCATTTAATAAAAATTCAATTCTAGATTAAACTATAATTTTTTTACCTTCATATTTACACAAAGTAGCGTTTACAGAAATTGCGAAAAGTAATTGCCATGATTATATCTATGCGTTTTTTTGAATGTTGATGTTATCTTCTCGCCGCTGAGCCACGCTACAATTGAGATGTCATGGAAACCATACAAGTTATTACATGGAATTTGTACACGAATATAATTAATTCTTAAACGTTATTATTCAAAAAGCATTAAAATTTCAAGAGCGAAGGACTAATGCTCTCAAGTTTTTTAAAAAATTTTTACATTTTTCTTTTTGAAAAACCTCTGAATATTTTTATTTTATTGAGGGCCAGTATCTCTATTACACACTTGTTTATTTTATTTGGTATTTTTTTGCTATTGGCTTGAATTGATTCGATGATTGTGATTTTTCGTACCAAAAGCTATTATACCAAAGGTGTTGAAATGTATAATCGATCGTAAGATAAACTTTTATAATAAAGCCAAATCAAGGACTCGAAATTTTTTCTAAATTCGTTAAAAAACTTTACACGAAAAGAAATTTAAATCTACAGTTACGGCTTTTTCAACATAAACAACTTTCCTTGAAAAATGAGATTGAAAGCGTTTTTCTGCCTTTTAAAGTGTTTGAGTAAACATAATTAATGAACCGTTCAGTCTCAATTACTTTGATAAACATTTTACACCTTGCCTTTCTCTCGCTTTTTGCTGCTCTTATCTCGCGTTTTCTGAAATAGTCAAAAATCAAGTGACTAGATGTTAAAAACTATTAATAACCCCAAAATTAATTGAGCAGTTTTTTAAAAAAGTGTACCAACATTTAAATGAATAAAAATCAGGAAAAGTCATAAAATTTCCATTTGTGCAAATAGTTTTTGTGCAGCAAACAACATTTTAACAGCGCAGGCCCTTTTCGTCCCCTCTACCAGTAGTACACAAGCACATTTATTTATCTCAAACATCAAAGTGTTTTTTTAATTAGGTTCAAACTAGATTAACCGCTTTTTTGTAATTAAAAGAGCTCCGCTTGAGTGACTCTCTTAATAACTTTAAACTTTTAAAATCTTAACCGCTTTAATGTTTTGGTCATTTTTAACCTGATTAATAGTTTCAAGCCTCTTTTTTCAAGTGATATTTTATTCTATTCAACACTGATCTAACGAGGGTCAATAAATTGCATCTTAATAATAATCGGTTTTTATTTCACTCACACTCTTTAGTATGGGGATTGTTTAAGTCAGAAATTTTCTGTGTTCCATAAAATTATTAATTAAACAAATTTGTTTTATCTTATACGTATACTATATAGCTACATAATATTTAACTAATAAAGTAGTCATTCATTTATAATCAATATTTAGACTTAATTTTTAAATTAAAAAATTAGGTACGAGCCGCAATAAATTTTTGCATTTGTTGATTTAAGAACAAAGTTAATTACTCGACAGATCAAGCTTTTTCATCAGGTTAGTAGCCCCATCAGAAAAAAATATTATATCAAGTAAAAGCCAAAAAAACTAGTTAATAGACAGAACAACACTTCGCCTCATTTTTCGTCAAGGAAATACATTAAAGGATAAATACTTTGCTTTATTTCATTTTTCATTTCATTTTTTTATTCTCGATCATTATTAAACAGTTTAACACAAAAATTATAAATATTCAAAAGATCAAGAAAGGGAAGAAGCAGCACAACGTCAAACCTTAAAATATGCATATAATAATCAGAACCTGAGAGTACAAAACAGTAGAAAGCATGGCCGCAACATTTTAATCAGATAAAAATATAAGAAGTGAAAAAGAAAAAGAATATATAATAATATTATTTTCAAACAAATTGAATAATTAAATAACCAGTGCATGACTAGTCTGCGTAATGATGATGGGTGGCATAGCTAGCGAAGATGGGAATTCAGCTCAACTGAGCAAGGTGAGTAAAGAAAAACCACCCATAAAAAGAAACCTCACCAGGTCCGGAAACTTTTTCTAACTTGTTTACGCTTGTGAAGGTAAACAAAAGGTGTTGGCATGACGAACCAGATGAATACAAAAGATGAAATAGATTTTTAGAGTAACTAAGCTAATAAATTTTATTGTTAGAAAGTAAATAAATTTTAATTACAAGCTGTCGCTTATAACAACCGAAGCTTTTATTAAAAAATTCCCCTACACTGTGAAAGAAATCTCGATAACTCAAGATGAAAGGCATGTTTTTTATAACGAAACTGTTCGAAAAAAAATTCTGTTTAGTAAAGTGCAATTAGTAGCGCACAATGATTGGTTAACAACAATTGCATCATGGATATAAATTACACTGGTCAACACACAAATTTTTGCCACAGATATTATATTGATTTTAGGGTATATCAGGTGCGTAGATTTCGAAAATGACATTCATTTTTGCTAGTTGGCTCTAGTTTTTGAGATAATTGCATTTTTTTGTAAAAATATTACTTAGACTGTGTTATATGGCATTGTTGTTCATTTAATGCTATTTAATCAATACTGTACGCTTCGATCTTCTTTTGTAAACGCAGTAAAACAAAAATGCAAAGCATCCATGCAAACTACAATGCTAAAAAAGGATGCAACAGCAATATTTACCGTTAGTTTGCAAGAAACGTATTGGAACTAAAACCCAGTATTACAGCGTATAAATGTATGTTGCCGTTATTTATTTAAACAAACGAAGCTTGAAAATACTGAGCTTTAACAACTACCATTCTGTCAAATCTACGAAACCAATCGCCTCTTGTAAGACTTTCTAGCGTGAGGAGCAAATGGCTTATGTCGTTGAAGATTCCAACAATAGTCCGCCATCATGTGGGTGTCCCATCGTCCTTGATACCTTTCTTCCATTACTTTAATGTCCTGATGGAATCTTTCTCCTTGCTCTTCACTTAATTCCCCAAGATTTTCTGGAAATCTATCTAAATGACTAAGGAGGTAATGAATCTTGATGCTCATCTTTGCTCCCAAACTTTGAAATTTTGAAAGCATATCTTCAACTATCTGAATGTAATTGTTTGCTTTATTGTTTCCCAAAAAGTTTTTTACAACCACAGTAAAAGAAATCCAAGCAGCAAATTCCTTCTCAGTCATAGATGCAGTGAAGTTTGGATCGTTCATCAGCTTTCGAATTTGAGGACCATCAAATATTCCTGCTTTTAGTTCTTCATTGCTCATCCCTGGAAATACTCTGCAAATGTAATTAAAACAATTTCCGTGTACTGGCAAAGCTTTCACAAACTGCTTCATTATACCCAATTTGATGTGTAGAGGTGGCAAAATGATTTTTTCTCTTGGGACAAGGGGCTCATTGATGACATTACATTCATTAACTGTTAGTGTAATTCTTTCAGGCCGTTCCTTCTTCACCCAGTGGTCACTGCGAGCACGGCTGTCCCACAAACAAAGCACGGGTATTTAGTATAACCACTCTGCTGACCAAGCAAAAAGTTGACCATTTTCAAATCAACACATATTAACCATTGGTGGTCACAGTAGTTCAATTTTTCTAGCACTCGTTTAATATTGTTGTATTTTTCTTTGAGCAATGTAGAGTGGCCAATGGGAATTGAGGCATACTTGTTTCCATTGTGTAGCAATACACACTTTAAACTTCTTTTTGAACTGTCTATAAATAAACGCCAATCTTGAGGTTTATATTCAGGTATTCCCATTTTTAAAAGAAGTCCTTCAATATCTGAGCAGAAAACAAGCCCTTCTTCTGAACGATAGTACGGAAGTAAGTCGCTCTCCCTTGTGCGGTAAAAGGTTACTTTCGTACCAACACTAAGGCATTTCTTGTCTTAAGCCTGGATGCCAATACTTCAGAAGCTTCTTTAGATAGATTAAGATCTCTTATGAGATCGCTCAGTTCCTCCTGATTAAACTGCTTCGGACTGGTCGAACTTTCTTCAAAAATGCTTGAAACATCACTTTCACTACAGCTTTCTGAAGCTTGGTGGACAAAGTCCCATTCTGATGGTTTTTCTGGAAGATGACTAAATTGTGGCACGGGTATATCTTCACAGTGGGGTACAGGATGCCTAGCAGATTCTAAGTCCGGGTAAATCCATGGTTTTTTCTTGTGACGATTAAAACCCTTCAAATCTACCATACAAAAATAACAATCATCAAAGTGGTTTTTCTGTTCTCGCCACACCATTGGCACACCAAATCTAAAGCTTTTAGTTTTTCCTTTTGTCCACATTCGTAAGTGCTCAACACATGATTTGCAGACAACATGTGGAGCCCATGGCTTGTCTTGGTCACCAAGTTTAACTCCAAAGTAAGCACGGTATACTTTGCGAACAAAATCTGTAATAGACCTTTTATACTCTTTAAGAATATATTCTCCACATATGTAACAGAAACTGTCAGGGTCATTACAACAACTTCTTCTTCTTGAACAACTCATAGTAGGCAACATAAAGCAATTGAAGGGTTTAGAACGAAAAGTAACTAAGTCACAAAATACTGCTTTTGAGTAAATTGCATTTAAAGTTTTTAAATGAGTCATAAAATCAGGTTTCACAGCGATTTTTGTTTTTAGGATTATTAAGCATTTACATATTGTATAATGAACTTATTTCATCATTTACAGATATTTTGGATGAACATGTCAGATGATATTAATAAAATACTAGATTGGACTTAGGCACTTTTATTGTGATTTTATGGACTTAGGCACTTTTAACCATAAACTATGGACTTAGGCACTTTGCTTTTAAAGTCCATTAGTCATATTTAAGTAAAAATACTTAATATTGAATTATTTACAAAGAGAATTTCAGGACACGTCAAAATATCCAAGTAATCACTCTTTTTCATTGTCCTTGTAACTACCTAATTAGATTTATTGGGTAAAAATTAGCTATAACTTCTGCAGTTGTCCTGCTATATTCTGCCATTTCATCACTGCGTAAGGCTTATAAAATCAAATGCTCCATAACAATAATACTTACAAACTGTTTCTCAATGTTTTAAAAACGCATATGACACTAAAATTGTTAGGTCCGTAGTCAAAGCACTAATAAGATTTATGAAAAAAAAATTCGAAGCAGTAAACATAGGGTGAAGTTTAATTTAAGCCTCTCCTTCTGTTCATTACAAACAATACTTTTATTTACAAAAAGTTTATTGATGAAGGTGATGCTTAAATTTAAACCCTCTCAAACAGGAAATGTCTGTTAAAAATTTTTGAAAATGAATAAAATGTCCGACATATATTTAAAATACTTTGATTTTACCATTGCTCACAAAGTACGCTTATGAGTAAGCAAAGGTTTGCCAACCTAGCTTTTAATTCTAATTAAATTCTCTGTGTTTACTTCATTCTTGATTACTGTATTCAATTTAAGAACCAAACATTTTAATAGAACATTCGTGCATATTTCTTTGAAGCCTACACCTATACATGAGTAAACTAAAAATGAAACCTAATTTACCAGTTTTTATGTTATATAGTCAAAGCACCAAGCTACAATATTAACAAAACTGATTTCGTATCACGTGACTAAACCTTACAATGTGATTGGATAAAATGGACTTAGAAACTTTTAAAAGAAAAATTCAGCATTTCCAGCAAAACCTTGCATTCAAAAAAAAGACTTAGTAACATTTTTTAGAAATAAGATTTTGCATGGTGATTAAGGACATTAAAAGCAACGCACTACAATGGCTAACTCAATTCGGGTAAAAATGTGACTTAATTACTTTTCGTTCTAAACCCTTCAATTAAAACTGAAAACATGAAAACCTAAATATAGTAAAAGTTACTGCATTTCAACTTTTCATTAGAATTTTTTTAGACTCCAAGATTGCTAATGGTCAGTTATTGACTTTTCTGCTTTGTTAACCTTTCTAAAAATGAGACAACTGGTCTTTATTGCAAAACAAAATCTCCTTGTCAGCACAATTGCCTCTTACGTGTAAGTTTATATGGCCGTTATCTGAGCTTTTATAGCCAGTTATTGTGTCTGCATTATCTCAAAAACTAGAGCCAATTCAGCAAAAGTAAAGTCATTTTTGGAATCAGCGCACCTGATATACTATAAAATCGTTGAAAGATCTATCGCAAAAAGAAAAAAATATTTTTTTGTTGAGCTGTGTTATAATTTATCCCTTTTTTTTGTGTAAACGGTACCCGTATCGCTGCGCTTAATAATTATGTTTTTTAAAAGTAGTATAAATAAACAACTTTCTGAGTTTATTGTGATAAACGTTTATGTTTCTTTTTAAAAAAGTTTTATACCTTTAATTGGTATTTTAATACTTTTTCAAAAATTAACGCGTTATTAAAATTGTAAAACAAGTACATTTACTTATCTTAAACGTCAATATGTTTTGTTCAAATCTAATTAAAACAAATCCAAACTAACTCTTTTATTAACCAGAAAAGCGTAATTACAATGTTCCTCCGAATAATTTTAAACCTTTTTTAATCTTACCCGCAAAAATTTGTTCAGTCATTTTTAACCTAATTAATAATTTTAGACCTCTTTCTTTAAGTGATTTTTTAAAAATTTTATTTATCACTGACTTAATGCAGGTCAATAAACTGCATCCTAGTTATAATTACTTTTTGATTTGATCCACACTCTTTAGCACACGCTTTGATCGATAATCGGCAGCGGGACCAAACTGGTGAAAGGGCCGTATTGATGGCGAATGCGATCAACACGGTCATGGTGAAAAACCTATTTGCAACATTTTGTTGTGTCTTTGAGAAAAACCTTTTACGGCACTCTCCTCTGCTTGATGGTCATGGCAAGCAGTTCTGACTTTTAGTCCTATCTCTAAGTAAAACAACAAAAACTAAAAACATGACTTTCTTCAGTCGAATAGTATTAATAATATCTTGGCATTTTTGAAAATACTGCAGATTGGTGTAATCGCTTGAAGATTAAGTATAGCGCTTTCAACGCTTTCCTGCGATTCAGGAGAATAAAAAGAGGTAAAGTTTTTGTTTTAAATGTTTTTTGCTATATAGGGAAGCAGATATTAAAAGAAAAAATAGCTTAATTTATCAAAACAAGAATGAATGAAATTCATATTTGAAGTCAAATTAATAACAAGAACTTGGAAAAAATAGCTAAAATGCAGTGATTACTAGATTAGTATCATATTTGTTTTATTCATATCTTTTCTTTTTTCAATTTATCAAATTCTATTTTTAATTGCATCTTAATTCTGTTTCTTGTTTTTTGCACAATTATAGACCCATTTACGCTCTATTGGTCATTCGGAAATACGACATCAAGTGTAGCAATGAGAAACTACAAACCTTTTACTCGCTTCATTTTCAAAAAACATTTTATTTCATAAAGTAAACCAAAGGTACAATTTAGGGAGAGAATATACTGTTTTTTTCAACCATACCACAATTATATACAACAGCCCATATATACAGGGTGTAAACGATAAATTAAGACTGATTCTAACTATTGTTTTCTTCATTTTTAAGGTGAAAGCTGTAAATTTTTAATTGTATAGTCAAAAATTTAATGTTTAAATTCTATAATTAACCAGTAAATAAACCTCGAAAATGGTTAAAGGTGAAGAATTCAATCGTAGAAATGTTATTGTTGAATTGTACCGCGCTGGTAACTGTGCAACAGAGTAATTAAAGCCACTGAATATGCTAAAAGTACCGTTTACCGCATTGTTTTGTGCTTGAAGGCTAGAAAAGGAGTTGAACGCAAATCTCATGATTCAAGAAGTGACATTAAACACAAACCTTATGATTGAAGAAGTGACATTAAACGCACTCCTCGCTTTCTTGCAGGACTCGAACGCTCCATCAAGGCCAATCAGTCGAAATCGATAGCTTCATTGGCAAAAAAGCCATAATGTTAGCAAAATGACCATATCCAAAGCAGTCAGAGTTAACTTGAATATGAATTCTTATGTTAGAAGGCGTCGAAACATTTTAACAGCTCATTTGAAGGAAATTACAGGAGAAGAAGTGTTTTTCTGCTTGATCATCTGAAGAATCGTGGAGGAGTCGTTCACTTCTCTATTGAAGAGAAAAAATTTGTTGTTGAAGAAAAGGCTAATCGGAGAAACTCAAAAGTAATTGCCTTGAATCCATTTGAAGTTCCACCTATCTTGCAGAGTAAACATCCAGTATTTATCATGGTTTTTGGAGGCATTGCAAGTGATGGTAACGTCATGCCCCCTCATTTTTTTGAAGTTGGTTTAAAAATCAATACAGTGCAATACATGAAAATTCTCGAGAGGGTTGTGTTAGCTTGGATTATAGAGAACTATGATCTTAAACATGTCATGTTTCTTCAAGACTCAGCACCTGCACATGGAGCCAAAACTGTTCGAAAGTTCCTCAAGCAACTACTGCCCTTGTTTGTATGGAAGGATGTTTGGCCATCTAGATCGCCAGATCTAAATCTGTGTGACTATTGGCTATGGAGCGCAGTTGAAAAGATGTCCAATAATAAACCTCACAACACGGTTGAATCATTAAAGTCAGATATTTGGTGAGCATTCCGGTCACTTTGCAGGCAGCATGTCATCGATGCCTGTTGCTCTTTCAGATGGCGTATACAGCAGGTTATTGATGCTGAAGGCTCGCACATAGAACAAATTTATTGTTCAATTCATTGTTTAATAAATTATGCTTCAAAATTTTTTTTTGCTTCATTTTGTATTTTATAAAATATGATTAAACATGTCTGATAGAATAGTCCCAATTTATCGTTTACACCCTATATATTCATATTAAAATAAAACAAAAAGAAACCATAACCATAATCATTTTTGGTTTATATTAGCCGTCTTCAGATGAATAAAAAGGGCTAATATAAGTTGAAAACGTTTATGGTTATGGTTTCTTTTTATGTAATTTTAGCATGAATATGTATGTTGCTGTATATAATTGTGGTATGGTTGAAGTAAACCAGGGGATTTCTTAAACTTGTCTTAAAAGGAAAATCTTTGTATGGTTCATCAACTTATTGTCTACGTAAAGTAACCAAAAGTTTGGCCTTAAATTTGTGATTAGTACCTTTAAAATTACATGGCAAAATCACAACTTAGAACAAGGTTACGAACCGATTTGCTGTCGCGGGCCACTTTTTCAGTTCCGGCTGAGTAAGTGGGCCGCAAAAGTTTTTAGTTATACTATGAAATCTTTTTCTATATTTTAAAACCAAAAATTGCCCTTATTAGTTAGGTTAAGAGTAATAAGGCATGAGATAAAATAAAACAATTTTAGTAAAAACTTTAACACATCGAATTTCTGGTTTAAAGTTTAATTTTCATTAGAAATAAAAGCACGTTAAAAAGTAAAAAACCCATTCAGCTAAAAATTTGCAACACAAAATTAAAAGCCTTTCAAAAACAAAAACAGAAATTGTTCAAGAACAGTAATAAACAACAAGCAAAAATAATAAAAAAACAGTTTGTCACTTAAAACTGCCACTCTGCGAAGACTCTGACGTAGGTATGCTTAAAATTTCCTTAAATGCAAAAAATCAGAATTAGTATACATAGAATGGTCGAAAAATCAATGCGAGCTGAAAATATTTAACATGATATGGAAGCATGAAATAATGACTGATAACAAAGAAATATATAATGAAAGATTAAACTAGTTTTACCAATATAGCTCTTAAATGAGATTTTTGGAAACTTTTTGCTTTACTAAGCGTTTGATATTAAGTCAAACTGACGCTCAACTGCATACTTAATTTTCGTCTGTCGGCCTTGATCTGCAAAAACTTTTGTGATGTTCAATTTAGAAAAGAATTATTTGCATAGGTACGTTCTTCCAAAAACTGATGACCATTCGTGAGCGTAAGCTCTTATGTTTAAAACCTCTTTCTTTTATACATAAATACGATAGAATGTAAGCAACGGCTCGTTTAGATGCATTGCTTTCAACGTGTCATCACTCTGTAGTTTTACGAGTTCGAATTTTAGCAGGCGGTGCCAAAGCTAGTGTATTACAGAGCTCCCAGTTTTTCCACTCAGGATTTCTTCACCTATCTGAATTTTTCTCCCCAGATCTGTTTTTTCTATGTCCCATCTTGGTTTTTGAAAATCCCTTTAAATCTGTTTTTTTTTAAGAAAATACTTGTAAATAATTATTTAGTATTAACCACTTGCCTTCTGCGCATCCATATAAATATT
This sequence comes from Diplosoma virens, assembly GCA_963680785.1. NCBI lineage: Eukaryota > Metazoa > Chordata > Ascidiacea > Aplousobranchia > Didemnidae > Diplosoma > Diplosoma virens. The sequence goes on along the minus strand of OY796880.1, from coordinate 9,496,346 downwards.
ATATGAAAAAGGTGCCATTTGCTTAGTTTTTGAAAAAAAATTCAATTACAAGCAAAAAAGCATCTATAATATGTCACAGTGGCGTGCGGTGAGCTCTGAGGCTGATAATGCAATTGCTTTGCCTTTTCATTGAATATATTAAAAAAATTGTAAAATGGCTTCAAGGCAAATGGTAAAAATTCCTTTTTATATCTATCATCATTTTAAAATTCTACTAGAGTAGTCATCTTATCCCTAACTATGCTATATTAACTCCTCCTAAACAAACCTACAATAAAATGTTCAAAAAATGTAAAATTAAACTCTGAAAAAAAATATACATTAACAGTTTGTTGAAACACGTGTCCAGTTTATAGGGGTAACTGTTCACTGTTTAGTACATCGAAAATTATAAATTTAAATATAAAAGAATTACGTACATTATTTATAAATTAATTCTATTCTTCTATCCTTTTCAGCAAAAAGATTTATGACTTTTTCGTAAAAGTCTGTATGCAATTTGAGAATTGCATGCCGGAGCAAGTATAAGAGGGTGCTTAAAATGACGTCACGATAGAGCTCATATATACGAGTAAAGTAATGCAATTCTTTTGGTGCATGTTATGTTTAATTAAACGTTGCTTTTGGGTTTATGACTTGAAATATGCGTTCCTCAGAATTCCCACTGTATTAAGTTCAATATGTGATGAATCTACTTAATAAATAAAAATAATTATTTTTTGTATTTAGGAAAGTTCGTTGGTCATGCATTGCACGACTTGTATGCCCTGACTGCACGCCACTGATATGTCGGATAAAAAATATATGAAAAGAATATAATATTTGAAAAAATATAAAATCTGGGTTTTTTTAGAGGAAGCAGAGTTTTTTTTATGCAATCTGCGCTTTCATAAAATCAATTGCTGGGAGCCCTGATGCAGCATTAAAGGGGAAATAAAAGACATCATGCTCCCGCTGCTTCCTTTCAATATCCTGAAATCTAGGGGTTGATTTTGTCAAAGAGTTTTGCGGGCCTCACAAAATTCAGTTGCGGACCACATGCGGCAACTTCTGTTTTTTTAAATTTGTTTTCTTTAAATTAAAATGTGCCATCAAACATAGGCTACAACAGTAATAAAGATCTTGAAACCGATTTTTTTGTGGTCTTGGTCTGTACTTGAGCTGGTAGTCTCGATCTTGGTCTCGAGGAAGGGTGGCTGCGGACTCCTGTTTTTTAAATTGGTCTTAAAAAGAGCGTTTATTAATACTTTTTTACTTGATGGTATTGTGATATTTTGGCTATATGCTAAAGAACGACACTCAATTATCCTGCTTTGTTGCAATATGAAGTGGTAAAAAGCTGAGTTTAAACTTTTTAATCTTTTTTACATTTATTTCTCTAAAAAATTTTATTGCCATCTGGACCATCTGTGACATGCTAATCCGATTGCGGAAAAACTTAATTTTTTTACGGCAACAAACGAGCCTAATAATGCTTTGAAAGTTTGTTCTTATACTCTTAACCACCTAAAACTTGAGAAAAAATTAATCTGATGGTATTAAAATGGAGAAAACCGATGACTTAAATATTTTTTAAAGATAGTTTTTTTCCATTGAGAAAAAAATCGAAAGCAGTAATGAAAAAATTATATTTAAAACAGCAAAACAGTGTGTATTAAGTTTTTTTAATCCAGCAGTAGCCCGAGAGAACGGGCAACTGCCAAATAAAAAATGAAGAGGTGCTGCAATCAGAGGTGCGGAAAAATTTTTTGCGGGAGGGGCAAAGTTTTTAAAAAGAGCACTTTTTTGTTCAGAAAGACACTCTTAACAAACGCACATTTCAAATGTAGGTGTAAGGAAAAGAATTTTAATTGAAAAAGGTTGCTGAGAACAAAAAATTAAGAAATAAACGTTTCCACTTTTCGACCGCGGTTTTTTATTTGCTTGACCTACAAATATTTTTGATTTACTTAAAAAAATGAAATGTCTCCTTTGCAAATAAAGACCTCTCTCTTTTTCAGCATTCATTTTGCACTACAAAGATTTACACCTTCTGTTCAAACTTAATTAAAAACCTTTTTTTAGTTTTTACAAATTTTCTAGAAATGTTTTTTGTCAAATTTTTCAATTACATTTGGTGGGAGTGCCTTTTTAACAAAAAATTTTTTTCTAAATTTTGTTCTTCTCGCTAAATTATTGTTATACCAAGTGGATATTTTTAAAAAAATTTTGTGACCCCTTGTTTAAATTAATATTTCCAACTTTCTTGGATTAGATTTTTTTAAGATTATATATATAATTGTAGGGACAAATTTTAACACAATGCTTCTACCTTGCGAATTTCAAAAGCAATTACCCCTAATCCCGACTTTCGCCATCCCCGAATCTTTCCTGTGCTTCCCCCGAATCTGTCATCTTTAAAACACAAATCGTTTTAATTTAAAAAATATTAAAGTTATTAATGACTAACGTTTTAACTAAAAAAGCTTTAAGCCAAAGAAAATGAAACGTTTTTGCTATTAAGCTTATAATTAGATCGAGTTCGTATATGAATACGTGTGCCACTGCGATAGTTAATATGTGGCTCGAACGTCTCAACGTTTGCAGGACAGAATCCGCCAGCATATGCAAAAGTCTATACGGAACAGAACCAGTCAACAAGGTAAACAACCAGAACGTCCAGGAAAGCCAGCTAATTCAATACCGCACTGTGACTCAGCGATTGGAAACGATTTGTTACATAATCAAAAATGTGCATCTCACTATAAAAACAATCAATTTTTTATTCCCTCTGAAGCACGATCCAGTTTCCATCTATGAATCTTAGAATCAATTTTCATCACTCTTCGAAAACCTAATTAGTGTAGACAGAAAGAGTTTGTTTACGAACATAAATTATTCGTATAATTGTAAAAAAGCTTTCTTTTTAGTTCCAAATTTTAACATAAAGCTTGCATAATTTTGTTCCTTTTTTTTTTGGCCAAAAAATTTTTTTACGCTGACGAAACGTAGTTTTATTAAATATTTTTAATTATTATGATAACTGTTACTAACCTTAATTTTTAGCCAATTAGAATCAGTCTTAAAACTTTTAAAATACTACATTCAGTTCTGCAATTCATTCTAGCGAAATTTCCTGAAGAAAGCTAGACAAAAAGGTTCGAGTTTTTTAAAACAGCCTTTTTTAAGGTTATTTAAATAGCAAAAGAGTTTTAAATGAAACATTTACTTTTAAGAGCTTTATCAAATGTTTTTTACTTATTTAAACTAGGTCAAAAGAGTTCAAGTTTTATACAAGTATAATCAGCTATTTTCAAACAACAACCAGCTTTCTAATCGGTGATTTTTTTTACAAGCTCACAAGCAAGTATAACAAATTATCTTTAAAGACACGTCGCTGATGTATCTAAAGAACAAGTAGCTTTTTAACCAGCGGTTGTAACAAGGAAAAACGAGTTAAAAGTCTTCTAAAAACAACTATAATCTGTTATTTTCAAACAACAAACAGCTTTCTAATTACTGATTTTTTAACATGTTCAGAAACTAGTATTATTTTCAAAGACAATAACGTATCTAAAAACAGTTTAAAAATGTTCAGAGATCAAAACAGACCAAAGGCAATTGAATTTAAAGTACCCAAAAAAAGTTTATTTCATACAATTTATTGCGAAGGTATATAAAGCAGAGTGTTTTGATTTTCTTCTCATTATGTAAAGATGTCACAAGACTGCGTTGACTCAGCCGCTGTATCTTGCCCAGAAGAATTTCCATGCTATTTCCCCCGAAAACGTCACACGTGCAAGGAAAAAGATCGCATGTAACCCTTTCGAAATTCGTCTTTTTACTATAAAAGATGCGGTAATCGTGTTTGCTGCTTTTCTTGTGGAGGACGATTATTTCAATGGAAAGACTAAGACAACCCGTGATACGAGCATGCAAAATACTTTCCTTTGTGTGAATAAGTATTGTAGAAGCGAGGTGTAGAACACGTGAAAAATGTATGCAGCAAACACCCGGATTTAAAATGACCCCAAATAAAAAACCCAACTTCATCTGCAGCAGCAAATCAAATATGCTCCATGCTTTGTATGGAATCAAACAAAACTTGGAGGAAATGATAATGTTTGACCCTCATGTAAAATTGTAAAGAGTATAGGAGTCAAAGACACCAAAATCCGTCACGCTCTCATGCAACAATTGGAAAAACACAACCGCAATTTTGACAACCCTTAAACAGGAAGTCCAGTCAAAATATAAGTTGAGTTTAAAATATTCTTTAAGTAGTTAATAATCGACCCCAAAAAGATTTTTACTCAAAGGTCTCTGTTATGCCAGTTATCCCAAGAAAAAATCGCCATTGGTGGCGGACGCTAGTGATGACGTCAATGAATGGCAAAACAACTGAGACAACCATTGCTGTTAGTGATAACTACAGCTGCGGCTGCTATCAACTATCGAAAACACTGTTCTAAAGCTGGTAAAAAAAATAGAAAGCACTGTGAGAAAAGGATTTTTATATGAATCTACAAAAGAATTTAATACAATAGACCACGGACAACAGTTTGATATGACGTCAAATAATTTCCCAAAAGCAATTGAAAAATATTTTCACTGTTCCTGCGACCACTGTTATATTATACTACCAATAATTCGAAACAAATACTGCAAAGTTGAAATAATCCAAAAAAAATTAATAAATGTGAACTGCATTATCAGCACACCGAGCTTCAACAAGCTATGTCTGGACACCGAGGTGCTGATGTTCAGTCTTATACCTGCTGGTGCAGTAATCGCCATAAGAAAACGGTTTCCGAAAGAAGATGAAAGGTACAAAGGTTTTCATGAAGCCAATATGCCGACAGTCTTTAGACAAGAGTAAATAAAAGATTGTATTTTGAATAAAATGTCGATTCGTCAACATAATTGCTTGCTATTCTTTCGTATCAGATCAGATATTAAATATTAGTTTAGTTAGAAGTATGACTGGAGTAGGCGTGTTGGTTTGAGGGTGCTCGTGTCCGCAATCTTCAGAGTCTTTGTCTTAATTCCTAAGCTCGTCAAGCTGTTGTGTTCTTAGGCAAGACACAAGATGGCACTTTTATTTGGTTGGCGGTTTAAACAAGCAGTTCTAAATTTAGTCATATTAATAGATAAAAATTAAGTTCAAATGGACAGCAACATCTTTGCATCTCCGATAGCAGATTGAGTTGCTTAACAATTGCTCAATTTTTCACGTCTTCGACATTGTCCTGAGCAGAACATATATAGTTGATATGATATGTTTTACTTTTGAATAGTAAGGTACATTGCAAAATTTAAAGTATGAAAAATATTTATTTTTGTATCGTATAAACAAAAATATCGAGTGCGGAAACGTATTTGTAAAGCTTCACAGCTTCAACCTTGGCTGGTTTCTGTTTACAAGGTATTGTTTACTTCGCCAAAGCAGGCACGTGTAAGTCTTGCATTTCTAAAAATAAAATAAAAACTAATAATTCAAAGATTGAAAACAAAACAAAAAAACTAAATTTCTAAAAATCAAAAATTTAAATAGCAATAACGGGCGGTAATCATTAATTTATTTGATCATAAACGTATTTCAAAAAATAGGTTCAAATACGATTCCAAGGTGATTAAATACCTTCTTATCTAAACAAACGATTTGCTGTAGCTAGCATACTTGTAGCACCTTCCTTCTGCATATGTTACAGGGCTTCTTACATGGTGTGGAACCGCTCTACGGAGACCCAATAATCATGCAATCCGCAGGATTCACAAGATGATAGTGAAAGGCAAAAAACGACTTATTTTAAAGGTAAAATCAAATGAGTAGAAATGTAAAATAGCTTGCATTGGGTTGCGACATGTGGAGCACTAATAAGTTTACCATAGACCAATCTTGTAGGAGGTCATAGTGTATTGCAATGACAACATGTAGGGGTAGAAGCAGATGTTATCAGCAAATAATTTTTAGTTTGTAAAACTTTTTGTTGCAAAAGTATGCAGTGAATTTACTGTAAAAATGGGTGAGTGGGATTGAGCATTTTATCCTGTTATTTTACCTATAGCACAGCTGATTTACAACAGGGTTGTAAAATAGTTAGCACTTTACCTTTTAAGCCGGAATTTTGGTGAATCCATGTACATGACATCAGATTTTTGCAAGAAGTTTTTTGGGACACATTGCTTCTTTACAATGAAAGTTTGGCTATGTTGGGACCATTGAAGTTTCCAACTACTTTACTATTTTCACCTTCGACTTGCTCCAACTTGGTATTGCTATTGTTATCCAAGGCAGCCAACATAGTATGAGCAACCATACCTAATTACAAATGCATATGGTTAAAAAACTGCTGTGTGAGACTACTTTATAACTGTACAATGACATATACGGATCTAAAATAAAATAAAAATTTAATTTATTTTTAAATCTTGAGTAAACAAAATTTTCATATCACTTGGTATGTCATTTCATATTTTGGTGCCAATATATTTCTAGTTTTTTTTTATATATTGAATGTTTCAAAAAATATGAATGTTTTTCTTTAAGTGGCTGTAAGTTTAAAAGCATATGAAAAATTTTCAGATTGCTTATAAGTTCAGCAACTTCAAGTTTTATATAAATCTATAACCAATTAGCTACACAGCATTTATATATGTCATGACAAGACAGACAAGTGCATTGAAATTGTGAGCAATAAACACAAAATAGTTCTCTAAATATGCCAGTCAATTTAAAAAAAACTAGAAGTTACTCACCTTATGCAAAAAATTCTATTTGAATAAAATATTTGAATAAGTATTATAATTTGAAGTAATTTATTAAAAATTGTTATTTATTTTTGATAATCCTACTCTATTTGAAAAAAAAAAAAAATGTCCAGGAAAGGCAAAGGAAGTTGGAATACTGAGCAATTCGGTGAAGATGAAAAAAAAATTTCAGAAATCCACGACATTGTTACTGGTTTAAAAGATGAAATAAAAGCTTTAAAAAAGGAACTATTAGAAACTAAACAGGAATTAAAAAAAATCAAAACTGAAAATAAAAAAATAAAGCAATCACTAAACATAAATATATAAAAACAAGATGAACTTGAACAATATGGGTGGCGCAAAAATCTTCACATTTATGGAGTACCGGAAACAACCAGTGGCCGAGACAAAGGGGAAAATGTAATATTTAAAATTGCTGAAACTCTGAAAATCAATTTAGAACAATATGACATTCAAAGAGCACATCGTCTTGGTAAACCAAGAAATAAACCTAGACCTATTATTGTAAGATTCTTGTCTTATAAAAAAAAGGTGTGAATTTCTGTATGCAAAATCAAAATTAAAAGAAGCTAATACACTAAATGATATTTTCATTACGGAAGATTTGACTCCCCTTAGCATAAAATTATTTCATTATCTAAATGAGTGCTGCAATCAATTTGTTATGGTTCATACATATAATGGAAAGATTTGGATGAAAAAAGCAGCCCAACAAACAGGTGTGGAATCTAATTCTCACAACCAAGACAAAGGAATTTGTAATTGGCTAACTGTTACTTCACCAGATGATTTGTTTAAGCTTAATATAGATGTAGATTTTAAAAAACTTAATTACAATCTATTGAATTTTAATATAGGCCTATAGAAACTGCTTTGTTATGTAATTAATGTTGCTATTTACTGCACACAAAATGACTTCACATCCTTTTTTTTGTAGCAATTTAAAACACAATAGTCACACAGTTACTGGCTACAACATGCTTGATGATCTTTTATGCCATACTTTTGCCTTGCAACTATGACAAAATTTTCCCTTTTCATTTCTTATCAAATGATAACTTTAAAAAATTGTAGCCATCAAAAATTAAAACTGTTAATATTAATAAAATCCATTATTATTCACCCAATATTGCACATTAAAAACAATTGCTAAAATTTCTCAAACCCCAAAAAATTTTATTCTACTTCAAATTAATACCCGCAGTTTAATAAAAAACTTTTGACGAAATAGAAAAGCTTTTAATCACCTCAAAAATAACCCCTGATATAATAGCAATATGTTTTTTATTTTATTTTTATTTTTATCTCTATATTTATTCTCCTGACTTGCAGGAAAGCGACGGAGGCACTATACATAGGGTAAGTAATTACCCTGACCTGCTTCCGGAGATGCCAAAATATTGCTGTCAGCTAGTAATTTAATAGGGATATGACTGTAATTTAGAACTGCTTGTCAAGACCACCAAGCAGGGGAAAGTGCCGTAAAGTGTCTTTTCCAAGGACACAACAGAATGGCGCAAGTGGGTTTTGAACCGAGACTATGCTGATCATCAGTCTGGTGCTTTAACCACTCGACCACGCTGTGAAACCAAATTAAAAAATAATTTATCATTTCCTTACTCTTTAAATAACTATTATAATTTTATTCATGCTAACTCCCCAACTAATGCTGGAGGTGTGGAAATGTTTATAAAATCTTCATATCTATTCAATAATAAGTTAATAAACTAATAAGTTTAACTTATATAAATGTAAATGCATGTGAAGACATATGGATGGAAATTACTTTACTAAATAATAAAAAGGTTATTATTGGAACAATATACAGACAGCTAAATCATAAAATCAACTCATTTCTCAATGAACTAGAAAAAACTACGGATAAATTAAATAGAAATGAATGCACTTATTACATTTGTGGTGATATTAACATAGATTTGAAAAAAAATAGTTCTGAGATATTAAACTACAAGAATACTCTTTATAGCTATGGATGTAAACAATACGTATCGAATAATACCCATATGGTAAAACACACACCTACATCACTGCTAGACTATTTTTATTCAAATTATGAGGAAAGCACAATAACTTCTCACATTCTCCTAAGTGATATATCTGACCACTTACCTATCATTTCAATAGTAAAAAACTTCAGGCCTCCAACTAATATTTCAACTGAATATAGACGTTGCACAAAATATTTTGATGCTGAAAAAATTTTAGTTGACTTAAGTAAAAACATTTACCTTATTAATACTTTTGAGTTAAACAATGATGATTGTTTTGAAAAATTTAACAAAATGTTTAATTCAGTATTAAATAAACATGCCCCATTGCAAAAACTGTCTCGTAAACAAAAACAATTAAATGTTAAACCATGGTTATCAAAAGACATTTTAATATCAATAAAAACTAAACATAAATTACTTCAAAACATGATAAAGACTAAGATGGAAAAACACAAAAAACAATATCAAAAATATAGGAATAAACTTACACATATTATAGAACTGGCCAAAAAAAAAACACTTTACTAACCAAGTTGAACAATCACAGCATAATAGTAGACTTTTATAAAAGACTGTAAATGATATAATAAAACTGAAAAAAACTAAATCATCACACCATATTAGATTAAAAGATGAAAACAAAAATTTAATTGAAAATCCTGTTCATGTCAGCAACATATTTAACAAATATTTTTCATCAATTGGAACAAACATGGCAAACAAAATAAACCCAACAAAAAAACATTAAAACTACACCCACTTCACTAATTTGCACAACAATAAATTCTTTTATCTTGCAACCAATTAGTGTAGAAGAAGTATTTCACGAATTAAGAAATTTAGATCCATGAAAGAGTACACAATCTGACAATCCCTCCATAAAATACATACAATTGGCTGCTGGTGTAATTGCACCAACTTTAACGAACTTACTCAATCATTGCATTACAACCTCTACTTTTCCCAAATCACTTAAAATGTCAGAAATTATACCTTTATTTAAACAATCAATTAATCAATCAATCAATCAAGGTTTTATTTTTTCGTCCGTTACACAGCGGAAAATCATATTAAAATGCGCACATGTGGTCGAAAAAAAAAAGGAATCAGCGACAAAACGATATACATTGAAACATGCATCAATTAAAGGTTATAAAAGTGATTGTTTAAAAAGTGCATGGTCGCTGACCCTGAACATCCACACACACTCACACAATATGCACAAAACAAGTAGTAAACAATCATAAACAGAACACCAAAGTAATGTTAATTGAGCGAGCATAGAAATAAAGCATCATGCCATCAACTTGTAAATTAATTTCTAACAATTTCAACCAAATTTTATTAATCAAAGTATAATATAAGAAAATTAAATTGTTTTTTTTCTATTATTATTATTATTATTATTTTTTGTAACCCATGTTTAGGGAGGCTCACAGGTGCTACACCTTGCCCAAGGGTGACCTGGAGGAAGTTGTGACAGGCTTTCCTCATTCGTCCCAACTTATCGAAGATAAGCACGCAACTGGATGTAGTTTATTCTCATACCCAGGAGACATATACAGACATAAATAGACATTTTATAGACATAAACAAGGAGACATATACAGTTGTAATAATTATAGACTAATATTTCTAATTTCAATATTTTCAAAAATTTTTGAAAAATGCATTTACAAACAACTAATTTCTTATTTTCATAAAAATAATGTGTTTTATAAATCTCAATTTGGTTTTAGGGAAAACTATTCAACAGAACTTGCTGTAACACAGGTGTGCAATAAAATAATTGAAATTTCGAAAATAATAATATTACTTGTTCCATTTTTCTAGACTTGGCCAAAGCATTTGATACTGTTGATGACAAAATACTATTGGATAAATTACGCAAATATGGCATTTGTGGTGAACCTCATAAACGACTTGCAAATTATTTAGAAAACAGAAAACAGTGCACTATTATTAATAAAATCAGACCAATGTGAAAATAATTATGGAGTACCCCAAGGTTCAACCCTAGGGCTTCTTTTATTCCTTATATAAAGTATCAGCTTATTTATTGACATTTGAAAACGTTTTAAAAAACAATATAAATTTAGGAGCATAAAATTTGGAACGCTTAACTAATTTCAAAATAAAAAGTAAAGCCTATATATTTTGAAACATTGTTTTATTCAAGACGTTTCGGAATTATAACTCATTCCATCATCAACTGCGTTAAACTGTGAATATGAATCGAATAGCTTTACACTGATTTAGCTTTCGGCCCAGTGTCTCTCAACGTTTTTCTGTTTGCGGCACATTTTGAAAATTTTTAAAATTGGCGGCACCCTTAGACTATTTTTATTAAATTTTGTCCACAAAATAAGGTGATCTCCAAAAAAAGGTCTTCACCCGGAATTGGGCTCAGATTCCTAGCTTTCGTCCCTAAAACTAGTTGTTTTCTAAAAATACCGTTTTTCTAGCCGTAGTACATAATTGGCATGTTCCGGAATTCGCGGCGTTCTTGATTTCCGCTCCCAAAATTATGTGATCTCTAAAAAAAATCTTATCTCTTTTTATATACCAATTTCCTAATTTTCATCTCAAACTTCGGGTTTTTATTAAAAAACTAAAAAGAAAAAACGCTTTTGCCACAATTTTCCGCTCTGATTTCCTCATTTTCACCGCAACAATAAGCTGTTCTCTAAAAAAAGGTCTTCCCCTGGATTCACGCTCTTTCTTGTCAATTTCTTTCCCCAAAATCAGTTCTTTCTAAATAAAAATGAGCTTCGCTCCAAATCTCACTTATTTGACGTGCAAAAACCGCGAAATTCGACGTCCCCAAATAATTTTTTTCGAAATTTTTCGCAGGTTGAGAAACACTGGAATAATGTGCAATAGCTTGCGGCAGCCTAGCGAAACTCAATTGGCACCCCGGTTGAGAACCATTGTTTTAACCGATAAATCTTTGAAATGTTTTTGTTGAATGTTTCTTGGTATGGGTACAAAAACAATCTGGAAAAATAAATTTCTCATTAGGTGTTTTTTGATTTTTCCCAGATTCTACATACTTTTTTGATGTATTACCCAATACAAAATACGATGCGTAATATCAATGTTATTATAAATCTTTGTGGTTGATTTCTTTGCCAAACTAAACTGTCAGTCTCGTAGAAAAAGCGCTTATAAATCACAATTTGCAATAGAAGTATTAAAGTTTAATTTGCAAAACAAGCTTTAATTCCTTATGACGTCATAATTAAAATCAGTAAAGTTATGAAGCAGGGAGCGAGACAAATAATAAAATAAAATATTATTAAAGGTTTTCTTTTATTACTCTGATTCGCCAGGATTTTTAACAATTTTTAACCTCGTTTTCTCAAAGCTAGCATTAGGTTTATGACTGAATTGCGCAGATATGTCCAGTTGTTTCACCATTTTATCCGACAACGCATCGTCGGCAGCATGGTCGCGTGGTTAAAGTGGCGTAATTGTGATCGACATGTTCTATGTTCAAAACTTACTCGCGCCAATCTGTTATGTCCTTGGGAAAGACACTTTACGGCACATTATTAGCGCCTTCGTCGCTTTCCTTTGAGTCGGTAGTATAAATAGTAGTATAGAGTCTATAAAAGACTCTATACTACTATTTATACTACCGATAAATACAGAGATAAAATAAATCTATTTTAGCTAAAATAAATCTATTTTAGCCGCGTTCATACAGCCGGTTTGAACAACAATATTTTTCGAATTAAAAGCATAATTTAGGTGTGTTTCTTTGACAACGTTGTGTTTGCATTTTTTAATTTACGTCGGGTTTTTAACTTATAAAAAACAATGATTGCAACGACAAAAATGAACGTTGTTTATTGCCGAAGAACTTTTAGTAGCCGCGAGTAGAGTGAAATATATGGCGAAGCCATGAGTGTTTTATTGAACATTATAAGAGTTCGAACAATCACAGCTTTTCTAACTAATATGCATTTCTATTTTTGTATCATTTTAGTCAAAATCTATCTATAAAAGCATTTACAATAAGGCAAAATATTTCAATTAAAATGAAAGAAAAAAATATTGCATAATTATGACTATGCTGTTTTGGCTCTCAAATTGTCAACTGCACATTACTATACAATTTTTTCGGACCTTTATTGCAATTATATAGCCATAGTCGTACCAAGCTAAAAAATTTTAAAAGGGCAAAACAATTTTTCCCAATTTGTTTCAACAATTGCCTGAATCTTAATCATTCCGTGGAGATGTCCAAATATCACCACAAATCAAAGATAAGACCTATTTTATTTTGGTCTTTACTTTTTTTTTGTAGTTGTAATTGAAACGAATAGGATTGGTTTTGCTAAATTAATTTTCTGAATATCAATAAAACAAATGAATAAAAAATAGTTTTTCATACTAAATCTTTTCGCGCATTGATCTGGGTCGTTCTAAAATGAGGAACTTCTTCTAAATAAAGATTTCAGTGTCCGAAAAAAGTCCGCTTTTTCCAAAATTTTTTGGCGTCTTAGGGGGCAACCTTTTGCCTGCCTCCCAGCATGTGCGGCTGCGATAATAGCAACCTATTGATTGATTTATTTGCGAGCATAAAGACTAAAGAAATTAATGTTTTGCAGAATTCGCCCCAATAATTTCGTTAAATGTTGTGATATTTCGTTCCTTTACATTTTTTTTAAGAAATAAAAACTCTTTATAAAACTTCTTATTTTAAAATGCATAATTTCAATTGACTTTTTTAATTCACTGCATGCGTAAGTAAAAACTTACCCTGCAGCACGAGAATACAACAAAGGTTATGCACCCTTGTTTCAGATGGTCATGGTTCTCGCCCAACCATCTATCTTTAAGTGGTCATAGCACACAAAGAACATCCTGACAATTACTGTAACAGATGCTCAATCAAGCATGAAAAAATCCGCAAAAAATATAGATTGTGAAGAAAATATTTAAATATTGTTGTGTAAGAGCAAAAGTCAGAATAAGAGTTTTAGATTCATTCAAGTTGAAATTTAGTCAGATCAAGTTCAACTCACCAAACGCTTAAAAACATCGTTGGTTGGAAACAACAAAAAATATTATCTAGGACAGGGATGTCCGACCTTTTTCCATAGTGGGCCATATTATAAGTTTAAGTACATTCAGCGGGCCACAAATTTACATGTATATATCGGAGCAATCGCTTGATAGCTACCTCAAGTTTGACGCCTTCTATTTGGTTCAGCGAGACAGGAGGATAATAAAGAAAAAATAAAATATTAAATAATGCTTGATAAAAATGTACCAAAATAAATTTTTATTTCTTTGTTTGAAACAATTTTCTGTGTTGTTTGCTTTTTTACTTTACAACATTTTGAGATGAAGTGGAAAAATAAGAAAAATTGGCTTCAACAAAATTGAATTACTAAACAAATTCTATGACGTACAAGATCAATTTTTTGTTAACAAAAACACTAGACTATTTTAATACATTATAAAATTTCTCTTGCAAACTTAAAGTATGCTCTAAACAAGAAGGTTAAAATTTATCACTTTTGTGGGGCCACTTTGAAAGTTACTATAACTTGTAGAACCCATTTGGTTTAAATTTGTCTGAATAAAAATACAAAAAGTGTTATTTTGTTCATTGGATGTCAAACAAAAAAAAACTAAAGTTTTGAAAGGTAAGTAAAGACTTTTTATTTCTAACTTCATCCTTGAAAAGAAAACGGTTTTTGCGCGTTCTCCGAAACTTTTTTCTGGAGATGTTACAAAAAGCTGGGGCTTTCCCAAATCTACAAAATTGATAACTTAATTGAAGTTGTTCAGCAAACCTAAAAAATTACTAAGCTGACCAGAAATTTGGACCAAATTCATTCAAAGCAGCATTTCCTATTCGACAAATGGACTTTTTACAAGAATAAACCGATAGAGAAGGGAGTTAATAAGTTTCAAGTTTCAAGTTTATTTATTCTTCCAACGCTTTATAAGTTCAATAAACACATGTCACATTTGTTGATTTGACAAAAAAAAGAAAAAAGAAAACAATCAAAAAAGATATGACATAAGTGTCAAACAATTGAAACAGCGAAAGATCATTTGATCACCAAGTCCAGCTGCCTCAGAGGTGTTTATTATTTTAGATTGACTGAATCATTAAGTTTTTTGTTTAGGTTCATAAAAAAAAGAAAAACAATACTAAAAAAAAAAAAAAAAAAAAAAAAAAAAAAAAAAAAATTTAAGAACATAAAAAAAAGGAAAAAAAAGAAAAAGAGAAACACAAGAAATATACAAAAATTTAATTACCAAAAAAAAAAAAAAAAAAAGATAAAATTGAGCATAAATCATTTGCGTGCAGGTCAAGGATTATCATTATTTTATATTTTTTAAACACTTTAATAATTAACCTGAAAAAAAAGTGTCGTGCCTCAAAATTGCAGTAAAGTTAGGAAAGCGCCATCTGATAACAGAAAACAACTACAGTTAACAAATTGCAGAGAATGTTTATTCTTATTATCATTGATTTACAATTTTCATTGATTATTAATTTTTCCTTTTCCTCTTTAAAATTATATTAGTATAATTCTTTTACACAAGAATGTACTATACAGCAAGTGAACATTTGATTATAATGCATACACTAATATATATATTGTAAACTATGATGTGCTCTAAAATGTAGATGAAGCTAGATGATTTTTTAATTTTTTAGAAAAATTTTTGTAGGAAAATTTTTTTATGTTTTCTGGGATTTCTGACCACAATTTAGCTCCTGTATAACTAATAAGTTTTTGGCTTTGTTGCAATCGATATCGCGGTAAAAAATAGTTTTGTTGTTTAGAGAGCCTAATAGGGTAGCTATGTATTGATTGTATTGATGTAAAGTATTTAATAAAAGACGTTGGGAGTTGATTGGCATTATAGCGAAACATGAATTTTCCGATTTCTAATTTGTATATTTGTTCAATGTTTAGTAAGTTAGTTTGAAAATTCTCTTTTTCTTGAATCATTTTAATAATTCTATTATGTACCTTGTTGAGTGGTGACAAGTTGGTTTTGTTTGCATTTCCCCAAGCTAATATGCCATATTGTAATTGTGAGTATGCCATGCAGTAATAAACATTTAGTAGAGTTTTGGAATTTACTAGTGGTTTTATAGTTCTGAGAATTGCACAAACTTGTGCTAATTTCTTACAAAGAAGTTGAATATGATTTGTCCATTTTAATTTTTCGTCCAGCACTACTCCTAAGTATTTAAAGGATTTTACCTGCTCTAGTTTAATTGAATTTGTCAATGAAATTTGGAAGGTAATATTGTCATCAATTTTTTTATTAGAAGGTTTAAAAAGCATATATTTACATTTGTCATAATTTAGCTTCAGTTTGTTTAAATTTATCCATTGGGAAACTTTATTTATTTCCATATTTACTTTTTTGTTTAAAAGTTTCAGATTAGAGTCAGTCATAATTAAACAAGTGTCATCTGCAAATAATCTTGTCGAAAAGTTAGAGATTAGTGGGAGATCATTTATATAAATCAAAAAATAGTAGAGGACCTAATGTTGAACCTTGAGGAACCCCTGTATTTAATACATTTGGCTGAGATATGATGTTGTGTAAGACAGTAAATTGTGTTCTGTTTGTTAGATAATCAGATAATAATTCATGCATGTTTCCTCTTATGCCATATTTGTGTAATTTGTTGAGTAGAATTGAGTGATTGACAGTGTCAAATGCTTTTTTTAAATCCAAAAAGACTGCACAAGTATACTTTTTTTGCTCAATACTGTGTAAAATCTTATTGTAAATGTCTGTTACAGCTAAAGTTGTAGAATGTCCTTGTTGGAACCCAAATTGGTCATGGCTTAGAATATTTTTAGAAGTAAAGTATTTATAAAGTCTTTTGTATATACATTTTTCAAAAATTTTTGAAAATGAAGATAGTATAGAAATGGGACGATAGTTGGTTGTTAAAGAATGAGATCCATTTTTGTGTATAGGTACTATTTTAGCTGTTTTTAATTCTTGGGGAAATTTTCCTAATCTTATATGATTATTAAAGATTTCAGCAAGGAATGGAGAAATGATGTCACCAACATATTTGAGAAATTTATTCTTAATTTTGTCAATTCCAGGTGATTTTTTATTGTCCAGTTTACCAATTTGAATCATAATTTCATTGGATGTAATAGGAGTAAAGAAAAAGGATTTCTTGTGTTGTGAAATTATGGAACTTGGATTATTTGATGTTGTACATAGAGGAATAGTTTTACTAATATTTTGTCCAATATTAGAGAAAAAGTTATTAAATTCATTGCAAATTTCTTGTTGCTCAGTTATTTGGTTGCCTTTTTGGTCAACAATTTTTGTGCGTGTATGAGAATTTAAATGTTTTCTACCAATTACTTCATTTACAACTTTCCATTGTTTACGAATATCATTTTTTGTTGTCTCAAGTTTTTCGGTATAATAAGAGATTTTTGCAGCATTTTTAATTTTTGTAAGTTTGTTAGAATATTGTTTATATTTTTTAATTAATAGAGAATTACATGATTTGTAGCATTTTTTAAACATTTTATTTTTAGTTTTAATTGATGAGAAATAACTTAGACAGTGTCCATCCGAACTGACCAAAGTGTAAGCGCGGTTGATAACACAAACTACAACCGGAATATAAAATTAATTTGTAAGAACATATAACAAGCTGCAGTTGTGTTGAATTCTAACAGCATTGAATGAAAATTAAAAAAAAATCTTTGTTTGAAAACAATTTTTCATTTTTCATTAACCCTTTTTGTACTGAATCTGTTTAATTCTGCGATACCACGTCACGTACAGGTCTTTTTTAGTTTTCACTTGATGTTGTTAACAATAAAGTTTGGTCATACAATTAATTAAAAAAGCACTAGATGCTTTATGTATAGTTTGTTCAATCTCTGGTTCAATGCAACCATGGTAACATCAATATGAAGAGATGCATAACTCAAATTTAGGTAAAGTTTTGTTTGCTACTAAAGACGTAGGCCTAAATGATATATTATGCAATTTCTTAACAATTGTAGGCGTAGAAGAAGCTCAACTATTTGCTAAAAAAGCTCAAACTTAGTTCTTTATTTAATTAAACGTGTTTCTGCTCTTATTACTGACAAAACTTTAAAGACTTTTATAAAAAGTATTAAAACGGTACTGCGACAGTTGATCGACCGACGCCTGACAGTTGATCGAACAACACTTGATCGAAACAATAAATGATCAAAATGACACTTGATCGAAAGGACAATAAATCGAAGTAATACTTGATTGAAATGACAGTAAATCAAAATGACAAACGATTGAAAAGACAGTTGATTGAAAAAACAACAATTGATTTACTTATATAGTTTTCTATAATGGTGCAATCTCTGTTATTCTAAATTAGATTTATTAATCTCTCAATTTATGTTGACTTTTTTTGCTATCACAAACTATTTTGAGGTTTTCTTTTTGTTTCATATTTCTCTTTAGGAAGTAATTATTAATTCAGTTTTTATGGCAAAATTTATTTTAGCTTTGTTTATTTATGTAGGTTTGATAGGTTTAAGGAAAATTTTTTTGCAAAGATTTAAAAAAGAACAGCAATACCTAGGCGTCACCCAAAGCCGGTAAGCATTTTTTGCAAGAATAACACCAATTTTTACATAAATAAAAAGTCGGAAAAGTCATTAAATTTGAAGACAAATTGTACTGGTAGTTCAAAAGCATTACAGGTTTTTTTCAGCTCTCCCTCCAACCTTAATTCAGTTAACCTGTTACCTGCATAAAATGCAAATTTTTAATTGGTCTTATTGGTCTTATCGTTGGTTAGACAGAAATTAAATCTTCCGATCGTAACTAAATTGAACCAAGTGGCTTGAATTATAACAGATTATTACAAACATACAACTATTGATTAATTGTAACGAAAAGTTTTGATATTGTAACAAAAATTGTTTTTTAAACATGGTTACCAAACACCAAATTGGAACCGGATAAATTGAAGATATTCATTTTAATTATTGTTAAAAAAAAAAATTAAAATTGTTATCATGTATGTCAAATTATTTGATAAAATAGAAACAAAAAAAATCGTTAAAAAATTCTTTTAAACTTTCTGGTAAAAAAAATCATGATTGTTTGCAATATTTTGTTAAAATTTTTTGTCAAGACTCGATCAATTGTCGTTTCGATCTTCTGTCGTTTCGATCAACTGTCGTTCGATTAACTGTCGAGTCACAACCTAAACCGATGTTTAATTGTTTTATGTGAACTGTTGCTTTTTCATGGCGTCATGACACTTTTATATACAGCATTAAGACATTAGTTAGCATCATGTCATCTTTGCTTTATGACCCACTTTAAGTAAAATATCTCTTTCTGCAATATCTTTAAGGCCAAAAAACAAAAAAAGAAATACAAGAAACTACAGAAAATGTTTTTTTGGCTTACATAGCAAAAATGAACAATACTTCAATTATTATTAACCAAAAAAATTACAAATAAAATTTTTAATAAAAGACTATAGCGCTTTTTGAAAGTAAAGACAGAAAAGATACAATGAGATTACTTTTATTTATTTCCAATTGAAAAAAATTTTTGTTTTTATCTTTTTTGAAAATAAAAATGACAAAAAATGTTTGTCGCAAAGTTGTAAGATATATGTTGCTGCGGTGCAAGGATTAATCAAAGATATTAATTTTACGATTTTCAGAGGAATTCTGATGTAGAACAAAGGGTGCAAACCGAGCTTACTCAATCCCCATAAGTACGATGTCAAAATAAATCCAGAAGCCGTGGTTTAGAATAACTCTTTTGACGGATTTTTAATCAAAATTTACCTTGAGTAACCACGTGCAGTGGTCATAACAGCGGTTTTAGCTTTTCGTGGTTTCGTTACCCCTTTCCAGAAACTTTTAACACTCACGGTCCCCTGTTATCATTAAAATATCTGGATTTATTATTAATGTGTTTTAATCCGTTAATTTGTTCACCGGTTAATATAAGACAAGCTAGAGAAAAGTAATGCCGAAGAATCAATGCAATCAAAGTAAAATGATTAAGAAATTACAGTCAACTTTTGTTAAATAATCAATTTAAATAAAGTGAAAAGCTTTGTTTGTAATCAAATAAAGCGAAGTATATTTTTTGAACATTTTTATTTAGTGAAGAGCAAAATAAAGGTTTTTACTTTGTATGAACTGCTTTAAAGAGTGAAAACCCAAAAAATCTGCATTTCATTTGGACTATTTTTATAAAGTGCTGCCGTTTTTGTTGCAGTGAAGTATTAAAAAAGCGTTGTAATTAAATTTCAACTCTAGAAAACTAAATAAAGTTAAAAAAATTTTTTGCATTACACAGTAGAACATCCCGTCATCCCCGAGAATGGCTCGTGGCTCGTGGCTCCTCCCTAGGAGCCTGCAACCGTTAATCGAAGTTTCAAATTCAATTTTTGCTATTGATTTCGATATCTATTTTTCACTGTGCAAGTGCAAAGGTTTTTAGATTTTCACACGCTTTCTGATATCAAAAAAGCACAAAGACTCGTATTCATAGAATAATTTTTAAACCACGCTCTTCTTTATAGTTAAAAAAAGACTTACTTTCGATTCGTTTTAAATCGATTTGAAAAAATTTTTTTTCATGTTTACGATAAGTAAATGTGCTTGTTTAAAAGCTTTAAAAACGGATTGATTTTTGAAAAAGTATCAAAACACTAACCGCAAAAACAAAAGTTTTTATAAAAAAACTTAATGTTTCATGACAATCAACCTAGAAACTTGCTTATATCAATACTTTAAAATGTATTAACTAAGCGTAGTAATGCATTAAACGCTTTGTTGTATGATTGGAGATACAGTTACTAATTAAACACACAAAGAAAGATGAATTTAAGTAGATGATGCAATCAAACATTGTCAAACTAACCATTGTGTGCCTGTAATTACGCTTCACTAAATCTGATTGTTAATTAAAAAGCTAATTGTTTGAACGGTTCGCATTAAAAATTTATTGAGATTACTGTCACACTTTATAGGATTTTTAGATAAAAGCTTCGGTTGTTATAAGCGACAGCGTGTAATTAAAATCAATCACTTTTTAACATTAAATTCTGTCCGCTTAATTGCTTTTAAAAACCACTCAATGCTTTGTGTTCAAATTGTTCAATCTCCCATTCAATGTAACCATGGTAACATCAACAAGTAAAAAAAACAAGCATTAAATGAGTAACTCAAATATTGGAGTAAAGCTTTTATTTATCGCAAACAGAGCCAGGGCAGGTTTAGGAAAGGCCCCGCCAAGAACTAAAATTGGGGCCAGAAAAGTAGATGAAGACCAAATAAAACTTCTTTACTCGTTAAAAAACTACATTCAAACCGTAAAACCTTTTTTTTGGTCTTCATTTAGTTTTCCAATAAAGTTTGGGTTTGTCGAGAGTGGCTTTTTAAGTTAAAAAGTGTTTAAACAAGTGCTTTGTGGTATAGAATTTGAAAACAGCCAACAAAAAACAAAAAACTCAGACTTCATTTACTTTTCTAATAAAGAAATGCCGAGTCTATCTTTATCTGCCCTGGTTGGAAACTTCTTTGGCTGGACTTGAAAATAAAATTAAAGCCAGTGTTGAAAAATCTTTTTTTGCAGTAGAACAACGTGTTATTTTTACATCTCGCCTACTTCTTCCTGTAATCAAAAAGGATGTGTTGCCTGCTTTGCTTTTAAACAATACAGTTAATAAATTTTCGTGCTATTGTGATAGTCGGTACGTCAGCCGCACAATTCAACAATTGCAGGACAGAATTCGTCAACACGTGCCAAATTTTATTAGAGCGACCAAATTCCAAACTCTCGCAACACCTCCACTCGTGCTGGCAAATCTTCAACCCCATTCATGTTTAGTGAGTCAAACAAAATTACAGGAATAAAAAATTTACTATTTTTTTATTTGGCCGTTTGTCTTTTTATTTATCTGCTTTTGAAATTGTTTACATCAAATCATGTAAGTAAAATTTATGCCGCCAAAAAAAACCCAAAAGAACAAAGGAGTTAATTTGAAACTCTTGCGTTAATCACGTGTTGTGGCGTTTTTCTCAGACATCCAATCATCTTCGTTCAGATTTATTACAAAATCAATGGAATTTTTCTGTTTTTTTCCGACGTTTATCTCCTGACGAGTGTCGTACGAAAAAATTAGGGATGAGTTTTTTGTTGGCTGTTTAAAAGATGTTCTTCCTAACGCCTTTTCTGGGACTCCTAAATCACTGATCTGTAAATCCTCAATTAGAGTGTTTGTGGAACGATTACACCGGCCCTGGTGATAAAACACATAAAAGGAAAAATATGCAGTTTCTGAAGACTTTTTTGGAGTACAGGAAGTTTATTTACTAAGTAAAAAACTCAAAACTTACTTTTTTTATTTGTTTACAAACAAAATATTTTTAAAAAGTATTGAATCCAATGTTTAGTTGCTTTTATATGAACTTTGTTGATTTCTAATGGCGCCATTATTCTCTTTAAATAGGCGGCAGCGTTGAAATATAAGTTAAGTCATGTTTCCACAATGAGCGTGGAATGGAGCATTCTTTCTTTGTTTTATTGATTTTTCCGCGCTTAAAATGTAAGCGAGTGCTGAGCGAAGCAAAAAAAATCCATCAAAGAAACAAAGAATACTTTATTCCACGCTCGTAGTGGAAACAAGCCTTTATCCTCTGCTCGTTTTTGTTGTAAATTATAAAAGCAAAATCAAAGTATACAGTAATCAAATTCTTTTGTCTTTTTAGCAATGAGCCATAAAGTATTTAACATTGCAAAAGAAAGGTGACTTTTGTAAAATCATAGTTGTGCCTAACTTTATATTAACTTCTATCTAATGGGTGGTTTTAAGACGTGTGATTTGCTGGATCTTAGCTCAGTGCTCCTCAATCGCTTTGTTAACGAAAACGGAACTGTTGAGCTTTTGTTCAAATTTCCCAGGATATTTATATAATGTTTTTAAAAAGAACCTAAAGCTTATGGAATCTAGCCAGTGTTTTAAGAAATCTTGGTTAAGATTGCTCATTTAACTTACAACTTCATCATCAGATCGATGACTACATTTCTGCTACTTACAAAAAGATATTTGATTGGAGTATAGGGACCAATTGCTGATTATTTATTGTTCTAAAATTTTTTTTAAGATTGAAAAATTCTAAAAAAAGCCTTCCGGTTACTTTGCCAAAGAGAAATTTCTTTCTCAACAATAGTTTTTTGCTTACATATCAAAAATGTGTAAAAAGTTCTTTTCCAATATCTACCAAAAATTAATAAAACATCCTTTATTCGTTTTCAAATTATACTAGTCGGAAGACTTTACTACTCTTTAAAAGTGAAGACAGAAATCACTAAGCAAAACACCTTTCTTGTTACTATTTATTTACAAATATTTGGCCCTCTTTTTTCGAAAATAAAAAACATCGTAAAAAAATTAATTGCCTGAAATGTCACTATAGACGTGGCCATCTACATAGACAAAACTCTTTGATAAAAGAGGGAGTAGCCTTGAAAAAGGCTGTTTAGGAAAACTCTAACGATTTCGTGTAGCTCTCATCAGGAGAAATCGCTACAATGAGTAAAGAACTGAAAATTCAAAATTTTATTGCGTAAGTCGTAAGATATTGTCGTTTTGCCGAGTAAGAAATTATACAAAAACGCAGTTGATTTAGAAGCACCAGCCACCAAGCGGTTGAAAAGTAAAAATTGTCGTTTCGTCGAGTTAGAAATGGAACAATTTTTATTGGACGGAATTTGGATGTTTAACTTGGCAAAATTATAGTTGTAATTTTAAGTCTGAAAAAGAATAAAATTAAAACCAATATAGATAATAATTATGTTGATAATTTAAGCCTGTAAATGAACTCTTTTTGACGGCATGCAGGTTTGCTTGAGGTTATGTGGATGGATTCTAATACAGCAAGATGAAATTCAGATCTGGCTTTGCACAGTATTGAAAATTGATCATCATTGTAGTGAAGGGTGCAATTTGGATGTTTCAGAAGATGAGTGCCAATAGCCGAATCACAAATAGGTGTGGAAGAGTTTATTTTACTTTTTCGCTTTGGTTGAATTCTTTCTTGATTGGTTTTGTTGCGGATAGTTTTCGGGACATGTTGGCGGATTCTGTCCTGCAGACGTTGAGAAGTTTTGCCCACGTACCGGCATTCCAGCGGCACACGTATTGGTATACGACCATGCTTTGTTGAGAAGCAGGCAGAACGTCTTTGTGAATTGCAGGAAGAATTCGTCTGGTAGAGAAAATAACTCGCGGTTGAACTGTTGAAAAACAATTTAGAATGTTACTTTTAATTTTCTTTTCAAATATAACAGAAGTTTCACCAATCCACGGGGCAAATTTCACCAAACAGAAATTTTACTTTAAGTAAACAGGGCGTCGTTGAGGACCTTCTATCGGATGTTTTTGAAACTGCAGGATTTTCTTTGAAATTCTTGCATTGATCACCGATTCTGGGTAACCGTTTTTAAGAAATAAAGATTGAATGGTTTCCAGTTCTTGTTGGAGGGAAGATTTTGAGCAGATTTTGAATGCACGGTGTCTTAAAGTTGCGATCAGGTTAGTTTTGGGTGTCTTTGGACCAAACAAGTTCCATCTAATATATTCACCAGTAGACGTAGCTTTCCTGTAAATAGATGTAGTAAAATTGCTGGTTGATTTGGTGACCAATACATCTAAAAACGGTAGTGATTGGTTAACTTCTTTTTCACTTGTAAATTTGAGCGAGGTCTGAAAAAAATTCAAATTAGTTAAAAATGTTTCAGAATCAATTAAAGTTAAAAATTAAATTATAAATAATTCTTCTTTAGATTTTGAAAACATCTTATATCGGTTCATCACAAACTTCTTGATCTATCGCTTTTCATATTCTCAGCCACTGCCCTTCAATCTTGTTGCTTTCTTAAAAATCTGCTCACTTTATTATTAATATCATTATCATTATAACTAGTGATGGCTTTAGTAGGTTGCGAACGGAGCAGCCGGATTGCCCTCCTTTAAAAAATTCAAAAAGTGGCGCTCCTGTGCAAAATATTGGTCTTTACCCGCATGGTAGCACCATGACGGTGGCCCCCCTATCTTCTCGTAACTTTCGCACAAAATCAGGGATTATGCACTCGATTGAAAGTGATGAACTTTTTTTAGAGATCACTATATTCTTGGAACACAAATGGAGATTTTGGACAATGATTATAAAAGTGTTTTTTTAAATCACTACTATATTTTGGGAATAAAAGTACTTGAAAAGTGGCTCCATCTATTTTTCTGGCACCGGGCCCCCTTTTGTAAGGCCACCAATGATTATAACAAAAAGAAACAAGTAGGTTTTATACCAGGACTATGTCAATCACATTCATTATCAATACAACGCTCTTTTTTCCACTCCGCCACGCTACCGACAAATATAAAAGTGAACAAAATGAACTTTTTGGTTCCTAAATGAAAATAAAAATTCTTTTGATTTACACATGACTTTGATGAGACAGGTGTCGTGAAGACCTTCGATTTTTATATAATTTGTTTTGTTAAATCTTAGTTACTCATATTGTTTTTGCCACTATAAATTATGATCAGTTTATGATCAGCATAACTTGTACATATTATGACGCTGGTGCAACCTTGAAAAGTTTTTGTAGGATATCAGTTTGAAGAGCAATAACTTGAGCGGTTGGAACAATCAGGGTTTTAATTCGATGTTTATTTTCTAGAAAATGCAAGCGCAAAGATTTTAAAATATAATTGGAATTCTGATTATTGGGAATAATCATAGATAAAATTTATATAATAATTTTAACTTATTTGTGTCATTGATGTCAATATTTGGAAAGATTTACCTAAATAAAATAATATCATCATGAAGATGCCAATATTGTAGCAATATATTGACAAAAAATATCGAGTCAGATGTCCAATCGTGATTGTCGTTTGGAAGGGCATTTACTCCGGGTCAAACACAAACCGGACAACATATTGGCCGAGGGTTTGTTCTTTTACTACCCCAGGCTGCTGTACTTCCCGGATCAGATGCTGACAGTGATGGTGTCGAGCCCGTATCAAATGTGCAACAAACAAGACTTTAATAAGTTTAAAAGTACCCTTCCAAAATAGCAAAAATTGTGTCTGCATTTAATTTCGTGGCTGCACATGAATAAAGCAAAAAATTTAGATTTATATATCTACAAAAAACAGCGTATTGTTGATTCCAAGTGTTCTTTTGTCGTGCAATATGAAAGAGAAAAAGAAAAGTAATTTAACGTCATTACATTAAAAGTTAGAAACTTGACAAGCCGACGTTGAATACGACATTTTTTGCAAAATGTAATTGTTGACAAAACTTTTTTTAACTACTTTTAAAGCTTTTTTTAATAAATTTACTATCAAAAAAAAAAAATTAAAAAAAATTAAACGAAACATTTCCCGAATTAGGCTCAATTAAGCATTGGTTTGATGTAACCTACTCAACCGTCGCTCTGAGTTTTGGAACAATAAATTCCAAGATAAAACAAATGAACCAAACGGTTTAGATCCCATGGATAGATTACGAAAATATGACCTTTATTATGGACAATTGTAGCACTTCTAGTAGATATGCTCTCTCGCTTGTACCTTATTTCAAAACAATACCTTTATAATCGCGTGTAACCGAATAACAGAAGCGATAAAACATTTGATTCTACTGAAGTTGTTTAAAAGATTGCTACGATTCAAAAGTATATATAAATAGAATTCAGCTGTAGTTGGTCCAAGCCAGTGTTGGATAGATTAAGTTTTAGGTGAAGTCCAACTTAAGTTTGAGTCGAAGACGATTCTAAAAAATCTTCAAATTTAAGTGCAAGTGCATACATTTTCCAGCCAAGATTGGTTTTATGAAGTTTAATTATTAAAATTAATAGTAACTAAAATCGTATTTCTTCGCTCTACCAGTTTGAGCTATTCTAAGTTACGCGCAATAATTAAATTGCTCCAAAACCTTCGATAGCTTATCGAGTGCTTAGAACTTAACGAGATCGCCAACCTTTTCAACTTCATGGACCACTGAATTTATAAATTGTTATTTGGCGAAACACTAATACGAATTTAGAAAAAAAGTCAATTGGAAGACTGAAAAAAAGAGTTTCATTTTTAAGATTTTATTTTTTCATATCGGAGCCATAAAAACTGTTCAAAAATCGAGGAAAGACCAAAAAGATAAGAAAAAGTTCTTCGCTTTTAAAAGTATTTCGGTCATAAAAACTCATACAAATAACGTAAAGGTTGTTGGATACGAATGGATTGGAGTCTTCAACTATTTAGTGAAGTTGTTACATTTCTGATTTTTTCCGGCAGACCGCCAAAAATTTTCCACGGACCTCCAGTTAGCGAACACTGCTTTAGACCACGGTGATCCAGCTAGCAGCCCGCGTCGCAATTTTCAGCAATCCGCTGAACAATTTTAAACAATTTTGATTCTTGTCAATTTGGGAAAAGGCCAACATTTTGCAACAGCCCGAAAAGACGGTTTGGCAAATCACGCAATTTTTTATTCATATATTTTAGGGCCGTTTTTTTTAAGAGTCAAATAAAAACCAAAAAAGTCTTCACTTGTTTTTCGAAACCTTGCTTTGTTCTTAATTTGACTTTTAATGTTAAAAACAAGATTTTTTGTTGTTTTATTTAATCAAATTCAAACCAATTACAACTTGCAAATATTAATAATTTTGAAAGATAACCAAGAGGTGTAATCGATTATTCTGTTTAATTACTTTAAACCATTTTTTCTTCAACACAGCGAAAAACATTTTACTATGTTACTGCAGTGCCTTTGTGAAGAAAAAAGTTGGCCTCGTTAAATCATCAAATGTGTTTTTCTGTCTGATAATTCGATTTTGTTAGTTTTTTTAAAGGCAATTTTTATATTATCTAAAAAAAGTTAAGTGTTTATGAAAAGCCCACAACATTGAAAATTGTCCCATATGATCCAATTTTAAGTTAAGGTAGGCTACATTGTATAAAAGATAAATCATTATTCTCATTCTCTCTCAAGGCCTAGCGTAACGTCTCCAAAACCAAATTGGGGGCTGCACTTGTCCTGGGAGCCCCTAGTAGATGCCCGGAACGAAACATGCAGTACTTTTTAAATTGAAAAGCCACTTTCAACAAAAGCAAACTTTACTAAAAAACTAGGCAGAAATAAAAAAATGTCTTCACCATAGTTTTCGAACGAATGAAAACTTTTATTGACCTAATTTTGTGGCTTCAATTTTAGTGTATTTTGGAAGAGCAGACAATGTTGAAGAACTCAATACCAGAACATATTAACCTTTTTTTCCAATATTTCGAAAACTTTGTCTACCTTATTAATAGCGTTTTTTAATTGTTCACAAAAGTTAATGTGAATATATTTGGGTCTTTAAATAATGGATTCGATAAAAATCAACGCATAACTTTAAAGAAGTTGTTTTGGTCTTTATTTCAAAATTATGAGACTGAATTGTGAACTAAGAATATTACTTGAAAGTTTGAATCAAATCACAAATTATGCATTTGCTGAACAAAAGGTCGCGATGTAAAGAGGTTAATAAATTGAGCAAATTGATAAATTAAACGATCGCGAATAAAACAAACCAGAATGTACAACAAGAGAAAAAGTTTTCTAAAACCATAAATAAACAATAGGAAGAAGTGAGCGAATTGACAAAATTAAACGATGACAAATAAGCAAAATTCTATTGTTTTTTAAAAAATTTCCGGTACTTCTAGAGTGAAAAGTGTCCACGGGATAGTTTAGAATGATAACACTCTGACTTGCTAGCAGAAGAAACCTGATTCAATGCTTAGTCTACCCGAGTGATTTTTGTTGCGCTTTCAGAAAAAATATTTTAAGACAAATTTCTCAATAAGTCCACACTGCTCACTTATAAAGGCCCGTTTCCACTACCAGCCTGGAAAATATTATTCTTTGTTTGTTTTATAGATTTTTTTTGCTTTGCTTAGCGCTCACTTCAATTTCAAGAGCGGAAAGATTAATTAAAGAAACAAAAAATGCTCTTTTTCATACTCGTAGTGGAAAATTTTCATACTTGTAGGCCCAGCTTCAATGGTGTGTCCATTTTAAACTGAAAGCAGCGAATAGATCAATACGACCATACAAGGAAGAGGTCATCATTCACTGTTTCTTTGAAAGCAAGGATGAGCTACTGTTGAATTGACATTGTTGCTCATGTGTTTCGATGGCATTATATACGATAGATTTTTGTTAAACAAACCACCGCATACCATTGTATTCTATTCCATTATCCACTTAAATTCGTATCTCGCTAAATAGATTTTTCAATTTTATTCTTAATAGGCTATAGCATTGTCATTTTTGGATTCTAAATCTAAATCTACATTAAGAAATTTTAAATGGGATATTTAAAAACTTTGTCGCCAGCGTGTTCGAATGGTTAAAGCGCCGTGATTGTGATTGACACGGTTTTGGTTCAAAACTTACTCACGCCATTCTGTTAATTCCTTGGGAAAGACACTTTACAGCACTGCTTGTTGGTCTTGGCAAACAGTTCTAAATTTCAGTCATATCTTGACACATTATTTGACTTAAGTTTTAAACCATTGAAAAATTTTTTGCGGCAACATTGACGTAATTTTAGCTAGAGCATTTACGTAAAGTTTGGCGTATTTAGACAATTATTCGAAAAAATTATTAGAAAACAGTTTCTCAAACTGACAATTGATTAAACCAACAATTGTTCGAATAAAGAATTATTCGAAAATGAAAACCAACACTTTACAAACAAAAAGATTAAGGTTAGGGTTACGTATTCATTAAAAAAAGTAAAATGAAGGTTTATAAAATAAATATTTTTGGACAACTGTATATAGCATTGTTTTTCGAACTATTGTTCGAAAACTAAAGTTTGGTATGTTCTAATATGTTGATAAACTGATTCTGTTTTATACTGTAAATTACATAACCATTTTTGTACTTTATAATGTGATTATATTTATGACGGCATAAAATGCTTTATCTGTTTACTAACCTATATAATAATTATAATTTATTTAAGAACTTCAGTTTGTTCAATTATCTTCGGTTTTTATCTGGTAGCTTTGACTGATTTATGCAGTTTGCTTTTATTCATTCTATCTGAATAATTGAGTCTACAGTAGTTAAAGTGATTAAAATTGTTTGGTGTTACTGTGCTTTTGTGGCCATGATTATGTTGTTTAAGGGTCAGATTGACGCCTTAAAGGTCTATAATCAGATAAAATTATTTACACAAACTATTAAGTTTAGTATTAGCTATCGGGGTACTAATCTATTTTTAAAGTTAGTCACTAGCCTACGAAGTTGTTTAGTGATTGCAGTTGTTAGCGAAGTTTTGTAAAGTCTGAGAGTGAATTTTACAAGAGTTGATCAAGTTGGTTTGATTTTGTAAATAATATATTCTTTATAATCAGAAACCTAGGATTTTTTTCTATCTGCAGAGAAAAGTTTGTAGCGAGTCATTCATACCAAGTCAAACTAACTGTAATAACAAATTTCAGTCTCGCAGTAAACTATTTCTAGAGACGGCATAACTAAAATTAAACATAGTCCTTTCAACTATATTCCATCAAAAATTTTCTGATTGGTTATCATTTAAAAAGTTACAGTAAGTTCTTCACGGTCTTAAAACTCCGTGTGGCTGTCTCCGGAAATGTACGCGTCCTTGATTTGATTTGAATTAAATTTGTATTAAGATATAAAAACAATGCGAAATAAGACAAATCGGACGAAATAATCTGGTCGGACGAAAATAAGACAAATCGGACGAAATTAAAACGGACGAACGAAATGGATGATTGGACGTTAAATGGAAGATTGGACGAAATAATACAGTCGGACGATTTTCTATAAATAAACGTAAACACTATTTAATGCGCAAAAGAAAGACTTAAAAACACTCACCAACTGTAGACTGACACGGAGCAGACCGACAAAACTAACAATATCGAACAGTATCTCCAACAGTATTATAAACAGCTCAAAAGCCTCAACAGCACTCCCAACGGCGTCTAACAGTATTTCAAACAGTAAATCTACGACCGCTACACAAAGGCTGAAGTAGCAAAACTAAGCGTTTCTACACAATTTTCACCCAACTTATGGAAAAAGAAGTCAGCTCGAGGTACCAATCAATTAACAATTGAGCACGGTGAGATAATGGAAAATGTCGGCTCAAAGCAACAATCAATTAGCAATCGAGCGCGGTGAAACAATGGAAAATGTCGGCTCAAAGCAACAATCAATTAGCAAGCGAGCGCCGTGAAAAAATGAAGTGAGTCAAATTAAATGTCAAAACAAAAAATTAAGTAAATCAAAGCCAGAAATAAACTCGGGTTCGAAACTCAGAGTACTTGCCGTAAACACACACAAATAAACACTACACAGATACAGTCTTCATTCATCTGTCAAGAGTTTGCACAGTTTTGTAATCGATCGTTTCAAAGTTTTGTTTTGAGTGCGAACGAGGACCTGTCGCACATGACCAAACTTGTCTGGAAAAGTTTTTAGAATGCAGCCTAAAGGCCATTTGCCACGAGTAGAATTTTCATCACCCACTAGGACCAAGTCGTCGACAGCAGCAAAGTTCGGCTCTACGTCTTGCCACTTTTGGCGAGTTTGGAGAGTTTGCAGATACTCCTTTCTCCAGCGTAACCAAAATTGCTCGGTGAGGTACTGGACTTGACGTCACCTTCTGCGCACGTAATTGTCTCGATGATTGAACGCTCCTAACGAATGATCTTCTGCGCGAAGGAGCAAGAGATGGTTAGGTGACAACGGCACACCACCCTCGTGATCCAGGACTACCGGAGTTAAAGGTCGAGAGTTGACGATATGCTCAGCTTCTGCGAACAAAGTTAAAAGTACGTCGTCGGGCCTGCTCAGAGCAAATAGCAGACAAAACTCGTTTGATGGAGCGGATGACTCTCTCCCAAATGCCACCCATATGGCTAGCGTATGGTGGATTAAACCTCCATCGAATCTCCTTGCGGTTCAAGTGGTCGGAAATAGTTGATTGATCAAGATCCTTCAATGAACGTTTCAGCTCCAGGTAACCTCCAACTAAATTTGTACCGTTATCACTATAAATTGTATGTGGATTACCCCTGCGACTGATGAATCTACAAAGTGCATTAATGAATGCATCCGTATCCAAAGAATAGCTCATTTCTAAATGAACAGCCCTCATCGTTAAGCAGGTAAAGACACACCCATACTTTTCAACCGGTTCCGTCCTTGCTTCACCATGATAGGCTCAAAATAATCAATACCTGTAAAGAAAAACGGCGGATTACCGGGAGTTACTCGGCATGATGGCAAGTCAGCCATATATTGTTTACCAAATGCACTGTTGCGACGTTGGCAAAAGATCACTTACCCAAGATCTTACGCTATCCAGTAGCGTTCTCTCAATACGCTCCAAGTATGTGAAGACCCACTATGTCCCACATCTTTATGGCATTGTTCAATCAACAGACGTGTTACCTGAGAGTTGGCGGGCATTATGATTGGGTGCTTGGCATCGAAGCCTAAAGGAGCATTGCGTAGCCTACCTCCGACTCGAAGCACACCTGCGACGTATATAGGATTGAGTTTCTGTAAAGAAAGTTTAACAATTTTACCAGGTGAATTTTGCGTTTCAAGTCTTCTGTAATCCTTTGGAAAGGCCTCCTTCTGAACAGCAGCAATAACAGTCATTTCTGCTTGGTGCATCTCGTCGACTGTCAGAGGACCAGTAGGCACGGGCCTACGCAAAAGCCTACCTTTGAGTCGTAATATCCGTGCCACAGTACGTTTCAACCTGTAAAAGGACGAAAATCGAGCAAAACGTTCTTCCATGTCACCATCTGACACGGCGACCTCGGTACCGGCCACCGTCTGCTTCACAATTTCGAATTCAGCTGGGAGGTCAGGAAGATAATGGGGTGGCTGTGGCCACATCGATTCTGGCTCCTGTAAAAAAGAAGGACCAGTTAGCCAACGATTCACTGAACAAGGGCGAGTACCATCATCAGCTAGATTGTCTGAGCTGGGAACGAAACGCCATTGGGAGGAGGTACTTCTATCTTCTATCTGCGCTAAACGATTAGATACAAAAACTGGAAAGCGTTTTGCCGAATTTCGTATCATGTACAACACAGTCATAGAATCAGTCCAAAAAACAGACTCCGACAAAGAGCTGCCAAAATTGTTTCTTAATACATCAACTTTAGTGGCCATAGTAGCAGCGACTAGTTCCAGTCTAGGAATGGAGACGGTCTTTAATAAAGGTGCGAGCCTTGACTTACCCATTAAAAAATTGCAAAATATTGTTCCGTTTGAAGCGATCACTCTCAAGTAAGAAACCGTGCTGTACGCAACTGACGAGGCATCGGCGAAATGGTGGAGTTGAGTTTGAAACAAAGTATCGAATTCTCCCATATCTGACCGTATCAAGCAACGCGGGACGGACACCGCTGACAAGTTCCTTAAGCCCTCCGACCACCGCTTCCAAACTTTTGACATCTTCCTCACTTAGACGATCATCCCAGTCGTACTTCCTGCGACAAAGATCTTGAAGCAAAAGCTTAGCTGTTAAAATCAACGGAGCTAGAAATCCCAAAGGATCAAAAACTGAACTTAAAGCAGATAGCAAACCTCTACGAGTAAAGGGACCATCCTTTAACTTTACATGAAATTTAAAACTGTCTTCTTCGTTGTCCCATAACACGCCTAGAATTTGTCGACACGATGAAAGAATGCCGTCATTCTCTGTTGTCTTAGACTTGGCACGGTCTTCTTCTGGAATGGATTGGAGTAGATCCTTATTATTTGAAAGAAATTTTGTAAGTCTGAAGCCGCGGTTTTTTAGGAGAGACGAGACTTGTGTTCTCAAATAAATTGCCTGCTGTACCGTAGGTGGTGTGAACAAGCAGTCGTCCATATAACAATTATTCACAATTAAAGATCTTACGTCTTTGTCGAAATCGTCCTGCTGATCTTCGGCTGATTGTAGTAAGCTGAATTGCGCACAGCTGGGTGAAGAGGTAGCTCCGAAGAGATGAACATTCATGTGCTAAACTTCAGGTTGCTTGGTCAAATCTCCTTCTGGCCACCACAGAAAACGAAGATAATCTCGATCTTTCGGATCCACAAAAACTTGGTGAAACATCTGTTCAATATCGCCAGCCATTGCAATTTTCTCAAAACGGAATCTAGTTAGTACACCTATAAGGTTATTTAAAAAGTCAGGACCGCTAAGTAATTGGTCGTTTAAAGAAAATCCTGCATATTTTGCCGCGCAATCAAAGACAACACGAACTTTTTCCGGTTTATGTGGGTGCAAAACTGCATGATGAGGTAAGTACCAACCTTCACAAGCAGATTCCTCTGGTTTAACAAGTTGGCAGTGACCCTGTGACAAATATGAAGTAATAACGTTAGAGAGTCTTCCTTTCAGTCGCGACAATCGCCTACGCGCTTGACTGTAGTTGTCCGGGAGACACGGTGTTCCCGGCCTCCACGGAAGTCCAACTTGGTAGTGGCCTCGAACCACATTTTTGGTTTGCTGCATTTGCTGCAAAGCATATCTATCCTCCCTGGACATAGAGGTAACATTATCATTACATTTGGGAACTTCATCTAAGCGCCATAAGCATTGAATTTGAGAGTCTAGTAAATCGTCAGACGTATTTAGAAAATTAACAGATATCGAATCATCACCTTCCGACAAATTGCCTTGTGCAGTTGTTCTTGGACCAACCACGGACCACCCCAAAACGCCTCGGACGGCGTAGGGCTCTTTAGCACTTCCACGACGCTCTTCCTTGACCCAAAATGCTTCTGGAGTGTTTAAACCTATTAATAAACTTCCCCGTGCGCCGCTGGAAGATCAAGATCTTGTAGATGTGGCCACGCTTCAAACTCATGACGTGTAAGAGCTGGGTTAGGAACCACCGGTAACTGGTCGACCGAGAGTACGTTCTGCAAATTTATCTCATCACCAGTTAAAGAACGTACAGTAAGATTTACCTTTTCTCCCTTGCGAAGCGTCGAACAATCAGTAACAGTAGTGACAAGAAAATTTGGTTGGTTCTCCTGAAATATCTAGAATGTTTAGAAGACGATTAGCACAGAGAGAAGTCGTGGAACCCTGATCTAAGAAGGCACAGGTTAACAGACTTTGATCCTTTTTCTACATACACGGGAACAACATTGAGAAAAACGTTGGTGCCAACAGTAATGTTAGAAGCTGCTAGGAAATTTGTAGAATGCGGTTTGGTGTTGGTCGGCAAATTTCGAGCCTGTTCTATTGACGAAGGACAAGGTTTATCTTTGGAAGGAGAAACGTCACGACGTTCTTGGTGAAGAAGCAAGTGATGTTTTTGCTTGCAACCATTTTTAGTACAAGCTGCTTCTGAATAACAGTATTTAGAAATATGACCAGCCTTTCCGCAGTTATAGCACAGGTGGCGCTGGTGCATAAAACGCAAACGTTCTTTCACAGAAATTTTCGAAAACTCTGGACATTTCCAGAGTACATGCTTCAGGGAACGGCAAAATTTACATTCATAAGTGTTAATAGCTTTAGAATTTGAGGCAACGGTATAATGCGTGTTCACCGCAAATACCGAGCCAGGCTTCGATTTAAAATTAAGAGAATTCGCATAAGACTTAACTACATCAGCTTCATTTACAATAAAGCGCTTAAGATCGGCATAGTCTGGTTCGCGACCCTCTCGTTCAACACCGGCAGAAATCCGCAGCCATCGCGATAGCAGGTCGAATGGTAATTGCCTAACGATTTTGAAAATGTTCCAAAACAGTTCAAATCCGAAAAATAGTTTAAATGACCTAAAGTAGTATAACACTCTTCAACCTTTCGTGCTAGCTCGATCAGGGCTTCAGAATCATTCTTTTAACGGAAGGACCTTCAAGCAAATTAGCAATATACGATCTAGCGATTACGTTTCTTTTGCCATATGTTTCATACAAAATTTGTTTAGCTTTGACAAATCCCTGATGAGGTTCTAGCAGCAAGCAATATTCAATAATTGATTTGGCCTTACCAGAACAATATTGAATTAAATAAAGCAGTTTTACCTTATCATCATGTTCGACCGCCTCAATTGTAGATTCAAATGCGGATATAAACTTCAGATACGTAAGGGGGTTTCCATCAAACTTCAGCAGCTCCAAGGCTGGTTTTCGTAAACGCGACTTGACCCGAGGTTTCATGTCTTCCCGCCTCGACGAGTCTAACTGAGTAGAACCTTGAAAGGTAACCTTTGGTTTCGTTTCCAAAGGAAGACTAT
Organism: Diplosoma virens; assembly: GCA_963680785.1. Lineage (NCBI taxonomy): Eukaryota > Metazoa > Chordata > Ascidiacea > Aplousobranchia > Didemnidae > Diplosoma > Diplosoma virens. The sequence goes on along the minus strand of OY796880.1, from coordinate 9,460,229 downwards.
GATCCGGCAATGCAACGGTTTGGGCCGCGGAATCGACACCTGTAAAAGGTAAGTGTACCTGCTCTGTTTGCGATGTTACCACAGTGACGTCAGCACTAGTTGTGGGCTTCTGATCGTCGAAAGGAATATAACCACCACGTTCCAGTTCCTCTTCGAAGACCTGTCTTTCAACGGCCGCTTTCTGCAACTGGTGAGATGCTTTAAGTACCTCACGTTGGTGTTCGAGCTCGCGAGCTTTCCGCTCAAGTTGCTGCTTGAGCTCAAACTCCTTTTCTTCGAGAAGGCGTTGTTCCTGCTCACGTTGCTGCTTGAGCTTGAACTCCTTTTCTTCGAGAAGGCGTTGTTCCTGCTCACGTTGCTGCTTGAGCTCGAACTCCTTTTCTTCGAGAAGGCGTTGTTCCTGCAATTGACGAATATGTAATCGCGCAACCTCCTGCTTTGCAACTGCTTTAGCTAAACGCAAACTACTGCGTGAACTACGCGAACTACGCGAGCTACCGCTAGCAGTTCTGAGTTGCGAACCATGAGAGGCAGATACAACACTTGCCGCAGTTGCCGACGTTTCGGGATCGAGGGGTAACTTTTTCTGAAGCCATTCCGAAACTTTCTTATCAAAGGATGCCTTTTCGGAGTGCAGGTTGTATAACTGGGTAATCAAAAACTCCTCTTTTGACGAGTCGTCGTGCAGCCTAATTGCCCTTGAGGCCTCGTTAACATTATTTAACAGTGCCCTGACTGATTCAGGGTCGGAATCTTCTTTAATAAGCACTTCGACCTTTTCGTAAAGTTCTTTCAAATTAGCTTGTAAAGTAACAAAACTCTTACCTTCAAGCTCCATTGAGACAGAAAAACTTAATTAAGTGCAGCCGAAGTTGAAAACTTTATGTTACAGTAAGTTCTTCACGGTCTTAAACTCCGTGTGGCTGTCTCCGGAAATGTACGCGTCCTTGATTTGATTTGAATTAAATTTGTATTAAGATATAAAAACAATGCGAAATAAGACAAATCGGACGAAATAATCTGGTCGGACGAAAATAAGACAAATCGGACGAAATTAAAACGGACGAACGAAATGGATGATTGGACGTTAAATGGAAGATTGGACGAAATAATACAGTCGGACGTAATAATCTGGTCGGTCGAAATTAGGGCAGTCGGACGATTTCCTATAAATAAACGTAAACACTATTTAATGCGCAAAAGAAAGACTTAAAAACACTCACCAACTGTAGACTGACACGGAGCAGACCGACAAAACTAACAATATCGAACAGTATCTCCAACAGTATTATAAACAGCTCAAAAGCCTCAACAGCACTCCCAACGGCGTCTAACAGTATTTCAAACAGTAAATCTACGACCGCTACACAAAGGCTGAAGTAGCAAAACTAAGCGTTTCTACACAATTTTCACCCAACTTATGGAAAAAGAAGTCAGCTCGAGGTATCAATCAATTAGCAATCGAGCGCGGTGAGATAATGGAAAATGTCGGCTCAAAGCAACAATCAATTAGCAAGCGAGCGCCGTGAAAAAATGAAGTGAGTCAAATTAAATGTCAAAACAAAAAATCAAGTAAATCAAAGCCAGAAATAAACCCGGGTTCGAAACTCAGAGTACTTGCCGTAACAGACGTAGTTTATTACTCATCAACTAATTTTGACGATATTTTAACAACAGTGCTGTTGTTGTTTCCGAGTAAAGTTGTGACACTCTTAGAGTTAATCAATTAGTCAGTCTGGACTTAAGACTCAAACAGCAAAACAAACTTGCTAAACTCTTTAATGCTCAGCTCATTCGCTAAAACTAAATGTTTTATAACTGTCATAAAAATAAACATAGTGGTTTTAGAATTTTTGTTTTTCCAGATTTCTGATTGTTTTGAATTAAATTTTTATGATACAAAGCTTAAAAGCTGTATTTCAATGACAAAAAGTTGAAAGTTTTGTTGTATCTTTGCACGAATACACAGGTTTATTAAATAACAATAATTAAAATTCACAAAAATCACTTAGCCAAAAAACAACCGTATTGAAATAGAATACTTTTAGTTCGTTTGCTGTAGTAGCTTGATAACTTTTAACTGACTGATGAACCGAAATAGAGGCGCAGATTTAACTGGTTACAATTATGCTTGGAGATACGCGTGTCCAATAATTGATCGAGCAGAAGGCGCTGATTAAGATTAGAAGCGTTTAAGAAAACACTACGTCATCGATTGCACAATATCACAACACCTCCCCAAATAAGCTACGACAAAAAATATATATACATATTAGCAACAATATTTTTTTGGAGGTCTCTTTGTTCTCGCTGATCGTCGTGGATTGTATCGCCCGTACTCGTCTCCGGTTGGTAATCTCGGATTGTTGCGTTGGTTCATCGAAGAAGAACTAGATGCGTGGTCAGTCCCGGCTGGAAGTGTTTCTGTAGACAAAACGCTCGTTGGGATTTCACAGGGATCATCATCTTGATCCGAACCGTATCGAGGTCGAAGTTGATCAAGATGTCTTCTCCAAGTTGGTCCTCGAGGAATGACTCGTACATTGACGCTTCGTGTACCATGGACTTTCGTAACTATCGCAGGCACCCATCGTGGGTCACGATCTCTTCTAGGGCCGAAGTACAGTGCGTAACAAGGGTCTCCTAGTGAGTAATGATGTTCGACTTTCGAAACCACTTCCGAGTCTTCAGCATTTGAATGCTTGCTCGCTTGTCTTGACTGTCTTCCCTGCAGGAGATGCGGAATGGATGGAACCAAAGTGTCAATTTTGGTGCGAATTCTTCTTCCATTCAACAATTCGCTTGGTGACAGTCCCGATGCAAAAGGAATTCTTCTATATTGCTTTAGAAATTCTTGCAAAGCTTCCTTTGGAGGTAACGAGGATTTTCTCAATGCCTGTTTGAAGGATTGTATCAAACGCTCGGCAGCACCGTTTGTTGCTGGATGATAAGGTGCTCCGGTGAGATGTACAATGCCTCGTTGTTTGCACCAAGCTTGGAACTCTTGAGACATGAATGTTGTGGCATTATCGGTCACCAACGTGTGGGGATATCCGAAATGAGCAAATTCTTGTTCAAGTATAGCAGTAGTACTTTTCGAAGATGTTGAGGTTGTTGGATGAATGCAAGGATATTTTGAATAAGCGTCTACAAGGACTAACCAGTTTCTTCCCAGAAAGTTGATCGCATGGTCCAAGTGGAGTCTTGACCATGGTTTTTCTGGCATCATCCACGGATGGATTGAAGATTTATCCGGCTTATTTTGAAATTGGCCACAGGAAGTGCATTTGCGACATAAATCCTCAATGTCAAAGTCAATTCTAGGCCAATAGACAGTTGACCTGGCAAGTTGTTTCATCCGTTGCATGCCGAAATGTCCAAGGTGTAATAATTTAAGAATATGATTACGTAGGGTTGAAGGAATTATTACCCGTAAGCCGTAAAAAACGCAACCATTCTCTGTTGACAACGAATTTTCCAACTTTTTGAAGTCTTTAAGCTCTTCCGAAAATGCATGCGGCCATCCCTCCTTCACAAATCGCATTACTTGGGCAAGAATTGGATCCTTGGCAGTCTCTCTGACCACAAGCAATGGATTGTCAGGATTGATTTGACGACTGATTGTTCGAACTAGACAAACGCTATCGACATCATCTTCCATCTCCTCCCCATCAAAACTTGTGTCATTTGAAAATGGCAAGCGACTAAGAGCATCGGCATTACCATGGTCCTTGCTTCTACGGTATTCCACCGTGTAGTCATATTGATGGACTAGTAATGCCCATCGTGCAAGTCGATTCGCGGCCATTGCAGGAGTACCTTTATCAGGGGCAAACAAGGTCACTAAAGGTTTGTGATCGGTAACCACAATGAACTTACGACCGTACAGAAACTAATGAAATTTCTTCAAAGCGTACACTAAGGATAGTGCTTCTTTCTGTATTTGGCTGTAGCGTCTTTGTGTCGCCGATAAGACTTTAGAAATATTGAGAATGGGACGCTCGCTTCCGTCTGCAAAGCGATGAAATAATACCGCTCCAATTCCGCATTCTGAGGCGTCACAAGATAAACCCAACGGAAGAGATGGGTCATAGTGCGCAAGTACAGTCTCTGTGCATAGTAACCGTTTGATCTTTTTGAAAGATGTCGCTTCTACTTCACCCCACTTCCACTGTTGTCCTTTGCGTGTAAGCTTGTACAACGGCTCGGTGATTTCCGAAAAATATGGAGGTAAGAACTTAGAATAAAACTGCACAGATGCTAAAAAAGATTTTAACGTAGAAATGTTTTTGGGTGTAGGCATTTCTAGTATGGCATCAACTTTGGACCCTTTTGCAATTCCTCGACTTGATAAAGTGTGACCCAGGTAATCAATTGATACTTGGGCGAAAACACATTTTTCACGGTTGCAGCGAAGACCTTTTTCTTCTAGTCTTTTGAACAAAGCTCGCAGGTTCATCAAATGATCTTTTGCGTTGTCACTACTTACCAAAATATCATCGAAATACACGGCAACTCCTCGCAAATTTTGCGTTAATTGTTCCATGATTTCTTGGAAATACCCTGGTGCGGATTTAATTCCGAAAGGAAGTCTTTTCTGAAGTAAAACTCCTTTGTGAGTGCTGAGAGCCAGCTTCTTCTGGCTGTCAGGAGAAAGACAGATTTGATTATATGCATTAGCTAGATCAATCTTAATAAAGCAGTAACCACGTCCTAGCTTGCGCATTAGATCTTCTGGGAGAGGGATTGGTTGACGATGGTCTTCCAGTTGCGAGTTTACAGTCACCGAATAATCTCCACAAACTCGGATGCTTGCTTTTGCTTGACCTGGCAAAGGAGACTTTCGAATAGGAACCACGGGGGTGCCGTACGAGTTAAAATCTGTAAGCTCCCATACACCTCTCTTAATTCCTGCTTCGTATGCTTCGTTTAAATCTTGTAGGATTGAGAACGGAACAGGTCTTGGCTTCTTGAAAATAGGTTTAGCTTCAGGTTTAAACCGTATGTCCAGTGAAAAATCTTTTAGACAACCCAATGTAGATTCAAATAAAGTAGGAAACTCTCCACATAATTGAATACATGCCGCATCTAAAGAGTTTTCTGGACCACTTGTAGTGACGTGCTCTATCGTTGCAGTAGATTCAGCACAACTTAGGTTTTCTCTGAAGTGATCAGTTAAGTTGGTGAGTTTCAACTTCATCATCGCCAGACGACCTAGTAAATTTAGATTGGGCACCTTAGTGACAATTACAGGAAAGGTCACGTCAGGTGATTTTCCATCAATACTTGCAGTTGATTGGAATTGTCCCACGACGGGTAGCGGGCTACCTTCAGCAACTTGATATTGAACTGATACAGGTTGTAGAATGGGTTTACCCAGCGTTTGCCACGTCGCTTCACAGCAAAATGTGTCACTGGCTCCGCTATCAATTTCAAACTTAATTCTGCCGTCATTAAGTCTAATAGTTTGATAGATGGGTGAAACAGAACATTGGACTTTGTGCACCAATTTCACCTGTTGTTTCACAAGCTTATTATCTCTTAGTCGAGACATGCATACAGATTGCAGATGACCTGTTTTCTTGCAGAAGCTGCAAATAGCTTTAATGTGGGGACAAGCTTTGCTAAAATGTCCAGAATTTCCACACCTGAAGCAGGCGGTTTTCTTTTCTTGCGTTTTGGAAGTTTTGGACTTTGCGTGATAAACTTTCTGCACCGACGTAGAAGGTTGACCGTGTACGGTTTCCTTTGCTACCTTGGCTGCTTCTTCCACTTCTTGAGCCACTCTGATGGCGTTGCTAAACTTCAGTTCATCGTCCTTGAGCTTGAAGAGTGTCTTCAAAACTGCTTCGTTGTCTACTGAACAGATGAATTTAGTTCGCAAGGCTTCATCTAAAGGATCTTTAATGGATTGAAAATCACATGTAGCTGCATCTTGTCGTATTCTGCTTGCCAGTTCAGGAATAGTTTCGCCAGGTTTGCGTTTCATGTCAGACCAGAACTTGAAACGTTCTCTGACAACAAATCGTTTTGGGTCGAACTGCTCTGCCATAAACGTCTGAATATCATTCATGGTTAGCTCATGTATGCTTTTGACAGGTTGTTGCTGAGCCGCTAAGTTGCTAAGCATTTTGTAAACGGAGTTAGATTGGTTGGTAAGAAAAATTTGTGCTTGCTTGTTGTCGGGAATAGAGTTAGCAGTGACGAATGTTCGGAACCTTGCCAAATAATCAGTCCATAACTCAGATGTGGAATTGAATGGTTGAAAACTTGCCATCGGTGTTGGAACATTTTCTCGCGGGTTGTTCAAGCTGCTTTGTAAAGTTTTCAGCTGCTCTTGAAGCATTGTCATTTGCTCTTGGTGTTGCTTGTTCTGCTCGCGATGCTCGTCGCGTAAAACTGCCATTTGCTCTTGGTGTTGCTTATTTAACAACAAAATCAGTTCAGAAATTTCACTCATTTTGACAATTCAAGCTTTAATGCAGATTCAACAAATTTTCTTTAAAATTCTTGACGCAGATGAGTTACTTGAATCCTCTTCGCCACTTTTGCCTGTTGTATCTTTGCACGAATACACAGGTTTATTAAATAACAATAATTAAAATTCACAAAAATCACTTAGCCAAAAAACAACCGTATTGAAATAGAATGCTTTTAGTTCGTTTGCTGTAGTAGCTTGATAACTTTTAACTGACTGATGAACCGAAATAGAGGCGCAGACTTAACTGGTTACAATTATGCTTGGAGATACGCGTGTCCAATAATTGATCGAGCAGAAGGCGCTGATTAAGATTAGAAGCGTTTAAGAAAACACTACGTCATCGATTGCACAATATCACAACAAGTTTAAAAGCTGCATTATTGCCCAGCATATGTTAAATCATGAAAGAGAAGATTTTTAGATGTAGTAAAAGAAGATATGTGGAAAGTTGGTGCAAAGGAGACCGATGTTGAAGACAGAAAGGTTTAAAGAATGATGATATTCTATGGCCACTCCTGACTGAAGGGTAAGGTCGAAAGGAGAAGAGGAAGATATGTTAAATCATGCTGTGGGCATTAATGGCTTAATAATAAATTGTTTGTCAACGATCGAGAAGTTTGCATAAGTGTGTGTAAAAGGTGCAATTTTTTCTGATGACGAATTAAACTCAAGACTCTTTGTTACAAATGAAATTAATTTTTGACTCAGTACCAAGAAAATCACGATAACCATGCCTGCCCGGGGAAAAGGTGTCAATTGCCCGACAAGTGTCAAAAATTCGGGAAAAATTAGAATTTTTTGGGAGCAAAATGAAATATTTGGTCAAAACCATGAAAAATTTGGGTCGAAATCGGGAAGTGTTTGGATTCAAAATTTGTTTGGACAGCCAAAATAAACAATAATTGCAGAAAAAGTTTACGAATTTAGGTAAAAACCTTTTTTTAAAGAGCACCTTGCTTTGGGACAAAAATGGGCAGATTAAAAGTGGAAAGATTTCTTTGTTAATACCCTAAACTTTAGACAAATTTTTCATATCTATAAAGTTTTAGAAAACCAAGATTCTCGCATACGTCAAAAAATGTGTGCAAAATTCTATTGATCCCCGAAATTTTTTTGGCTGCTAATTTTATGAAACTCGCCACACCGTAATTTATATCTAGGCCTAATTATGCAAGCCTAATGATTTATACACTTTTTTATTAGCATAATTCGTAAGTCTTTAGCCTTTTACAGCTAGTTGTGGTCATTATCGGTTACAAATATAAATATTTGTTTCACCAAAGTTACATTACAACTAATTTTTTTTATGTTTCTTGACTTTCTATTTCATTTTATTCTTGCTAGCTAAAGGTTTACACGTCTAACAATTTTATTGTTTTAATAAAGTTGAAATTACTTAAAATGTCTGAATCAAATCTTTTTTCAAAAATATATTTTAATATTAAGTCAAGAAGTGAACACAGTTGGTTGAAAAAAAGTGGTAATAATGAAATTTATTCATTTAATAAAAGTTTTTCTGATCAAAGTCTGTGGAAATTCACAATTTATTCTCAAGATGAAGATAACATGATTTTCGGAATGGTAGAAAAAGTTAAGAAAAACGAAAATTTGCAATTTTTTGTTGAAGAAGCCAAAAACGAATTGAAAAAAAACTTTCCTGAAGAAGAAATAAGTTTGTTTAATTATAAAAGTCCTAATGGTTTATTCCAAGGAAAGAATGTGGCATTTACTCTCAGAGTGAGTCTGGAGGAAAGAGAGCAATTGGAACCACATGAAAACAAAACATTTACAGAAGAAGAAAATCCTGATGTAAGAGAGATAAAAACTGAATCAATAAAAGAAGAAAATGAAGTTGCTAACATCCATGGCTTACTCATCACCAAAGAAATTCCCTCTCTTCAAAAATGTGCTCAAATATTAGCATCAAAATTTCCATGTAACAACGCAACTTGGATGACGTTCTGTATAAACACAATATCTTACCAAAAACACTTTAACATTGTAAAAAAGAGTGGACGCATTTGGTTAAAAAAAATGGTAATATTGAAATTTATTCTTTAAACAAAAGTTTTTCTGAACAAATTCTGTGGAAATTTACAATTTATTTTAAAGATGAAAATGACATTATAACTGGAATTGTAGAAAAAGTTAAAAAAAATAAAAATTTGCCATTTTGCGACGGAGAAGCTGAAAAAGCATTAAATGCAAACTTTGTTGGAGCACAAAAAATTTCGTTGGAAAACAAAAGTCCTGATGAATTTACTTTATTCCAAGGAAAGAATGTGGCATTTACTCTCACCGTGGTTTCACAGAAAGAAAACCAATTGGAACAATATCAAAAAAAAAAAGGTTCAGAAGATAGTCTCAAAGTAGAAAAGATAAAAATAGTATTAAAAGAAACGCCTTCATTTGGCAAGATCCGTGGCTTGCTCATTACCGAAGAAATTCTTCCTCTTCAAGAATGTGTTGAAATATTAGCGTCATGGTTTCCACTTAACACTATAACTTGGTTGACGTACTGCACAAATCCAGAAGCATGGCTAAGTTCTAAATAAGGTCAACATATGATTCATTACAAATATTAGTAGTAAAAATTAACTTATATAGTGATTATCTATTTTTTGTTATTACTCGCAGTTTAATACACTCTAACTAGCAACAAACCGATAAAAGTTGTTTCAAAAACACATTACGTTTTATAATTTAAAAAAAGCATTAAAATCAAATCGAAATTTTGTCCTTGATAAAAATAATTAATGTAAACACTGTTACCACGGAGAGTATTTAATGTAAAATTTATCAGTTATTCTGGTACAATCAAAGGTAAGTTAAACTTCAACAAATACAACAAGAGGCGTAATATATTTTTTAAAGAAAAACTTGTAACACGAAGTTTTGTCTGTTACTTCGTGCGGACTTCTTCAGATAAAAACAGCACACAATGCACAACGTATTTAAAAGGTGCAACAGTTGCAACAACACAATAACTTTGTGCAACAACAACAACCCAACAACTATGTGCAACAGTTGCAACAATTCTGTTGCACATAGTTGTTGGGTTGTAGTTGTTTTTGTGTGAGCTGCCTCTCACCATTGTGTTGATTAGTTTTATTTTTGGTTTTTAAACAAGTTGTGCATTGTGTGTTATTTTTACCTAAAGAAGTCAGCAAGATGTAACGGACAAAAGGTCGTGTTACAAGTTTTTCTTTAAAAAATATATTACGCCTCTTGTTGTCTTTGTTAAAGCTTAACTTGCCTCTGATTGTATCAAAAGAACTGAGGAATTCTAAAAATTAATTACATAAAGATTCAAATTTAACTTGAAAATTTCGAAAAACTTAAAATGCTAATGATAAAGGGTTAATTATTCAAAAACAAAAAAAACAAGATATACTGTATATAAATTATTTTTTTAATTTGATTTCTAAATTTCATAATTATTTTAAACATAAAAACTATTGATTTGATTTCAAGAGCTCTTTTTAATGTTTCAATATAAATGTTTCTTTTTTTTGTAAAATAGATTTTTTATCAAACAAGACAAGAAGATGTATTTGAATTGTTTTCTAAGTGTTTTATAAAATTAATGAAACTTTTTTGGAAAATTGACTAAAGAATTCACTCAAGAAATAGATTTCATAACGTTTCGTATGCAGTGGTGGATATTCAAAATCAAGGGCCTGAGGCAAAATTCTAATCAGGGCACCAAAAATGAGGTCACAAAAATTTGATTACCATTTTAGCGATGCCATTTAGAAAGATAGACTACCACATATTGTAAATGAATTGATGCTGATAAGAAACTTGAAATAACTCAAATAAGTAACGTGGATACGGATTTGAGTTTTTATGGATTTATAGGTTACTAAAAATACATAGTTTTTCAACAAATTATGTATTTTTAGTAGCCTTTAAGTCCATAAAACTCCAATCCGAGTTCATGAATTTTGAATTTGCTAAACCATTTTTCTAGTCGTTTCCATGCATTGCATTTCTAGCCTACTAAGTATGCATCAAAAACAACTTCAAGTTAGCAACTGTTGATTTGAATACTTAGTATGAGTTCTTGTTCTTCGTAAAGAAGACTCAAATCGAGTTCAACTCTGTTAAAGACTTTTTTAAATTGAAATGAACTGTACTTGGAATCGGTTTGAGTTTCTTGACAAGAGACTCGAACTCAATTCAAATTCAAATTTGTAAATTGTTGGATTGTTGTCAGCATCCATACAATCTGTCAGAGATATATTTTTAAAACTGCCACCGTGGTATATTTTTAAAACGTCACAATAAATATGCAATCCAAAGTCTTGATAGTCTCAATAGTACTGATTAAAACAATAAATATATTAAAGTATATTTCAATGAAACTAAAAATTGAACTAATTTAATGATATCCTACTGTCACAGACAAAAAAATTTGATCTTTTTAAGCAGCAAAAAACAAATTTGTACTGATTGCATAATAACAACAACAAAAACAATTTTTATTATCGGACACATATAAAACAATAAAACAAATCATTAATAACACAATAGCCTGCCGAGGAAAATACGGTTAAATCTCAAGAATTATCCTGATGTCACAATGTTAAAACAATTTTAATCATACGAGCTGCAAAAACTATGGCCTAAAACATTATTAGAAAAAAGTTTTGGTTTTGGCTCTTTATTAACACAAAAAAAAAGATTAATAAATGTTTGTAATTTGGATCTTTGCGAAATATAAATACCTTAATTTTTTAAAAAAGAATTAAATTACATTTGAAAGTGAGCATTAGTTTGTAGAAAAAAATAATTACTTTGAGGCAAATCAATCTATAAATGTTAATCGTAAAAACAATTTTGCTGGTGTATAATTATATTATACAGCAAGCAATTATCTATTTAACATTTTCAGCTTATGTTAATTCATTAAATATTTTTAGGATCTTTGGTTAAAAATAGAAGTATGCTATGAAAACATGCTATAATGCATGTTTGTATTATCCATACTCCATACAATTCAATTTTTTTCTGGATGACAATATATAAAATTTAAACTTTTACTGAGCTGCTGTTTTTACCGGCTCACTTTGCAAACCAGTGGTCAAAATCTTTATTTTGAAAATTGCTAAACACTTTGCAAAAAAGCTGCAATCAACAGTTGTATAATTCAAGTAAATGAATAAATTGCATTTGAATAGAACTTTAAAAAAATGAAATTCAAAAATGAAACATTTTTCAAATTATTTTGGTTTTTGTGAAACTTGCAACGACTGGATTTGGTGTCTTATGGTTTCTTTTGTACAGGAAACATTTGCTAATATAAGTAAAAGATATATTCTAGTACGTCAATGTTCTAGTGTTATAATTATAAAGATGTACTGGTGTGTGTCATTTTTTAAGTTTTGTATGTCATTATTTTGTTGCAATTTCAGAAAATGATTAATAATGTACTCATAAATACTACTAATTTCAAGTAGTGTTTTTATCTATTAATATTAAAAAATTTAAACAAAATTTATTTTTTTGTTAAGCATATTTTCTGCTGCAAAGTAATTCCTGATAAATTTCAATAACTTTTGGAAAACTTTTATAATAATTTAACAACTAAGAATAGTTCACATTACACAGTTGATGTGCAATATTTAAAAGCTGAATAGATTTCATGCATTATTGTTTCAAACTTAAGTGTTTTGCCACTGTTTCTGGGATTCATGGACCCATGTAAAATGCTACAAAACAAAACTATACGCGGCATTTTCAAAAAGAGGGCCCCCTTAATAACTGGAAAAAGGGCCTCACTCGCCTCACCCAATATCCACCACACACATATGTTTTACGAATTTTAGCAATTAATAATTTTAACCTGTTGCAAAGTACCTTGTGGATTCATGGTCCTTAGTGCAAAATTTATGTGCTTGATATACAATTGGTGTGATTAAACGTGTATTTGATGATGTTAACAGTAAATTCATAATTTTATGTCTGTATGATGATTGATATTTACTGGTGTTTAGTGTTTTACGTAATTTACTAGTATGCTATTACATTGAGAACAAATGTAAATACTCGAAAAAAAATCATTGCCATTTCTTAATTTGCAATGTGTTTGATAATAAGAAAATACTGCAAATTAAAAGCTGATACTCTTTTAAAAGTTTTATTGTACAACTTTAGCTTGATTTTTAAAATGTAAAGATGCCCTAATATCGTTCAATGAATTACAAATAATTTGATTTGTTGAAAAGGGACATAACTAAACTAAATTGTTATTAAAATCGAGTCTAATTTTTTTATTTGCAAATGTAAACTTCTCATGAATTTTTTTAAGAATCAACTTTTATACAATTTGCTTTGAGAAATCTTTGACCATATTAATGGCGGTTTCTACAAAAGAAAATTTACAAAGAAAAATTAATAAAAATATTTTAACTAGTTTTTATGGATATGATATCAAATTGTGTGAATCTTTAGCCGATGTCGTCATAAATGCGTTATTTTTTTCAGTGTAAAATTAATTTTGGGCTAATTTATTTTTTTACTCTTTAAGTTTATTTAATATGGCCGACACAATGCTCATAATTGGCTGCAAAATCATGAAGTAAAAACGATGTCATCCAGTGGCGGCTCGCCCATAAAAACTGCAGCATCCCCATATATTTGCCCAGAACTTATAAATATCATCAGCAAGGTTATATAAAAATTCTTTTCAGATTTAATTTCAATTTAAGCGGGATTTCAAAGCAGATTTAAAAAAAATTTTTAATTGCCAACATGTTGAGCTGTTTTAAATGGTCAAATCTAATTCGAAAAAAACAATTGCTGATCAGAGTCGGACTGGATTGGGAAATTGGTTTTGTTGATTTGTAATGGAGCGGACTGGATTCGGAGACTATTTTTTAAATCAATTAGTAGTAGTAGCGGGGCGCTGATACTACTAATATCAGCGTTTCGCTATAACACAAAAATAAGAGCTCTTGATCTCGTTTAGATAAAAAAAAAACTTTTTGTTGACCAGTATTATTATTTTATATATATATTTGTTATTTTCTGTAGAAGGTGGTTTAAAGACTTTTTATTTTTCGCAAGTTTTTATTTTTATTTTTCGTGGTTTAAAGATTTCGCAAGCCAAGCTGTTTCATCGTGCTTACGCCTGCTTGTACAAGAATGGTTTTTGCCCGAAGAGCGAAAATCCAAGCAGCTTGAGCCTGTGCGTCTGAAACGAGCAGTGGATGCAACAAAGCAATCAGCTGATAGCTAATTTGAACAATGAAAAGCTTAAAGTTTTTATAAATTAAAGTAAAATTTTTTCAATTGCTGTAATATTTTTTTAATATTATAAAATGAAATGGAAGATTTGTTTCTAAAAAATAATACAAGTTCATTTTTATTTAGTCATTAAAAATTTTACTGAATAGTTAATAAACAGTTTTAAGAATATTAAGGAAATATTTCGTCAAACATGAATATTATTTTAGATAGTAAAAGTATATTTGGTAAAAAAATATTAAAAAGCATCCAACAGATTTGTAGTTTTTTTTAACTTTTAGAAACTATGAATAAACAGTTTTAAATGATATCAAAAAACATTTTAATGTCAAATTTTTTAAAAACTATTTTAGTTTTGCATTCTTGTGATAAGCTTCGAAGCTGTTTTGCAATGTCATGAGCATTTCTTCTAGTTACAAAGCATTTTTAGCAATTGGTCGTACAAAAAGCACTTGAAATCTGTGAAAATGTGTAGACAGTTTACGCTGGAAATTGGCTGAGATGTAAATGCGCCATTAAGCCTTTAAAATTATTTTTCAACGCAGCCCAATTTAGATTAAACAGATTAAAACAATTAACAGCAACAGTTATTAGGTAAAACTCTCTGTTTCCTTAACAAAATGCCTCTTGCTGAGAAGCGATCATTAGGTTTAGAGATTACATGTATCTAAGTCTTTCCGTCCGTAGGCTACGCTGTGTACAGTTTGTGGTTTTGTTCTGCTATTCAGCGTATGAAACTACCAAAACCTTAATGCTAACAAAATCCTAATGCTATATGTTGTTATTTACAAGGACCTAGTTTTCTAGAAAATTTTGGGGGGGACAATTTTGTGTGACTACGACATGTTTAATATTTGATTACTAATAAATTCAGTGCGAGATTAAGCACCCTGGAGTTTATAGGCAGTCAAACCTTTGGGGCCCCGGGCATTTTTCTCTATTTTTCTTCATTCGATTTCACTATTTTTCTCCCAAAATCATGGTGGTCTCTAAAAAAAAAGGTCTTCGCTTCAATTTGTCTCCGATTTCACTATTTTTCTCTCAAAATCATGGTGGTCTCTAAAAAAAAATTCATCATTTTTCTCTCAAAATCATGATGATCTCTAAAAAACAAGGTATTCACCTTAAATCGATCTTCTATTTACCACTTTTCGTCCCAACTAAATGATAATATCTGAAAAAATATCTGCAGCAAACTCAAACAATATGGACAATGTCCTTGAGTTTGCCATAAATTTGGGGGGGAAAAAAGGTATTTTATCCCCCCCTTCTCAGATGTTGGGGGGAAAATGTCCCCCCTTAAAATAGGTTCCTGGTTATTTATATTAGCACTTTCTCCTTTTATAAGTTTCTTAGGTAAGTGACAATTCTTGCATTGTACAAAAACTGACTTGTGAAGTTGTTCAATTGGCCTTCTAGCTGCCAAGCAAAATAAAGATACAAAGAATGACAATGATGTAACAGATGTTTGTAAATGAAATAAACAATTACTTGAAAAAATAAAGGAAAATCTCACTTAAAAATTACTACTGGAATCACATCAACAGTCAGGTGTACAAAGTAAAACGCTGTTTTATCATTAAAATCATTTAGGTGTCGATTTCGGCACTTCAGCTGTTAAAGATATAACCTGTTGTAGAACATAATTCAAAAATCTTTGTTTTTAAAAATACTTACTTATACTCTTTCTGCTAACTTAGGAAGCTACTGAAAATTTGAAGACGTAACAATTTCATTAACATGAAAAAAATATAGAATAAAATCTAAAAAGTGTCGATTTTAACACCTCGGCTGTTCTAATTTTAAATACACCTCTAGATTTTATAAATTCATGTATCGAAATATTTACATTAAAATCTCGCGACCCCAAAATTTTGCTAAGTAACTCTAGTTTAAAAAGCCCTGCCGTAGACCATTGGTTGTTTTGCAATCGACCATTTCTTGAAGCTCTAATGTGGTAATTGGTTATTGCTTGTAAAAAAGTCATTATCTTTTGTTTGGGCTCCAACCATTAAAATTTAATTAAGAATCGTGCTATTTTTTTGTTGAAGTTCCGTTGTGTTTGCTTTGCAGTTTTAATAGCACTTTGCAAACTAATCGGTAAGTATTGTTTGCAAGATTGCAAAATGCAATGACCTCATATTTTTCATTTTTCTTGCCTTCATTGTTAATCGCCACAATTTACGTGCTACGTTACTGATATTTAAAATGCTTTATAGTCAATCATTGTGACGTCTACTATATAAACACCTGCCTCTATAACTTTAGAGAGCAGAGATAGAAACTCGTTTAGATCAAGTCCTTCGCTAAGGTCGTCTTACGTTATTTTGTAGAGAGCATTCAAGTCGTTTGAATTGCCCAGTAAAGTCGTTCGTTAATAGTTATAGTACCGTCGTTATTATAGATTTGAATTCAATTGAACAGAAGAATATTTTCATCTAAAACCTTACGCTCTATGGACCTATAGTTTGACTGATAGCATTTGAATAAAGGTTAAATTTTATTTTAAATTGTGATTTGGTAAATTATAGTTAAGAGTTAGGATTGGAGAGAGTCATCCAACGAAATTTCCAGACGACTTCTTTGACCCAGAAGACAGACTTTCTGAGCTTGAGAACAATACATTGGAACCGAACCCAACATTATTTTGACATCAGGTCATCAATGAGAACATAATTTTTGACTAAGCTGAAGAAATTAATATATGTCGACACCGAGGTCAAAACCATAAAATCTTGCTATAAAAACTGCATAACTATTTCGGTATTAGGGGCACAGCTGTAAACCTGTTTTAAAAGTATTTAAGCAACCGTTACCAATATATTGATATTTTAAAACATAGGCTGATGGGGCAAGTTGCAATACATATTTTTGTGCAAAGGTTTAACATAGCTCACATTAAAAGTAACTTGGGCAACAACCTCTGTGAATAATATGAAAAATTATAAAAGAAAGACTAAGAGGAACACCAGCTCATCATTACAAGACAACTTAAGAGACGCTGCAGCAGTTGATATAATATAAGAGATCAAGAAGGGGAGTAGCAAAACATTGGTGTTGGCCATTGGGTCTACAGAATGCTAAAAAAACTTAAAAATAAGCTAAGTACTTGGTGCAAAACAAGAAAAGATCTAAGAAGTGTGCCATGTTAACAGACACACCAGAAAAGGACAATCTGTTACAGCTCCAAACAAAGAAAAACAATTTTTAAAAAAACACTAAAAGCAAAAGAGTAGTTTTGCATCACATTTCTTGAGTCCTACTTTAACAGTCGTCCTAATGAGGAGTGTGTGGTACAATGCTATGGTTACCTAAAGAAGTCACATTTAGCTTGTGCCGAAAATTTGAATACATATTTTTGTCATAAATGTGATTCTAAAATTTATGATTGGACTGATCCAGCAGTGAAAAAAACTGTCTTAAAATTTGTAGGCAACGGCCAAATACCTCATTTTTTGTACTTGATACTCATATTCATGACTAGGCTATGTGTAATTTTGTTGTCTTTACTTTTTCATATTGTTATATTCTTCAAATTGCAGTTATATTTAAACATTTATTAGTGATTTTGTTGCTGTTACAACTTATCCCATTGACGAGGCACATTGTAACGCTTTTTTAAATATTTAAATCGCAATTTTAACCACTAAACTTTAAAAATTAATTATTTATTTTTTTGATATTAGTTGAACAATGATCCAAATTAAACAAGATTTTGAAAAAAAAGGTATTATGAGAAAAATAGCAAAAAGAAAAAAAAGTGTTACTACGTGCCCCGGTCTCCCCTACGCATTAAATGTACATTTATCAAGTTTTTTTAAGTAGACCACAGTAAAAAAATTTGAAAAGAGTTAAAATAGTGAATTTTTGTATTAATTAAAATGTACTGTACTGTAGGGTGGAGTGAAAAATCAATAAAAATTATTTTGCTCAGCTATTATTCCAAAAAGATGCAAAATACCCATATTAATAAACATTCAAAATTTTATTTGCATTGAAGAATTCTTTAATTGTCCCCAACCCGGTTAAAATTTTAACAATTTTTTGTCAGAATACGACTTTTCCAAATTTGCTCAATCACCGGTGTTGTTCATTGAGAAAATCATACAGTTATGACGTCACAACAATAGCTTTGCTTTTAAACAAAAAAGCTGTTTAAAACAAATGAACGTTTTACCACGAAAAGGCGAAATGAAGACTAAAATGTCTAATTTTTAGTATGTTGCCTTAGCATTTTGATCTCGTGAGAGTAGCTGAATTTCTTTCCTGCTTGGCTGATTTTTATGGCGGCTGAAAGCAAGTAATAAAAGAGTTTTTGCGTTTTTAAGATCATACAGTATTGCTACTTACGAAGGCAATATAGACCAATAGACCAATAAGTCGTAAACTTGTAAGCATAATTTCATTATTGTCTTTTGCTCGGAGCTTTTACCTAGTTTTCCAATCTTTAATCTTCAGCGTTCATCTCGACAGTATTTTCCTTTTGGCTTTGATGAGTTTTTAACGATAATAAATTGTACGAAATTGATATTTGATTGGTAATGGAGGCTTTTAGTTTACGAGTATGTTTAATTATTATAGCAGGAAAATTATATTTTATTTATTCTACTATAGCTTTTTTCACCACTATTTGCTATTGGAAAACGCCAAATTTAGTTAAAATAAAAAGCATTAATTTTTCAATTTAATTCATTAAATACTTGGTGTTAAAAGTCATCTAGAGCGGTAGAAAAAATAACCTCTTGTAAATATATTTTGGTGTTGCCAAAAGTGGTGAATAGGGATTAGGGAGTCTTTCCTGCGAGGCTAAGTTTTTAGTAAATGGATTATCTTCAGACATGGAAGTTACAAGAAAGCAAGCCTCTTGTGTAATATTTGGCGCCCCACAAAACTTTCCTCCAAATATCTTGCCGGCATGTTATGAAAAAATATTTTTAATATCGACAAGATATGAAAACTCCCAACAAAAAGTATCCATCGTTTTTTGACATATCTTATGAGTTGTGTTATAAAGTCAAACAGATTTGTGTTATAAATCCAAAAGAAAACGTCACTTCCAATAGTTACTCATGCGCAAGCACTAGAAAAACTGAGATCCTTTTACAACAAATACAACAAAATTCTTGAAGTTTATAAGGAGAGAAAGAATCAACCTTTAAACCAACAAAACCAATCACATTTTTGCCCTAAACTGACTTTTTATTTGATCTCAGCTAATGTAACTGCCCTTATATGATGTTCAATTGCAAATTTAAAAAAAAAATAAAGTAATGAAGAAAGCAAAAATAGTGGTTCTGACGATGAGTACATTCCTATTCAAAACAAAACTAAAAGTACACCAAAGCCAGACGTTCAAACCAAAAAATGACTATTGCTTTGCCGTCTCTTGCTACAGCTTTTGATCGGACAGGAGTCTCAAATAGATCAACTGCCGTATTGGCAACTTTAATCTTGCATGATGTTGGCATTGTATTACCAATCAATCTAAATAAAGTACATGATCAAAGTAAAATCTAAAGAAAACGCAGGAAAACTCACAATAAATTACAACAAAATAATACTTGTTTTGGCGTGGAAGGATTGTTCTTTGATGGGCGCAAAGATAAAATTTTGAAACAAGTTTTGGGCCAAGACAACAAGTATCACAGAAAAACACTTTCGCAAAAGCACATAAGTATCGTAGCCGAGCCAAATACTTCTTATTTTAGTCGCACAACTCAAAAATCCGGTTCCAGCAAATATTACAGTTGCAATACTTGCAAGTTTAGAAGTACAAAATGTTAGCACTGACTACATGCAGGTTTTGGGCTGCGATGGACCGGATAAATGGCAGGAGTTATTAGGCGATTAGAAGAAACCTTCAATCACCTTATAATTGCTGGTGTATTTGCTATATGCTAATGATCTGCCCTTGTGTTATTTGTTTGAGGCTGTTGACGGTGCAACTCTTAATTAGAGTGTATGCTCCTATTTCGTTTGCTATAAAAATGCAATCATCATGCAAAGACAGATCTAGGTACTTCCACAAATAATTGTTAGGTCACGGATACTTGAGCCATAAAAACAAGAAAATCATTGATCCAGTCATTCAACGCAATTTATATTTATCTCCTCCAGAAAATGTTATTTTGGCTACGATAGCTGACCAACAGCCCCATATACAAGAATTGAGTTTGCAAAGAGCGACAAAATCTAAGAAAAAATTGCGGCAAATTTCTACATTAAAATTTTACCAATGCGGCCAGCATATGCCTGAGAGTTTGACATGCCTGCTGTGCACAAATATGAAATGCTTGTTGAATTGCTGATTCTCAATCTAAATTAATCATTTTGATTTTTTACGGTTGCATTTGCAATCTTAATTAAACTTTGCTTTGCTTATAATCTATTAAATAATAACATTGCTGTATGCTTGTTATCATTTCTTTCGTATTTAAATAGAAAAAAAGTATCACTTGAAAAATATAAACAGTAAGCTTCCTTCCTCTTGTTATTATCAGAAAGGGCCGTTTTCACTACAGACGTGGGCGCACGCAGCGTGTCAAGCGTACTTTGTGTTTTCAAATTTGGTGTTTCCACTACAAGCGTTGGCGTGCATAGCGTACAATTATCAGAATTATGACTGAAAAGCCAAGTTCAAAAATTACATCAAAAAAAGCAAAATCGTATTAAAAAAGAAATTACTTTTGGTTCATCTTTTGTTTTTGTTGAAAAAAGAAGCAAAGGCAGAAAGTATTGGGTTCATTTAATTTTGCGAAAACGAAAACAAGAGCAAAAAGCAGTGATTGCCTTACAAAAGGGGGTTCTATTGCAAAAAAAGTATGGGAGGCCACTATTTAGTCTATTGAAAAAAGGTAGCTGAAGCCATTTTTAGTGTATGAAAACAAAGTGATCCAAAAAAAACAAAAGTCTTCAATTTAGGGCCATTATTCAGTGATTCAAAGCATGAAGAGACAAAGTGTTCACTAAAAAAAAAA
This sequence comes from Diplosoma virens, assembly GCA_963680785.1. Lineage (NCBI taxonomy): Eukaryota > Metazoa > Chordata > Ascidiacea > Aplousobranchia > Didemnidae > Diplosoma > Diplosoma virens. Next base: position 9,439,520 of record OY796880.1, on the reverse strand, counting down.
AACGGTCTTCAATTTAGGTGGGGCAATTATTGTATGATCCAAGGAATGGAGATGCACTTTTTAGTGTCTCAAGACATTGTGATCTCTAAAAAAGCTTTTTACTTTTATAAACAAAAGCGATAACAACCAAAAAAAGAGAAGCCGAGCATGCTACTGATCTTCAAATTTTTTTCTTTTTTTGGAATACCATCAACGTTCTGGTGCTACAATGAAGAAATAAAGCAATTTTTTGTGTAGGGGGTACAGTTTTTGATGTGTTTTAGAAGGTTCTGCTGCGGCCAGTCCGTTTGCATCCTATTAAAGCCATCACTGGCAAAAAGATATTAATCTATTGTTTTGTTAAATTTTTTTATCAGTAGAATTACAAACATAAACTTGAAAAGTCTTTTATAAATGTTTCGTAAATACTTAATAGACAGTATTGAAACACATTATTGCTGTGGTTGTATATTTGTTATTAAACCTGTTTTTGTTTTCTAATAATTAAGCTAATTTATTGTGAAGGAGAACCAGGGTTTTTACTTTCTTGATTATCTGGTCTAGTTGGGCAAAGACTTTTAGAAATATAAACTGATAATCCGATTTATACAGTTAACTCACAAAACCAAAAACGTAATTTATTCCATTTATGTTTTAAACCTGATGGAAGTCAATTAGTAAACAAAAAAATTTAAGTTGCTACAGTAGATCTGCTAAAAAATAAATTAATTTTAGATTGTTTTTCTCGCCAGCGTGCCCAAGTGATGGCGAATATGATTGATATTAATGGCGAATTATGATCGATATAGTAAGAGGTCAATACCTACATTATTTTGATGTGTTCTTACGAGAGAAAATTTATGGCACTTTTCTCTAGTTGGTGTTCAGTCAAGATGTTGTAATAAACGTAGGCAGGGCAATGGACGTTCTGTTAACAATAGCAACAGCATTCATCGCGGTCTCGTCTTTCGGTTTAAATTCAACACTCGTTATGTTCTCTTGTTATTACTGTTGACGTTTTTGAAAAGAATACAAATTAACAAAACTAGTTTCAATTCTTGCTTGCAAAAAGAAGTTATAGATACGGGAATTTTTCAAGAAGTTATAGATCGAGTTATAGTTTGCTCTATTCTAGCGTAATTCTGAAGCAAGTCATCAGCAACATTTTTGTTTGGTTTTATGACATGTAAAAAATCCGTATTCACTTAAGTCATCGCATAGTGTTTTAGTTTTGAAAATTGGGTTGCAAGAAAAAAGTTTTATCTTAAATACAACTAGTATTTTAAATAAATTCTTTGCGTTGTGCATCGCAATAAAAACAGTAAAATAATTTATTTTCACAAATACTAATTTGTGTTTTTCAAAATAATGTGAAAATTATTCGCTTAACGTAAAAAAAATTATCACTTTAGATTTTTTTGTTTTTTTTGTAATTTTGCTTTAGAGCTTCTTAAAACTCATAAAGTATTAACCCATATCCTCCTAACATCAGTTTAAACTGACGGTGCAAAAAGAAGGATTTTAAGCACACTGATACTTGTAGGAATCTAGTTTTTAGATTAAACTGACAATGAGGAATCAATGATTATACTTATAACAATAAATGTTAATTATTATACTTATCAATCAATCAACATACTTTTATTTGCGGGAAAAAAAAAAAACACATAACGAATTTAAACACTAAAATCAAATAAAAAAATAAATAAATAAAAAAATAAAACAATAAATTTTTTTTAGCCGCAGGGAGACTGCGATTTGACCTTTCGGTCTTCTAGTCAGCAGCCACCCTTGAGAGCAAAACTACAGATACAACAACTTGTAAAATTTAACTGTTGCAGAGAAGAGGGTTTTTCGTTTTAAATAAGGTTTTTTTTATTTTAAATATAAGGTTTCAATAAGTATTTTTTAAATTCATATTTGAAAACACGGTAAGAAGCATTTTGAATTAGAATGGGAATTTCGTTCCATATCTTAACTCCTTGATATTTTATACATCTTTGTAATCGTGAAGTTTTACAAAAGGGAATATGCAAAGTTTTTTTTGATTTTTCATTTAATCTAGTGTTTTTTTCCGAGATCTGGCTGGTTAAAATAAAATAATTACACAAATTTTTGGGAAGCATTTTTTTAAAATTGGAATGAATAAATTTACCAACTTCTAGTTTATAAAGATCTTTAAGTTTTAGAACCTTAAGGCGTTTGTAATAAGGTGAGGAATTATCACAAAATTTAGCTGCACATATAAATTTAACGGCTTTATTTTGAAGAGTTATCAATTTTTGAAGATACGTCGGGAAGGTAGATCCCCAGATAATAAGGCCATATAATAAATGGGAATGTATCAGAGCGTAATAGATTTTTAATAGTGCTGTTTCTGGTAGATAGTGTCTAATTTTAGAGATAATTCCAACCGTTTTTGATATTTTATATGCTATATTTGAAATGTGGAAATCAAAATTTAAATTCAGATCAATAGTTAAACCTAAGTATTTAATATTCATGCATTGTGGAATAGAAATATTATTTAAAAAAACATTAGTTTGTGGGAAAGGTTTGTTTAGTTTGAGAGGTATGATTAGGAAGTTGGATTTAGAGGGATTAACTATAAGTTTATTAGAATCAAACCAAATTGATAAATTTTGAAGTTCTTTATTCATAATTGTAGTAAGGGAAGCAAGGTTAGGGGCCGTAAAAATGAAGCATGTATCATCAGCAAAGAGTATTGGCGTACAGTTTACCGCTTGGGGCATATCATTAACATACAAGAGAAATAAAAGAGGGCCAAGAATCAAACCCTGAGGAACACCATAATTATTTTGTAACAGCTTAGATTTAGCACCCTTAATGGAAACGAATTGTTTGCGAGATAAAAACGATTTAATTAGTTGATTTGTTGAGCCGCGTATGCCATAATGATCAAGTTTGAGAAGGAGAATGTCATGGTTTACTGAATCAAAAGCTTTTGTAAGGATCAAAAGCTTATGATTAATACAAGTTTAAAATTAGCTTATTTCTTTTAATTCTATTAACTTACTTGGGTTTTTATTAACTGCATAGAGTTACCCAATAGTTAAAAGCATTTTGTTACTGTTAAAATTGTAAAGAATGTCGGGAAACATCTCAGAACTGCATTTTGAGGTTGAAATAGGCAGTGGACGCAGTTGATTGGAAGAAAACAGTGACATAGAAATATATTCGTCAAACAAAAGTTTTTATGAAGAAGATGTTTTGTGGAAATTTAATCTTAATGAGAAGAATAAAAAAACCGTTGAAGGATTAGTTGAAAAACTTAAAGAAAAAAAGAAAATACAGTTTTTAGAAGATGATGCGATCAATCAATCAATTTTTGTACATTCATTGTACATTGCCATTTAAATACAAAACAAAAAACAAATGATGCAATGTCGGCAATACAAAATAACTTTCTTCAGGCTTCATTTTTAAATACAAGTCCAAAGATGATTCTTTTGAAATTTAATTTATACAAAGAAAAGAATGTGGCATTTACTCTTAGAACCAATTTAAATGAAAAAGAAGCATTGCACGAATTTGAGTAAATAAGTTATGAAAATGATCCTTCCGAGGTTGAAAAAATAAAAACCAGCAAAGTGTTTCCAAGGGATTTCTTTGCAAACATCCACGGTTTGCTCATCACAAAAAGAAATTCTTTCTCTTGAAGATTGTGCTGAAATATTAGCGAAAATATTTGCACGTAAGCTAGTAACATGGTTTACTGCAAACAGTTTAAAAAATACAGCATATTGTCACTCAAAACTTTTTTGCGAGCCAAATGTGGCCTATGTAAACGTTTAATTATGTAGCCTTTATGTAATAATCAGAATTCTACTTTGTAGCCCTAAATTGTTTGTAATTCATCTTAAAAGTTTAAAAAAGAAGGACGTGTCTACTAAAAAAATGATACATCGTAACCCGATAAGCGTGAGATTTTCCAAAATGACTTCAACTAAATAGGGCAGCGTTTCTCAAAGTGAATTCCTCGAGCTTATTTAAAAATGTTCTACTGAACTCACCACACGTCCCTAAGTGAAGACCTTTGTTTTAAAGATCATTACGTTTTTGGGACAAAAATCTGGAATTTGTAGAAACTAAGACTAAGTGTTCCGTAAATTAAAATGAAAAGACAAGGTAAATAAAAAAGTTTAAAAAACCTGAAATAAGGCAGTCGTAAAGCGAAGTGACGAAAAAAAGCTATTCAATTGTAAAATTTGACTGCGGTGTTTTATTTGCTGGGCCGCAAATATTTTTGATGAGTCAAATTGGCCCTCGGCTCAAAAAGGTTAGACGCCCTTGTTATAGAGATCATATCACACAAATAAAAACACTGATGAAAACTAAACCATGCCATAGCGTGACTTATATTTTTTTTACGTCGTTGCAGTAGGTAAGTCATGTTATCAGCTTATACGGAAATATTTTCGCTAATGTTTTAGCACAATCTTCAAGAGAAAGAATTTCTTTGGTGGTGAGCAAATCATGGATGTTTGCAAAGGAATTCCTTGGAAACACTTTACTGGTTTTTATTTTTTAAACCAAGGGAAGAACGTTCCCAATTACCATAGATGAAAGAAGACCCTATATCTTATAGGGGTTCGCTTTCGTATTAAGTCTTATAAAGTATTTTCTAGTTTTAAAAAATTTTTCGATAAGCATTTAATTTTTTATTTTTAGAAATCATACTATAAAATAATGCAATTTCCTTGAAAAAACTTTAATTTGCATTTAACCGGTTGTATTGCCAAATCTATGATCGAACAATTGAATTTAGATGCAGTGTACAATTTTGCAATCTGAGCCGTTTTTTTCGTGGTACGCTTATAGAGACTTAAAATTTGATTCAAGTCGTATTAGAGTCCTGAATATTACACAATTTTTTTTAAATAACACAACTACGACAAATAAAAAATAACATTTTTTGCTTTTTTAAGTAAAAATGTTTTATTTTTAGCTTACAAAGTTTTACAAAGCTTTTCAGGTTGTAGTTCTTCTAATAGTTTATTGTTTAAAATGATTCTTCGAATAGCGTATTTTTTAAAATTATTTATAAAAATAAAGATTTATAACATTTAAGTTTAATTATATTTCCGACTTTAATTTTTATGTTTTTATAAGCTTATAAGCAAAAATTGAAACACACTATTTGGCCTTATTGTTAGTACAGTATGCATGTCTAACAGCAAGTGATTATAAGAAATATATATTACTATATAAAAAAGATTTTGAAAGTAAATTAGGTATTTACAGCTTTAAAAAATTCAGGTATGCTTTTGGATTTGTGCAGTTGGCGCTTAATTTATAAGCGTAGGTAGAAACTTTGACACTAATATTTCAACCTATTCTTCAAGTGGAAAAATTTTTTGGTGATGAATAAACCATGGATGTTAGTAAATTAATTTTTTTATTCTATTGATCCGGTTTCTATTTTTCTTACATTGAAAATATACTTTTGTAAAAATCATTGTTTTCATATTCTTTTAATTAATTTTTTTACTTAAGATTCACTCTGAGAGTAAATGCTATCTCCTTTTTTTGGAATATCGTACAATTATCTGGACTTTTGTTTTCAAACAAAACTATTTCTGCTTGAAAAAGTTTTCTATCAATGCTTGTTCCTCTTTTTCAAGAGAAAATTTCAGTTTTTCATTTTACTTTTATCACAACTTTCAAAATTCTGTTATCTTTATTTTTTAGATAACGTATGAATTTTCATAAGATTTTATTTCTAATATTTCTGTTTAAAGAATATATTTTAAATTTTTTGTTATTTTTTAACTAATTACGTTTAAATCTTGTTTTACAGTTAAAGTGTTTATTTAACAAAAAATTTCAATTTAGTAACGATTTCGGCACTCGGGCTACTTGTGCTCAGCCCGAGTCATAAAATAAAAGCTGGTATTGTTTATTTAAATTCTTTAAATTCAACATTAATTCTGCAAAACTCAGACTCATTATAAGATATCTTACATCGTATAAAGAAAGATCCAGAAAAAGTATGCAGTAGCAGTCATTCTTTTTGTTTAGCTTTTGTGTTGAACTCGGGCCACAAAAAAATAACCCTAGTTAAAGGATAGAAAAAGTAACTATTTACAAGTACAAGTAGACAGTTGAAACAAACATTTCTTTGCTTAACCTTGATGCTCAATTCTTGCTTCAGAGAAATAGCCATAAATTAGGACAGAGAAAAAAGAAAAGAAATTTACAAGCGCGTGTAAAATGTTGACCACATTCTTCTTTTGTTAACTTTTATGTTTAACTCGGGCTGTAAAGAAAAAGCGAAGAATAAGGTCAGAGAAATTGCCTTTCATTGTGACTATTGTGACACAACAATTATTAGTGGTTGGGTAACCGCAGGCAGGGAGCCTGAACAGAACTTTGTTTTCTGGTAAGGTATAACAGATGAGTTACAGTTGATAGTTTTAGCCATCATATATTTTGATTTATTAAAAATCTAACCACTCTCATTAGCGTACAGTAATAATCTACTGCGTAATTGTAGCGTATTTGCAACTTGTTGCATCCGTATCAAAGACGAGTCCGAGTATCCACTAAATCCTGGAGTCGCCCCTGTTTCAAGTGATCATTTTTAGTAATTTTAACTTTACGAATAGGGTTAATAAATTCTCATACTTGTAAAAATTTTTCCTATTAACAATAAACAAAACTAAAAAGTCAATAAAATTAAAAATGATTGTTTTTGATCTAGTTTTGGGGAAGAAAGTATCATTTTTAAAACTAATTAGTGGCAAGAACTAGCAGTAGAAGAGAATTAAGTATTTCAGTTAAACAAAGGTTTTCATATAAGGTTACTGGGCCTGTATAATTTGCTGTATCGTACCTCCACAAGCCGAAAACGGGTTTTTTACAGTGTCATTAGGGCAATATTTGTAGTCTCACTTCAAAAAACTAAATCTTTTTATTTGCTATGAGCTTTTTTGCGAGACTAAACTGATCTTTTAACTTAACAGGGCCGAATCAGGTTACAGATGACTGTATTGTATAACTGAAAGGTTTCGTGAACAACTTGAATCTAAATTTAATCAAATGATACAGCGATCAACTTTTCAATAAACTGTAACTTTATGGCAACATCAGCAATTCTTTTTGTTTGCTTTACGTGACGTACTCTTATATAAACAGGAGTTTTATTTCCATTTTATTTCACTTGAAATTCCAGTTAAGTCATTCCAGTTTTTGCATTCGAGTTGAGCCGTTCATGTTGTGCCTGTGTGACCATAGTTGTTCTATAGAGAGATAGAATTGCTAAGCTTTTGTGGCGCCCGAAATTCTGTATTAAGCATAATACTGTATTAGCCATCACGGTGCTAATCATTCTTGTAGTTAGTCAGTACGAAGTTGTGAACAATTGTTTACAATTGTTGGCGCTGGAATTGTTTTGAAGTTTGTTGAAGCTTGAAAAAGTTTTAGGTGAATTGATTAAATTTTTGTAAATTTTGTAAATATCTTCTTCACAGTTTAAAACCATGGTTACTCTCTATATAGGGAGAGGAGTTTTTAGCGAATTAATCTGCACTTAATCAAAACCTACGGTTTAAAAACTTGAGTCTCGCGGTAAAGTATTTCTAAAACCGGAATCAATATAAAATAAGCACAGCTTTACTTCAGCGCAGATATTTAGGTTGCTTTGTTCAACTGGTGCTTTTGGATTCCCGAGTAAAGTTACAAAAATGTGACATACCAGGAAACTGTTTATTGCACTTTGCAGTTAATATACAAGTAACCGACTCGAATAGTAAAGCTCTATTTTTTTACGATTGGAGCTGAAACAAGAACGCTTAAATTAAAATTGTGTAATTAGAACCTTGCGATATAAATTTTAAAATTTTTTTGAAAATCAAATAATTATGATACGGACTGTGGAGTAGCAATTCCATTTTTGAGCTTTGTTAGAAATGAGTTGACAGATGCTCAAAGTAACTTTTGTCGAGTAGGGCTGAACATTTAATGGAAAGGTGATCGAAATTTTTCCGACTCTACTCCTACTTTGAGCATAATGCTTCGGTATCGTTCTATGCTAGCTGGTTTTCAAAGTTAAGAAATGTTTTTAAAAGAAAGACATTTTGAAATTTTTGAAAGTCTTTGAAGGATTAATTATATTTTATTAAAATAAAGGACGTGTGTCTTCTATAAAAAACAACACATCGTAACCCAATAAGTGAGAGTTAAAACTTTAATACAAGTCAATTACAAACAAATTACGGCTACAAGTAGAATTCTGATTATTATACATAGGCTACATAATTAAACGTGAATTATTATAAAGTATCACATCACACAAATAAAAACACTGATGAAAATTAAGCAATGTCGTAGCGTGCCATATATTTTTCCTTGTCGGTGCAATAGGTGAGCCATGTTATCAGCTCACGTGGAAATTTTTTTGCTAATATTTCAGCACAAACTTCAAGAGAAAAAATTTCTTTCGTGATGAGCAAGCCGTGGATGCTTGCAAAGGATTCTCTTGGATACACTTTGCTGGTTTTTATTTTTTCAACCTCGGGAAGATCATTTTCAAAGCTTATTGACTTAAATTCGTGCAATGCTTCTTTTTCATTTAACTTGGTTCTAAGAGTAAATGCCACATTCTTTCCTTTGAATGAATTAAATTTTTGAGGGTTCTTCTTCGGACTTGTATTTAGATTTGAAGCTCGAAGAAAGTTTTGTTCTATTGCTGATATTGCATCATCTTCTAAAAACTGTATTTTCTTTTTTTCTTTAAGTTTTTCAACAAATCCTTCAACGGTTTTTCCATTCTTCCCATAAAGATTAAATTTCCACAAAACATCTTCTTCATAAAAACTTTTGTTTAACGAATATATTTCGATGTCACTGTTTTCTTCCAACCAACTGCGTCCGCTGTCTATTTCAACCTCAAAATGCAGTTCTGAGATTTCCGACATTCTTTACAATTTTAACAGTAACAAAATGCTTTCAACTATTGGGTAACTCTATGCAGTTAATAAAAACCCAAGTAAGTTAATAGAATTAAAGTACAATAATTAACATTTATTGTAGAATTAATACTTTATGAGTTTTAAGAAGCTCTAAAGCAAAATTACAAAAAAAACAAAAAAATCTAAAGTGATAATTTTTTTTACGTTAAGCGAATAATTTTCACATTATTTTGAAAAACACAAATTAGTATTTGTGAAAATAAATTATTTTACTGTTTTTATTGCGATGCACAACGCAAAGAATTTATTTAAAATACTAGTTGTATTTAAGATAAAACTTTTTTCTTGCAACCCAATTTTCAAAACTAAAACACTATGCGATGACTTAAGTGAATACGGATTTTTTACATGTCATAAAACCAAACAAAAATGTTGCTGATGACTTGCTTCAGAATTACGCTAGAATAGAGCAAACTATAACTCGATCTATAACTTCTTGAAAAATTCCCGTATCTATAACTTCTTTTTGCAAGCAAGAATTGAAACTAGTTTTGTTAATTTGTATTCTTTTCAAAAACGTCAACAGTAATAACAAGAGAACATAACGAGTGTTGAATTTAAACCGAAAGACGAGACCGCGATGAATGCTGTTGCTATTGTTAACAGAACGTCCATTGCCCTGCCTACGTTTATTACAACATCATGACTCCATTGAATCAAATGAAGAAAATTTGACCTTTTAATTAAAATGTGCAGCTATCTTTGTGGGTATTTGTTGTGTTGAGACAAAGTTTGCTTGATGATAACTAAAAGTAATATTGTGCATTACAAATTAGCAAACTTAAAAACTTTTTGGGCTGAAATTTTTAAGTTTGCTAATCCAAAGTGCTGCTATTTTTTTTAATCTGATTCGTATATTTTTTTGCTGTTGCTATTGCAACCTCGCTTTGCTTATAGTTCAGTAATTAACAAAATAATTATTTGTCGAATGTTTAATAAAAAAAATGCATCACTTGAAAAATATAAACAGTAAGCTTCCTTTCTGTATTTATTATCATAGTCACATTAACGTCTATGATACAATCTAAAAAAGTAGTAAAAATTTAAAAAATAGTCAGAAAAATTTGTTTTGAATAGCATGTCTTTGACAATGTTAGAAAGCTATGGCTAAATTTAAGATTTCTGCTCCAGCGTTTACCTTCGAAATTTATAAATGTTCATTTTAGCGTCTTAGCTGCTCTAATAAAGAACTTTCTCTGATTAATTACGCTTTTACAGGTGACTCAAAAAACCCAAAGTACCCAACGAACCCAAAGTATAGGTGACTCAAAAAAAGAGAACCCATACAAATTTTATTAAATCTTATCAACATCAATAGAATTTCAAAAAACTCGGTCGACTAAAATATCAATCTTTATACCATCATTCCTCAAAGCTTCAGTTATTTTGGTTGCTTTACATTAAAGTTATGTGATGTTTAAAATATGCTCCAAATGGGCGCAACAGCATTGGAGGCAAATTTGCGACGTCATTCAAAATTGTCAATCATTTCAACACATTTCTCTATTAGGATTTCTCAAATTTTTTGCTGTATTTAATGCCTTTAGTTCATCAATGTTTAAAATAAAGGCACTAAATACAGCAAAAAATTTGAAAAACCTCAAAAGAGAGATCAGTTTGAGTGAGTGACAATTTTGCATGACGTCTGCAAATTTGCCACCAATACTGTTGCGCCCATTTGGAGCATATTTTAAACCTCACATAACTTTAATGTAAAGCAACCAAAATAACTGAAGCTTTGAGGAATGATGGTATAAAGATTGATATTTAAGTCGACCAAGTTTCTTGAAATTCTATTGATGTTGATAAGATTAAATAAAATTACTTGATCGAAACGGCATTTGATCGAAATGATAGTTCATAAAGAAAAATAATAAAACTTATATTTATTTATATAATTCATAAAAAAAAATAATATAAAATATAATTTTTTTTCGTTTGAATGACTCAACATAAATTTATTTGTTTATTTTGGACTATAGATCTCTTTTTGAAGTGACCTTTTGTTACTTTGCTTTTTATTTGAAAATTGCAAGTTTACATTAAGTATATTACTTTTCACAATTGTCAACAGTTGTTAATATAGTTTGAATGAGATAAGTTTAAAAATGTTAAATTTGCGAATTATATCGTCTTACAAGCAAAAGAAACAAACGGCTGCTTAAATTAAAATCTAGAACTGTTATTTTACAAGTTAGGGAACGAGTGTACTTTTTTCAATCATACCACAATTATATACAACAACACACATATATTCACACTAAAATAAAACAAAAAGAAACCATTAGCATAAACGTTTTTGGCTTACTCTTGGTTTCTTTTTGTTAATTTATTTAAGCTAAAATTAAACTTTTTAATAAATATTTTATTTAATATTTAATAAACAATGTTTCATGCATTTTTGTATGAAATTCGGACTTACACTTTTTCATTATTTTAAGAGAGTTCATATCTTATTTGACAGAAGAACAAACATTACAACACCTTAAATAATCTTTTACTGCACTTGGTACTAAAACTTAAAGTCTTAATCTTTCCTAACTCTAGTGCTTAAATGTCGGGTTGACATATCAATGTATATTAAGTTGCAAAAGTTGCAAAAGCTTGCCCAAATCATCAGATTAATAAATAATACAACATTACCACGTATATGAAAGAAGATTTAATGCTGATAGTTGACTGTCTTCTGCTTCTCTGACTTATGGAGTTTCTGTCTGCTAATAATCAATAAGTAGTAAAATTTATGTAAGTTATTTACTTATTATGTTTACTTGTGACGATTATCCTTCTACGTAACAAAAATCACGCAACTTCAGGGGAAGTAATTGATAAATTTTTTTTTTTTTGACGTGAGACTGACAAACCAGGTAAGCTTGTTTACAATAAATTAACCGGGAAGGTGAGATTGCTTAGCCTCAAACAGAAAGGTGAGATTACTCAACCTCAAACAGAAAGGTGAGATTGATCGGCCTCAAACAGGAAGGTGAGATTGCTCAACCTCAAACAGGAAGGTGAGATTGCTCAGCCTCAAACAGGAACGTGAGATTGCTCAACCTCAAACAGGAACGTGAGATTACTCAACCTCAAACAGGAATGTGAGATTGCTCAACCTCAAACAGGAACGTGAGATTGCTCAACCTCAAACAGGAACGTGAGATTGATCGGCCTCAAACAGGAAGGTGAGATTGCTCAACCTCAAACAGGAAGGTGAGATTACTCAACCTCAAACAGGAAGGTGAGATTACTCAACCTCAAACAGGAAGGTGAGATTGATAGGCCTCAAACAGGAAGGTGAGATTGATAGGCCTCAAACAGGAAGGTGAGATTGATAGGCCTCAAACAGGAACGTGAGATTGCTCAACCTCAAACAGGAAGGTGAGATTGCTCAGCCTCAAACAGAAAGGTGAGATTGCTCAACCTCAAACAGGAAGGTGAGATTGATAGGCCTCAAACAGGAAGGTGAGATTGCTCAACCTCAAACAGGAAGGTGAGATTGCTCAGCCTCAAACAGAAAGGTGAGATTGCTCAACCTCAAACAGGAAGGTGAGATTGATAGGCCTCAAACAGGAAGGTGAGATTGATAGGCCTCAAACAGGAAGGTGAGATTGCTCAACCTCAAACAGGAAGGTGAGATTGCTCAACCTCAAACAGAAAGGTGAGATTGCTCAACCTCAAACAGGAAGGTGAGATTACTCAACCTCAAACAGGAAGGTGAGATTGCTCAACCTGAAACCGGAAGGTGAGATTGCTCAACCTCAAACAGAAAAGTGAGATTGCGCAACTTCAAACCAGAAAGTGGGATTACCATTTTAATATTGAAGTCGTCAGATTAATGTTGTGGCGCAATTGCTTAAGTTTTGAACAATTAAGACTAAAGGCAATTATTACAATAAAATAAAGTCTAAAATAAATAGCAATTATAAACAAATGCCTTCATTTACGCATATATAAAAAATCATTGACTCGGTTTGATCAGAAAAACTTCCCGTTATTGTTTTGCTAGAAAGCACCTACTAAAGGCCAACCGTAGTTAAAAAATGACAAGGACATTAAAAAAATTCTTTTATTCACGGTTTATTGTATAGCGCTTTATTGTAATCAGTTTTGGACGTTTTAAAATCAAGTTTTAGTAAAGTAGAATATATTCAAATATATCCAAATATCTTCCTGTAATTTCAAAAGATTTTTTTGGTCATTTATTGTGCAAGCGTGATATAAATTGGCAAACATGCAACGTATTGCAGATTAATTGCATAAATACTATACCTCAAAAAGTTTTATAAATAGCTGTTCTCTGACTTTTTTTATAATCTCTTATATGATGCATTTTTTCTTGTATTGCTAAGTTTAAGAATTCATTGTTACCCATTATTATTTTTCATTGATTAATACTAACTTTGATTTGAATATATACTGAGATACACTTGGTTGAATTTTCTAATTATTCCATAAATCGCAAAATCAAAGTTAATTGCATTCGATAATTATACTAACAACTGTTGTTTTTATTTGGTGTTTTAATTTATGTCTTGTTCTAATTTTTGGGGGATTGAAGTTTGACTTCAATTTCTTTAATTTGTTTTATTTTACTTTGTTTGCCTGCCAAAGTCAACTGCCGGAAACGGATATATGCACAGTGTATACAAACGTAAGTGCTTTCAATTTAGCTAATACAATGTTCGATGAACACACAAAATTTATTTATTAAGGTAAAACACTTCACATAAACATTTTAAAATGCAAAAATTTTATTAATATTGCAAGATTCTATTTTGCCAAAAAGCGGTTCCTGGCGAACCCATTATTGATTCTAAGCAAAAACACAGAAATCACGGGCAAGTGTCGACATAAAAATAAATTCAAATTAGAAAATGTTTTGTGATTACCTCTGGCATCGTACCTGGTCTTATAACCCCACTAATCATTTTTATATAATATATCTAGACTTCATTTACTCTACAGTAGATCATTTGCCGGCTTCATCTAGTTTAAGTCACTTGCCAGTAAGAAAAGACCTCTTTATATCTGTGCAGTTGGGTCCTTTTAGTGTGAGGAAGCTGTTCAGCTAGCTATTCAAGGATTTTATTATTTATTATTTTAATTAAAATTTTGTTTCCCATTTAATTTATTTTTATATTTTTTGTTTTTGTTATGTTTTAGATAATCACCTGATGAGCCGTATTTCTGCAAAACAGACTGCTGCAATACTAAATTTTTTAATTATATAGAAAATATATGTTTTTGCTCATAAAATAAGAGATACACTGACGAAGTCACGGAAAGAGACGGTACAGAGAACCGAACATAAAAACTGCGAAAACCGCAGAAAAGATTATGAGATTTTGGCCTTGGTGGCCGAGGCAAACAAAAGCGTTGAAGTTGAGAATCGTGTAAGGTAAAATTGCTTAACCTATCGTATTTTTGTATATGCTAGCATTGAGGCTGGTAATTATTAATAATAAATCAAAGTTGTTGGAAAGACTTCGACCAGGGTCAACATAATCTTGTTCTTCTTGATTTTTTTAGTCAAGTGACTGTTTAGCATTTAAATTAGGGTTTTGTCTTACGGATTACATTACTTTCTTTTGTTGATAAGCAGCTTTCAGCAAGTTATCTATTCTTCTTTTTCCAACGAGATTAAAGTTGCTGGTTTAACTTTAAGAGAAGCGTGACACTAAAGTATCATGTTTTAGACTAAGGTCTTTCAGACAAATGGTTACGATCCAAAGTTGTTCAAGAGACCTCACAGATTGGCTTCGTAAAACTATTAAAACTTGCCACAATTCTTCTACAAAAATATCTTCACTTTAACATTGAAATAGATAAAGTATCCAAAGCGACTCTTATTAAAGTTTGACGGTGAAAGAAAAAAAGTTATCAAATTTTTAGGAAATTCATAATTTTGTCCAAGAAACATAGATTATTCAAACAAATCGTTTTTGATTTATTTTATAAGCTTTACATGGGCTGTCAACGCCACTTCAAATAACAACAGAAAGAGACCTAGAAATTGCGACGTCATACAGGTACTTTGCATAATATTGTTTTACTTTAAGTAGATAACCGAAAAAACAAATCAACTAATGTAATCAATCAAGAAAAAGACACATATTTGCTGACTGCTTGTTTTTGTTTCATTGGCTTTTGTTACCTACTATTTACTACATCAGCACAACAGGTTTCCGTTAACGTGTGATGTAAAGTGGGAAGTAGCTACAAAAAATCTAGATAATTAAATAAACAAACACTCAGTTTCAGTAGATCTTTTTTTTATTTATTAGCTAAGAAATAAACTGCAAACTTTGATGGTACAGTTTTTGTTTGCTGTTAGGTTTGTAACTCACTAAAAATTGGCTATGCTTGACAGTTCTTTTCCATACCAACGTAGGCTTCGAAAAAACAAGAACATTAGCGTCATTTTTATAACATTTAGTGTCATATAAAAGTGTCATTTTTATAACAATCTTCATACTATGAAAAGAAAGTTATAAATCTGTTTACAACCGGCGTATTGGTTAGACGGAAATTATTTGCGCATAATACGTGCTCGGCGTAATAAATTTAATATAGAAGCAAACGATTGCCGAGTATATACGTTACATCTAGATCAAGTTTTAAAAGATTAAGGGATTTTTAACCAGTTAACTTGGAAAAGGTTTACTAAATTGATGGAATATATACGACGATCATCAAGTATTTTTCTGATTATTGACCGCTCATACATCATTGCTACAAGAGCGTAGGAGCCGGGGGCAGGGAGAAAATGCCTTCAAAGGCGCAAAAAATTTGAGTAAAATCAGATTTTTTTCGAGCATCGACCATGCATTATTTGGGAAGAACGATCCAGATCAATGCGCAAAAACAACTAAGATTTTGTGTAAAGACTTTTTTTTATCGGTTTTCAAAGGCTTATTTCGGCAAAACCAATCCTATTTGCTTCAATTACAACCGAAAAACAAGTAGAGACCAAAATTAAAAAAACTGTCTATAAATCGTTCTGATATTAGGACATCTCCATGGAATGATCAAGATTTGGGCAATCGCCAAAAAAATTTGGCAAAAATTGTTTTGGCCTCTCTCCCCAGAAATCTTTTGGTAGGGCTATTTTTGCCATAAAGGTACCAACAAATTTGTATCGTAACATACATTTGAAAATTTGAAAAAGGAATCCAAAGCAGCATAATCACAATTAGGCAGATGATAAAGTAAAGCCAATTCAAAACCTAGTTTTTTGAGGATGTTTCGAAATTATAATTAATTTATTCCATCATCAACTGCGTTAAACTAATTAGCCCTTATGAGACATCGAGACGTCTCAAGGTACGTTTTTTGAAGTCTCGGTCTTATAATCACAAAGTCTCGTCTCGGCCTCGGTCTCGGATCACTATGTTTCGACTCCAGGTCGAGACGCAGTGGTTGTTGCAGCAATGTGAGCAATGCTCTGGGATACTAAGTAAAGCTCTGGGGTATTAAGTACTCTGGGCTACAAAACTAGCAAACTTATGACAGATGTTGCAAATATGTCATGAATTTTGGTAAAAATAGATTATTTTACGTTTTTTTAGCAATTCGAGCGTCATGACCTCTCTAAATTTGCCATTAGTCACAGTAGAATTGAACCATGGCAATTTTTATGCATAGCAATCAAAAAGCCTGGACACCGCGTAAGGTGTTCAAATAGTTATAGACCTGTTTTTATCAAGATTTAAGCGTCTTACATTTTATATTTTTAATAAAAACTTGGTATCTCGAAATGCGGCTACCGATATACTGTATTACAATGATTTTAATTGTAGTCAATATTGTTCTACGACATAATAATAAATTGCACTAGACCACTTTTAGAGTAAAAATCAGTTATTTGTCGGCTGTATAATTTCAAAGTAAACTTATCCTGCATTTACTTTCAGTTTTTCCTTTATATTTGTAAAAGTATTTAACCTATGTAATAAGTGGAACAACCAAGCGAATTTCTTCAAGTCTCAGAAGACAAATCTTTATCCCTTAGGGCTCGTTTCCATGACAAGTGTTGACAAGATTATTTTTTGTTTTATTGACTTTTTTGCTTCATTTCGTGCTTAAGCGCTAAGCGAAGCAAAAAATCAAGAAAACGAAAAATACACAAGCCAACGCTTGTAAAGGAAACGAGCCCTTATTTTTGATGTCGATTATGATTTGTCCTTACATGAAGGTTCGGAAAATGAAAGCACCGACGAGCGCTATTTTTCACTGCCGATGTACTGGATAGCGACACAGATCAAGTAATTAATTAAACTGTTTTGAAACATTAATTGTCTAAATTTGTTTATTTTTGGGCTGTCTTTTTTATCTGTTTTGTTTGAATTTGTATTTCGCTTCAAATTAAAATCACTTTGTCGCATTTTTATTTTACGATTAGTATATTATAGTAGAAATTTTTTCTAAAGTGCTGTCATAAAAAAACGCAACAAGTTGATTCAACGTCAGGGACTTTCCTGCGAAGCTCAAAGCAGGATTCATTAATCCAGACGAAAAAAAAAGGGGGGATGCGAAATTGAATACGCACTGCAACTCAGATAGCAAAAATTTAATTCCGCAATCAACGGGCTAGATACACTGAATTTAAACAACAAAGTTACTTGATAAAAAACATGCAGTTAAATTCAACTAGGGATATTTTTAAGGTAAATTTGTTTTTGCGCTAGAATTTTGAAATGATTTCTGACCTTTTATTAACTTTATCCGGTTCGACAAGTAATATTGTGTTTTTTTCCGCTAAGCAAAACTGACAATTCTTACTGCCTTGTTTATAAAGCAGTGCTTCACATTTAATTGACCAAATTATTGACGGTAATATGTCTGCTATCTTGAGTTTCCAAAAGGTTGTGATAACTCTGTACTGTCTTTTTTTCCCTGATGCTTGAAACTTTAGCGTGTGGTTGTTGTACCCTTTTTGAAATGACTTTTATAACATTTCACATAATTCATTGTATCATTTTTCTCTTTTACTAATGATTATTAATGCTTTGGTGTATGACGAGTCAAGCCAACAAGTCATTGGAGCAAGTCGCCGATGTTTTCTTGTTAATTCAAATCCAATTTTAGAAAGTAAGTTTTTTTCATAGATTCATAAACAATTAAAGTCAGCATGTTTAAAAATTTTTTTTCGCATGCTGACTTCAATTACCCAAGAACCTTTACATAGTTAGTTTTTTTTCTTTATGTATGCTCGCATGGCTCTATTGTATGAAACGACATCAATCTTTTTAAAAACATTTGCTAAAAATGCATCAAGTTTTACAATATTAAGCCTAGGTTGGATCAAAAGTGGCCAACTTACAGTCGCTGTACAGTAGGGTAATTTGCAATAAAACCTAAGCTTGTTATTATAAATTGCAATAAAAATTGGTAAATAAAAGAAAAAATATGAAAGTTACAGCAAGCAGTTTTCTTACAAAAATATAAAAAAAACTTTTCTTCTAACATAAGTAATTCATGAGATAAAATGATAAGATTTAGCCTTGCATTAATCAAGCGGATGAGATTAAATACAGTGCAAAATTTTTCAAAGTAGAAAACTAAGTTATGTAAAAACCAGTTTTCTTAGATAAGTTATTAAATTTTGGTTATTTTTGGTGCAAAATAAATTGCTTAATATGAATTTTAATTCACACCAACGCTCCAACTTAAAGTAGAATAAAACTCTCTGTGCCTAAACTATACTAAAGTTAATAATACTTTTTTGAAAACATAAACCATTTGCTATAATTAAAAAGCTGTTGTTAATCTCTTAAAAAGTCTTTAATTTTAGTAAGATACATTTTAAAATACACAATGTATAAATTAGATTTAATACTAATGTAAATGAAAAAGAATAATACATAAATATAAATACGATTTAATACTTATTAATATCTGGAAAAATAATGTAAAACCATAACAATTTCAAAAAGCTGAACTTGAAAAAATTAATCAATTATTTATTTATGTATAAATCAATCTGTAATAAAGGTAATTGCTTACATTTTTTTGCATTGCAAATTTGTTTACACATATACTTACAGATACATGCGAAGCAGTAGTTCTGTTAAATTACACTTTTTCTCAGCAAGGGCCTTTCGGTCTCTACTGCTTTCTGTTTCAAGAGAAGCAACCACTCATTGTAAATAATTAGTGTGAGCCCATTCTTAAATCTGTCGTGATGTGCCTTTACTGAGGGAACAACACAAATTATTCAGATAGATTGAGCATTGAACTGGCGTCCTTTTTGCTTGCGAGTTAGAAAGTTTACACCTAGTTATTCCCAAAAAATTACCTTGCTACATCACTATAATTGGAAAAAAAACTTTATCGTCTTCAATGAGACCGTTAAACGAAAAAAAAGACAAAATTTTTCTTCTCAAAATAAGTAGCAAAATTTTATTTTATGTTCTGCTATGTTGCAGCATTGAAAGCGGTTTAATTTCTCGACGAGAAACGGTCTTCTGTAGCTTTCATCTGATATAGTGCATATTGTAGCCGCTACCTTTACAAAAAAATTATTCTTAAAAAAAAATGTCAGCTAAATACCAATCAGTTCTAAAAGCTTTCGTTTATTCAACTTCTTCAGATAACTTATTCAAGTAAAATGTTATAGAATAGAATTTAAATAGAATTTTCATTTTTACCTTTACTAATTGCAAAAAAAATGGCATAGTTAATAATCAAATATCGTAGCTTCTTTAATGGCAGGCCTTCCCAACCTTTTATTCAGATCGGGCTAATTTTTTCTGTCTATTTTTGAAGGCAACTGTTATTGTAAAAAATCTTTCATCACAAATACTATTTCTTGACAGTTTACAAACAGCAATCTTTGTAGCTTTTAATAAAAAAGTTTTCATCCAACTATCCTTTAATTGCATTTTTTATCAAAGAAAGAACAAATTTTATTAAGTTAGGCCATATGTCACTGATTTGTTTTAAAAATATTTTTAACTTAACAGAATGAAAAATTTTTTTCTTAAAATCGTGTTGAATTTTCAAGCTTGAAACGTAAGCCAAACAAAGAAATTAAGCGTTATAATGACAACGTCATGCAGAGTGGGTTCAAAAAAAAACAAAAACAAAAACAGAACCTATATAAATAAACTACAGGGTGTGCCAAAAGTAGTTATATAGTTATAAACTATTTTTTTCATGGATGACTAAGAATGGTGAGAACTGCTTTGAAATGCTTCATGAAGTGGTAGTGCCACAACTCCAAATCAAACCTAATTTCGATAAACTGTTTTTTCACCAAAATGGAGCATCTCCACATTATGTGCTAAGAGTAAGAGATTACCTTAACAAAGTCTTTTTACAGCGTTGGTTTTGAAGAAGTGGTAGCATTAAATGGCCACCATGCTCACCTGAAAATATATTTAATTAATAGCTTTACCTACGAATAATATTTTTAATTGCTTAAACAGATTTCTAAAAATTTTTTTATTATATTTTTTAAGGTTTAATTGAGATTATGATTTTCATGTAAAAATTTTTATAAAAAATACGCACAATAAGAGACACATATTTGTTTTAATTACATGAGAATAATACTTTATTTTTATCAAATTTTTGATCGTTATACATTTTTCAAAACCAAAAAACAAACACTTTTTAAGTGAAAATTGCTCGCCTAGTGTAAGAAGCGTTAAGTCTCTAGAAGAAGCACAAAAGTGCTGGAAACATCTAAAACTTATATTGCTGATTTAGAACTTATAAAAAAAAATCAAAAAATATTAAGAATAATACAAAAGGGTCGAAGGCCCAAAAATTTCAGAATATCTGATATAAAACTCAGTAATAAGACTTTTAAGCAACCAACGAAACATTTTTCTAAATTTGATGACATAAAAAAGCTCCGAAAAAATGATAACTTTATTGATTTTAGCGGGCGCTAGTTATTTGTTGAGTTTATTATATGTTTATTAGCAACGAACACTAAAACTTTTCCGCTTTAGGCCTTAAGGTTTAGCAGCCAAATCGCATACATTTCTGTCAACAGCCTGTCACCGCTGAAAGAATTCCCAGAAAAGCAGCTATGAATTTGAAAATAATATTTACAACTAATACAAGTCATTGCTTGATTTGAACCTTTTGCGACTTATTGAATTAATATTTAATTAAGGTTTATTTATTTCTATTTTCATCTCAACTCGCTTCATGGAATGATCATTATTCCTCTAGTCATACCAATAAATAGCTTTGCGATTATTTTCTTGTTTGCTTCCATAATGTTTACCATTTAAATTAGCATGGTTACAATAACTATGGCACCATCCACATCTTTGGTAGACTGCACAGTTTCCTGATAATTCACCATCATTATCTCGATCTTTGGTGGTGAATTTTTGATTGTTATTGTGAAGCATCGCATTACCTGTAAATCAGGGATCTCCAACACGCGGCCCGCGAGACAATTTCATGCGGCCCGCGCCGTGGTTAAAAAACAAAAACGCATTATTTTATTTATCGCATCAACGATTTGCAACATTGAAATATTAAGCATAAGCCTCTACCCTACCGTCTTCATTTGTAATTATCAAATCTTCATTGTGATGTAATAAACAAGTTTCAGTCAGTTCATTGTAGCGTAATTGGTGTGAGGTTCATTATCAGAAATTTGCACGAGTGCACGAAGCAGCGTTAATTTTTTTGAATTTGTTGTTGCAGTTACGGCAGAACTGCGTAAAATCAAATCAGCTAAATTTTATAATATAAGTAATGTCCAAGAAACGAAAATGTTCAGAAGAGCACAGAAAATTTCAGGAGAAGTGGGAGGAGCTGTATTTCGTTTGCAATTCAAATGAGAAGGTTCAGTGTCTGATATGTTGCGCAATTATTGCTGTTCATAAGGAATACAATATACGACGCCATTACGAGTCATTACACAAAAAAAAGTATCATGTCTATAAAGGAAAAATGCGTCAAGAAAAGGTGTCAGAATTAAAATCCTCACTTGTGAAACAGAAAAATTATTTTACGGATATAAACAAAGCCAGCGAAGCCTCTGTGAAGGCAAGTTTTGCAATAAGCGAGATGATTGCAAAATCTTCACGTCCTTTTGTCGAAGGAAAGTTTATTAAGCAGTGTATGTTGAAAGCCTGTGAAATTCTATGTCCAGAAAAGTCCAGGTGCTTTGAGGACATCAGTCTTTCCGCTAACACGGTGGCCAGACGTGTAACAGAATTAGCAGCTGATTTGTACCAACAACTTTCGTCAATTGGAAAAAAATTTGAAGCCTTTTCGCTGGCACTGGACGAGAGTACGGACATCTCCGATACTGCTATGTGCGCAGTGTTTGTTCGTGGCGTGGACAAAAATTTGAATATCACGGAAGAATTATTAGATTTAATTCCAATGAAAGGAACAACAACTGGTGTAGATATATTTCGTGAGTTGGAAAATTGTGTCGAACGAGCAGATTTTGATTGGCATAAGTTGGTATCGGTGGCAACAGATGGGGCACCTGCAATGCGATCAGAAAGAGTGGGTTTGGTTGGTCTTCTCCGTGATAAAATGCAGACACTTGGCGTGTCTATCCAAGCAATACACTGCATTATTCACCAAGAGGCTCTCTGTGGAAAGCGCTTGGATATGAACAATGTCATGATCGTCGTGGTAAAAACTGTGAACTTTATTAGATCACGGGCTCTTAACCATCGGCAATTCAAGTCTTTCCTCGAAGCTATGGAAAGTGAGTATGGTGAACTCCTATACCACACTGATGTCCGCTGGCTCAGCCGTGGTAATGTACTGAAACGATTTTTCGCTTTGAGGGAAGAGATTGGTCTTTTCATGGCTTTAAAAAACGCCGAAATTCCGCAACTAGGTGAATCAAAGTTTAATTCTGACTTAGCATTTCTATGTGATCTTACATCGCATATGAATGATCTGAACACCACCTTGCAAGGTCGCACTAAGGTGGTAACAGCCATGTTTGATGCCATCAAATCGTTCAAGTGCAAGTTGTTGTTATGGGCAACCCAATTAGAAATTGGAAATTTTGCCCATTTTCCAACTCTATCATCTCTGAAAAACGTTGATAATTACGATATGAAGCAATATGCAGATAAAATTATGACGTTACATGAGGAATTTGACTGTCGATTTCAAGACTTTTTGGCGCTCGAAAAGGAATTCACTCTGTTTTCTACGCCTATGTCTGTGAATGTTCAATGAGTGTCAGCGGAGTTTCAGATGGAGTTGCTGGATATTCAATGTGACACATTGATGAAAGAAAAGTACGCAGAAGTCAATGTTCCAGAGTTTTACCAGTATGTTTCAGAGGAAAGGTTCCCAAAGTTGCTCTCACACGCCCGTCGTATACTTGCGATGTTTGGCAGCACATATGTTTGCGAACAGTTTTTTTCAACAATGAAAATCAATAAAACCGCCCTCCGCACACGACTGACAGACGAACATTTGCATGCTGTGTTAAGACTAGCAAACCAGCGTAAAATAAGGCCCAACATCGAGTCACTCGTCGCTACAAAACGTTGCCAAACATCCAGTACAAGCAAATAAACGTATTCGACTTGTTTTGTGCATCATTGAAGCACATTTTTATAAAACATAAATAAATTTCTTTTGTTGCATATTTATGTATTATCTTTGTACTATGTGTATTGGATTGTGGCCCGCGGCGCCTAGAAATTTAAAAAAGTGGCCCATGGCTAACTTTGAGTTGGAGACCCCTGCTGTAAATAAATGTTATGTTTTGAAACTTGGTTTATTCAAAAAATTACAGTACAATGAATAATACTGACAATAAAGTTTTTGAACACGTAAATACAAGACAAAAATCATGAATTAATTTTGTTGTTATTGTGTTTGCGCAATAAAAGCAACAAAGGTTTTTACACGATCAAACAGAACAGTTTCTTTTTTTGTTTTGCTTTGTTTTTTTAAAGTTTTTGAAATCGTGCGAAATTTCTTCCTAAAAATTTACTCAAATCATAAAATTTTAGGAATAAGCTTTTTTTTGGGAGATTTATATTTTTAGTTTCTGTGATTAGTATTTTTTGTCATAAATCGATAATACCTTGAGCTTCATTGGTTACATTGTATATTTCACTGCACTTCAATATATTTCCTCTCTTTATTAGCTCTTGGCTTGTTTCAAAATTTTTGAAATAGACGTTTGATGGTACAAAATTTAAAGATCGCGTGAAGTAAAAGGTTTTTCTTTCCAAAACTTTTCATCTGACATTCTTCAGGGGAAATCGTCAGAATAAAGCAGAAATGAAACCGAACTGAATTATAAAGAGGAAAACAGAGTTCTCATTGGCTGAAAGAAGTTAGCCAATGAGAGAAAAGATTAAGAAATTTTCAAAGAGTAAACAAATTCTTTTTGTTTTCACAGATTTCCCCTAAAGAGTGTCAGATGAAAAGCTTTCGAAAGATAAATCTTTTAATTCACGCGATGTTTCAAATTGCTTCATTTTTTTGTTTATTAAGCTGCATATTTCAAAAAAAATGTCCATAGCTTAGTACAAAGCTCAGAAAAATGATATTCGTCATTAAAAGCAAATAATAACTAAATAGCTGGATTAAATTCTCCAAGTAAATGATAAGCTCCGACAGTCACACAATCGATGCTCGATACTCGAATCTAAAAAAATAAATCAGTGTAATAGGCTGCTATTATCGTAGCCGTACAAGCCGGGAGGCAAAATGAGGATTGCCCCCAAGACGCAAAAATTTTGGCAAAAAAAGAATTTTTTCAGACACCCACATCATTGTTTGGAAGAAGTTCCTCATTTTAGAACGATCCAGACCAATGCGCAAAAAGATTTAGTATGAAGAACTATTTTTTTATTCATTTATTTTACACATCTTCAAAAACTTAATTTAGCAAAACCAATCCTATTCGTTTTAATTGTAACTAAAAAAAAAACAAGTAAAGACCAAGAATAAAACAGGTCTTATTTTTAAATTGTAGTGATATTTAGACATTTCCACGGAATGATTAAGATTTGGGCAATCGTTAAAAAAATTGGTAAAAAAATATTTTGCCTTCTCAAAATGTTTTAGTTTGATACGACTATGGCTACAATCATAATATAGATAAAAAAAATTGTATAAAATTGCACAGGTGACAATTTGAAACAAATATGCCAAAGTTATAATTATGCAATATTTTTTTCTTTCATCTTGATTAAAACATTTTGCTTTATTGTAAACGCTTTTATGGATAGGTTTTGACTAAAATGATACAAAAATAGCAATGCACATTAGTTAGAAAAAGCTGTAATTGTTTGGAGTTTTTTAATGTTCAATTACAGTAAAAACTCATGGGTTCGCCTTATATTTAACTCTATTTGCGGCTACTGAAATTTTTTCGGCAATAGACAACGTTTACTTTTGTTGTTGCAATCATTGTTTTTATAAGTTAAAAACCCGACGTAAATTAAAGAAATGCAAACACAAGGTTTTTAAAGAAAAATATTTAAATTATGCTTTTAACCCTTTAACTGCCAACAGGCACTAGAGTGGCTTTTAAAGCAATATTTTCGTATCGTCAAAAATATATTGAAATTATTTCTACAACATGTTAATTTTGACTTTGCTCAATTGTTACTTAACCAAACTTGAAAGAAATAAAAAAAATTTGGGTGTTTTTAGTTAAATTTTTTCAAAAATTTTATTTGAAACCAAAAATATAGTATTCCTTGAAAAAATTTTCGAGAAGGGTAGATACGCTATAATGAACAAATTGGTGTTCTGTCACCAAAACCAAGTTTTTTTGGAAGTCAACTGTATTGACACGAATCATTGCAATTATGCAGCACCAGAATAAATTAACTTACACAAAATTTAACATGAATAAAATTTGGGATTGCAAAAAGGGGTGATATATCCCTCCCTCACAAAAGAAATTCAACGTTCAAAACAATGCAGTGCAGTACAATGGCAATGCAAGATTCAATCTATAAAGTTACTTTCTATTAATCAATGAACTAAAAATTAAAATAAAATGCCACATATTTGAAAAGTACATGCTTTTTCTAACAACTTTCATGTTTACGCTTTTTATGTAGCTCTTGTAGATTTTGAAATATCGCAAATTGCGTAAATTCTCTTCTTTTGTGATAATTTACACAAAAGGGCCTGGCAGTTAAAGAGTTAATTCAAAAAGATGTTGCTGTTCAGACCAGCTGTATGGACGCGGGTAGAATGCATTTATTTTATCTCTATATTTGTACTCTTGACTCGCAGGAAAGCGACAGAGGCGCTAATAATGTGCCGTAAAGCGTCTTTTTCAAGGACGCAACAGAATGGCGCGAGTAGGTTTTGAACGTAAAACATGTCGATCACAATCCCGCCATTTGAACTACGCGACCACGCTGCCGACAATAAATTTTTAAAATATAAGTATTTCTGATTAGCCTCTATAAATTTAAAAATAAAAAGTTAAACACTAAAGTTATTCATCAGCGTACCAGGCTTAGTTAGGTGCAAAGTGCAAAACCAACTTTGTATATTTCAACAAAATTAAATTAATGCACTATAATGATTTTAAACCCTCCACAAGTGCAAGCGAAACTGTTTTGTGACTTTATTTCTGATGATACGTTTTTAGGGATATTTTAAACTAGTGACGGGGTCTTAAAACCTCTTTATACGGGTGTGTGTACAATATACATTTATTAGATTGTTTTTGGACAAGCTACTTACACGAAATTATTTGACAATAAGAATGCACCAACGGCAACCGTGCGATTCTTTTATAAAATATTTCTTTTCTACTTTTTCTGCATGCAATAACATTGTAGCTTGGGATTGCTAAAGTTAAGAAAGTGAATTTTTTTCGAGGCTTTTATTTTGTCACGAAACTTATACAAGCTTATAGTTTCGTTCTTCAGAAATGTTTTCACTAAGTTTTATAGGTCAAAATAAAGTTATATTTTTAAAAAATTTTATTGTATTGAATTTTTTAAATACAAAAATTTGTCTTTTGCTAATTTTTACGCAATTTTAGAGCGGTTATGAACAGTTTTAAATGTTTTTTCTGCATTTTACAGCTGGTGTTTAAAAACTTTTAAAGCTGCGACTCTTTAGCATCATTCTTTTGTTTTCTTCCCAAATCCTTTGGTTTGGTATGTCTGTTGCCACGATCCAAAAGTCATGTTGTTATTCTATATTCTTGCAAAAATAGAAAAAAATTTCTGTAAAAAACTTAGCATTGAACCAAACCCGAATTCAAAGTTTATATAAACCGCTAAAGATTTTTTTTGAACCCGAACTGAACCGAAACTGAACTCCTAAAAATGAGCTTTGTTGAACGTAAAACGAAACTGAATATTTAAAAATAAAGTTTGCGAACCTGAAACGAAACATTATTTTAAATGGTTCGATGGCCTGGTTGATCTACTGTCATTTTAAAGTGACGTTGTTAAATAAGAGTTACAACTTTTAATACAGATTGATTGCAGACAAATTACGAATATGAAGTTGAATTCTAATTATTAGATATACATTGTACATAAATTAAAAGGTCAGTTATTTTTGAACATCATATTATACAGCACAAATAGAAACGTTGATCAAAACTAAACAATGCCGTAGCGTGTTTTATATTTTTGTACGTCAGTGCAATAGGTCAGCCATGTTATAAGTTTACGAGGAAACATGTTTGCCAATATTTCAGCACAATCTTCAAGAGGAAGAGTCTCTTTGGTGATGAGCAAACGGTGGATGTTTGCGACTAAATATCTTTTAGATATTGGGCTGGTTTTTATTTCTTCAACATTGGGAAAATCGTTTCCATTGTTTTTGTTTTCAAATTCATTCAGTGCATCTTTTTCATTTAATTTGGTTCTAAGAGTAAATGCTACATTTTTTCCTTTGTATGGATTAAATTTCAAACGTTCCTCGTTTATTGGATTCTTGTTAAACTTTAATTTTGGATCAGCTTTAAGGAAGATTCCCTTTAGTGCAAAGATTGCTTCATTTTTTGAAAATTTTATATTTTCCTTTTTCTCATGTTTTTCAACAAATCTATAAACGGTTTTACCATTCTTTCTGTCAATATTAAGTTTCCATAAAATATCTTGACAAAAGCTTTTATCTAACGAATATATTTCGATGTTACTTTTATATTCCAGCCAATTGCGTTCACTGCTTATCAAGACTTCAAAGTCCAATGTTAAGAAATTTTCAGACATCTTTTACAAATTTAAATGCAGCAAAATGCTTTAAATTACTGTGTAAGTCTGCGTAGATAAAACAATCGGAATTAAGTCACAGCAATTTTGATAAAAACATCAAAAAACACAAAAAGTAAAACCTTTTACTAAAATATAAATTAGACTTTTCATATTTTTGATGATAATGAAAACTTAATAACGAAAATTGCTTCTAAAATTATATTATTATAATATTATTCATAACATAAACAAATAATTGGAAATTACTACACGTACTAAGTATATTTAATATTTTATAAGATTTAAAAACTTGTAAAAGCTAAATTAAAAAACAAAGAAAAATATGTAATAATTTTCATTTTAACTTTTCAATTTTCAAATTGATTTGGAAAGCATTACTTAAAATGGTTAACTGTTTTTTACTACCACCCTCAACGCAAAAAAATTTATCTAGCAATAGCAGTGCTTAAAGTTTAAAATTGTTTTTCATCGACTCAATTGTTTAAACTAAAGCAGTATATGACGACTTAATCATCGTCAAATTTCGTGTAGTAATAAAACTAAACAAAAAAATAATTTTTAGTAAGAATGGTCAAGTCAATCAACAAGCAAATGCCGACAGACCTGTTTCGTCCTTATTAGGACTCGTCAGGACACTACAGCTTGTTGTTGACCCCAGCTTAAAAAGTTGAAAACTTAAACCGCTGGCACAACTTTCTGTTTGTGGTTTTTACACCTCAAACGTCCAGTTGTAGACCTGAACGCTGGGTAGGTAGTACAATGAAAACAATGTTCCACCAGCGCAACTGCAAAAGACACCGCTAAGCCGCAAGGGCGTACTGGCGGCGGTTCCGATATGCTAACCACATCGAGTTAGCTAACACGGATACGGGTTAAGACAAGCAAAACCCTGCAGTTCCCATTACAAACATATAGTAAGAATGGTCAAGTCAATCAACAAGCAAGTGCCGACAGACCTGTTTCGTCCTTATTATTATTATTATTTTTTTTTTTTTATATAATTTTAGTTATAACACAAAAACACAACTCAATAAATACACAATACAATAAAAACAGATGTGTAAACTTTGAAAATCATGGTGAGTATATTGGTTAATATATATGAGGCAACACATAGAGGACAAGCGAAAAAAAACTGACATTGTAATAAGAGTAATAATTAAATTTTTAAGCATATTTTGGTAGACGAAAAGAACACAGTAATAACAATAAATAGCGTATAGAAAGAGATTAGTCAGGAGCGAAATGTGCAAGACGCAAAAAATAAGATACAATTGACAATAGTAGTTTGTTTGCTATGTGTAAAATAGCAAGCGAGAAAAAAAACAAATAAATATATTAAGTGGAAAAAAAAGTACAAGTGTGCGAAGAGGAAAAAAAACACGTAATATTGAACAAAATATTAATTTGTTCTGATACAGAACATAGCAAGGTGGAAAGAAATAAAATAATATCAATAATATTAATGGAAAGTCAATTGGATAAAAAAAATTTTTTTTTTTTTTTTTTTTTTTTTTTTAAATTGGATTGACAGTTTAGGTAAGCCTTTATGAAATTGGAAAAAAAAGCTTTCTAATACTATTAAGAGAGAAAATATATATGTAGAGATAAGAAAAGGGATAGAGGAATTTATTGTAAGTAGTCAGGAAAATGTTTTTCTAGAAAGGCTTTAAATTTTGTTTTTATTTTAAATTTTTCTTCAATAAGGGTAGAAGTAGGGATAGGGGTGTTAAAGGAGGAAAAACTATTTCTTAGGGTGTATAGGGAAAGTCTAATCAGTGAAGCGAGTTTGGATGTAATAATATGTGGTGTACCAATTGAGTTTGTGTAATTGAAAAGTAGTGTGTCTTGTGTAAGAAGGGTGTGTTTTTTTAAAGTGGAAGAGAGAAGGGGTTCTAGAAATGAAATTAAACTGCGGGTAAAGGAACATTGGAAAAAAAGATGGTGAGGATCATCGGAAGAAGTAAGACAGATTTTGCAAAGAAAGTC
The DNA here is from genome assembly GCA_963680785.1 of Diplosoma virens. Classification (NCBI taxonomy): domain Eukaryota; kingdom Metazoa; phylum Chordata; class Ascidiacea; order Aplousobranchia; family Didemnidae; genus Diplosoma; species Diplosoma virens. The sequence goes on along the minus strand of OY796880.1, from coordinate 9,409,390 downwards.
ATTGGGATTACGGGGTTTGAAATTATGCTTGGAAAAGAAACATCCCCAGGTAAAACCTTTATAGGCTGTCCTGAAGGATATTTCCTTTTCCAAGTTGGTGAAAAGAGAAGGACGGGGTTTTATAAGGGTCAATCGGAGCCATGTATGGGGGATAGTGTTGTTTAGAAGAGGAATAGGGTTAGGATCAGGTTGAAGGAAGGTTAGGTAGAGGGACTTGAAAGTAAGGTGTTCAATTTCATGAGGGGGGGTAGAGATCTTTTTGAAAAGGGAAAGAGTTTTGGACCAGAGAAGGTTGGGTTTAGGACGGTGGGGTTGAGAGTTGGAATAAAGATCAGGTTTAATAGGTATTATTTTTGTTCCAAGGTTATATATCGCATATGTCATCCAAAAATAAGAAAGGGGGTTGGGGGTTTTGAGAAGATAGATAAATTTCCATAGAAAAGCAGTAGAAGTTTTAAGGCCAATGTTAGGGAGGGCAATGCCACCGTCGGGTTTGGGTAGGTATAAGGAGGATCTTTTAATTGGTTCAAAAGGGGAGAAGTTCCATAGGAATTTGAAAAGGAGGGTGGTTAAGGATTTAATCTGTTTAGGAGTAGGAAGAATGATTCTTGAGAGAAAGAGGATTCTGGGTAAAAAGTGTTGATTTAAGGAGATAGTTTTGGAGTAAAGAGAGTCTTTAGGATTTAGAGTAGCCAAAGAGGTATGGGGAAGTGAACGGATGAGGTCATCCCAGTTTTTGGACAGGTCTTCTTTGTGAAAAGAAAAAGTTATTCCAAGGATTTTAGTGGAGGAAAGAGTCTTACATTGGGGAAAAGTTGAACGAAAAGATGATAGTAATGTTGAGGAATTAGAGATTATAGAGGTTTTGGAGTGATTAATTTTAAGACCAGAAAAAGAAGAAAATTCTTCGATTATCTCACGAATTTCTGAAAAGGATTGGGGGGATGATATAAAAAGGGTCAGATCATCAGCATAATGACTGACTTTGAGTGAAGATGTACCAATGGAGATTCCTTGGATTTTAGATGAAGCAAGTATTTTTTGGGTTAAAGGTTCAATGCCAATTAAGAATAAGAGCATACTAAGTGGGCATCCTTGGCGGATGCCACACTTAATGGAAATAGGATCTGAAAGATAGCCGTTTAGGTTAAGTCGGGCTGTTAAGTCAGAGAGAAGAATTTGAATCCAGTTCAGAAGAGTAACTGGAATTCCTATTTTGGAGGCGGTAGAAAGAATGAATTTGTGAGATATTGTATCGAAAGCTTTATAAAAGTCAATTTGGAGTATAGCTAATGGTTGAAGAAAGTCATTTGTATAGTTTATAGCGGATAGGATATTTAGGTGGTTATTGAAGATCTGTCTATTTGGGAGACCACATTGTTGTTGTAAAGAAATGACAGAATTCAGTAGAGGTTTGAGTCGGGATGAAATGATAGAAGAGAGGATTTTATAGTCAGTGTTTAAGAGTGAAATAGGGCGCCAGTCTTTAACAGATATAGGGTTTGGGATTTTGGGGATTAGTTTTATGAGGGCAAGGGATTGAGAGTGTGCAAGTTTTTTCTGGAGGTAGGTATTATTAAAGGTTTGACATAGAATAGGTATTAGAGAAGGAAAAGAGCTGTAAAGTTTTGGGGTAAATCCATCGAGACCAGGGGCAGAATTTGGGTTGAGGGTTTGGATAGCTGATCAAATTTCATTACATGTGATTAAAGGGGAGGAGGGAAGGGTTTGAAGAACCTCGTGAGGAATAAGGAAATTTAGTGAATCAAGATATATAGAAGGATTTAAAAGTGAAGAAGAGGGTTTCCAAAGATTTTTAAAGAAAGAGAGAAAAGAGTGAAAGTTAATAGAGTTTAGTTTTTCTGTAGAGATATTAGGAGGGGGAGTGTTAGAATCAGTTGGAAGGAGGGATTTGGATTGGGTAAGGTTTTCAATAATTGGGGCTAAAGGGGATGGATCATCTATACTTGAGAGAGGGGGAAGGCGGGACCTAATTTGAGCGCCGTTTAGTTTATTTTCGTAAATTTGATTTAGTTTAAGGGTTAATTGCGATATTTCGTCATGTTGATTATATTGTTTCGCTTTAATTAAATTGTTTCTTAAGGTGTTATATATTTGTGAGTTCTTTTTTTGTTGAATTTTGGAGTATAATATTAATTCATATTTGATTTTGGTTTTGAATAGGTCCCACCATTTAAGGGGATGCTGGATAGGGTTTATGGGGTAAGTAAGGTTTTTAATAAAAAGTTTGATGTAGAGAAGGATAGAAGGAGAATCTAGAAGAGAATTATTTAATTTCCAATGTGAGGATCTGTATTTTTGATTAGAGGGTATTTTAATTGTAATGAGAGGAGCTTTATTATGATCTGAGAAGGAAATACTGACGTAGGTGGAAAGAGAGATTTTTGAAAGTAAGGGTGAGGGGATGTATATACGGTCTAATCTAGATATGGGTTGTGAGCGAGACTTATTAGGACTCGTCAGGACACTACAGCTTGTTGTTGACCCCAGCTGAAAAAGTTGAAAACTTAAACAGCTGGCACAACTTTCTGTTTGTGGTTTTTACACATCAAACATCCAGTTGTGGACCTGAACGCTGGGTAGGTAGTACAATGAAAACAATATTCCACCAGCGCAACTGCAAAAAAAAAAAATTTTTTTTAATAACTTGCTCTGTTGACTATTTTAATATCCAAACTTGCTGTTATCATTTAAAATATTGCTTTTGATTAACCCTTTCAATTTGTTTGCTTTTATATAAACAGTTTTTAGTCTTTGTATAATGCAAATGTCCAGAATTGAATTTAACTTAATCTGCGCTTAACAAACTTTCTCAAGTGCTGCATGCGCTCTTTTTGTCTTTCGCGCCAAACAAGACACATATAACGTTAACAGTCACAAGACAATTAACAGTCACAAGCTGAGCTTCGCCGAATGGGAGCGACACTCTCCTTGGCTTACCATGGATCTCTGGACCCCGATCATATCTTGCATGGTCTTTTAAGTGGGTCCTCAGATACTGGCCAAGTGAGACTAAGATCCAGACGCCCGTTTGTGCCAGCTGCGCGGAATCTCTTGGACAACCTTGCCAAACTTGGCATCCGCGCCTCTGAATGGCAAATCACAAATGGAACGCGGAGTACTGTTAAAATGCTTTCAGGCTCCGTGCTTTTGTGCCCGAGACCGGTGCCAGGCCTGTTGGGATGGGCTTACCTCGAGCAGCTTGGGTTAAGCTCAACCGCGTGCGGACTGGTGTTGGGCGATTCCATTCGTCCATGCACAAATGGGGTCTCGCTCCTTCACCGAATTGCAAGTGCGGCGACTCTGAACAAACCGCAGACCATGTTCTAATAACGTGCCCCATACATCGGGCACCACGTGGAGCACGAGGTCTGACGGTTTTGGATGACGAAACTCGATGCTGGCTTAATGACATCACTGCCGGCATCTGATCCAGGCAGTGCAGCAGCCTGGGGTAGTAAAAGGATAAACCCTCGGCCCCAGTCCTGTTTGTGTCTGACCTGGAGTGGATACCCTTCAAACGACGACGACGACGACGACGACGACGACAAGATAAATCATTCAAGCAAATCATGCCTCACATAATCGCCAAACAACTTTGTTTAAACAAAAACCCAAAACTCCCCAGCTAAATTAGATGAAGTGTGACGAGTTGGAATTAGAATACTAGTTTTTGTAGGATTCAAGCTTTCGCCAAAAACGGCGTCACGCTTTTTGAAATTAATGGTTTTAATTTATTTAGTTGCAATAAAGCTTTCAGTTCAGTTTAGTTCAGTTTTCTTTTATTTCTGCTCCGCCACATGAAGAAAATAACAAAATGTTGAGAAGTTGTGTTGTTGAAAGACGGGGTTAGAAAAGGAAAAAGCAACAAAACAAAAAAGGAAAAATTAGCAAGTCATAATATGACTATTGCTAATTAGCGATGAAAAGTGTGACTTGTTGTATCATATAGAAGCAAGGTTGCTTCACCTCATTATAAAGTTGTTTAAAAAAATAAGAGGAGAAAAAGAAAGAAAATAAAGTATAAGACCGAGGTTATTTGCTTAATAAAACACTGCTATGGGGGCGGTGCAATGATGGGACCATAGCAGAGTTTGGCACGAAGAATATGATCAGTCCTTAAAAATATGTAAAAGGATGAACATATTCTACCAGCCCAACAGGCAAATAAACCCACCGAAATAAATCCTGTTGCGGATCAAAAGATCATTTCTCGAACAAAAACTTCAGTAAAGAAAAATACAAAAACAAAAACATTACACCCTTGATAAAAAAACAAACAAAAAAACACGAAAACAACATAAGAAAACATACTAAAAAAAAATCTACAAAAACCGATGGAAAGCAGTAACAATAAATAGTAAAATAAAATTTATGTAATAGCTAAAAAAATTGTTCAGGTAGAAACAAAAGTGATTTTGCAGAACTTTCCTTGAGTCTTTTCTTGACCGTCGTAAAGTTGAAGATTTTTAAATTGTTCAGTTGTTTTCCTGAAACACAAGAAAAGGAAGACCAGCAAAAGATATTAAATAATGACCTACGTAAGAGTTTATAAGTTTGATTGTTGTTCAAGGAAGAATGCTTCAATTTTGTCCAAAAAATTTAATGAAGGCTAAAAAAATAATATAAAAGCAAAAAGTATTCACTTACAATTAACCTCCGGTTTTCCCATTTTTGTTCCTAATGGCAGATGAAGACTAAAAAAAAGGTTTTCACCTGCAGTATGAAGCCTTTGCTTAACGCCCAGTTCGTGATCGACCGTTGTATTAAACCCATCTACTTTAAATCAATATTTTCAACTCAAATTCATTAGCGGGGATTTTTCGGAAAGTTTGTCCAAGATCCCGGGAAGGTTAAACTGAAAATTTTTCTGGGATCTCGGGACAGAAACCCGAGTTTTTACCTATCAGTTTAATTTTTTTAAAGTTTCAGTACCGTTTCAAAGACCGGGACCAACAAAATTTTTTTATTTTTTTAACTTTGGCATTTACAAATTGCTATGTCAGATTTATTCTTATGTTGCAAAAAATAAGAATTTATGTAAAAGCAAACACTATCGTTTCAGCAATCAAGTTTTACAGTTTACAAAAAGAATGATCAAATTTTGCCCAATCGATTTTTTTATGAAAACTGTTAATAGCAGACTCTTTGAAGCAATGTGACATTACAAAGAATAATATTCATTTATTTTTGTAAAACTAATAAAACTTTTTCAGTTTTAAAATTAAAAGTTACTGCTAATTTAAACATACTGTATATTGTTGTTAAAAAATTGTAATTAGATGTCAATATCTTTGCCTTAATAAAATTTGGCAGAGAGGCTTAACAGTTTTTGCAAAGTTTTAATTTTAATATTGATGCTACCAAAGAAACGTCAGAGCCGAAATACGCGTATGTTATGATCAACGTCACAGATAGCAATGTTTAGTGTTGTTTGGAGCCCTTGAAGCTTGCAGGTACAAGAACGGTCATTTGATCCAAACTTGCGGCGCAGTAATGCATAGATAAAACCATAAATTGGACATACAAATTAAATTATTGACCAAAGTACGTACTTCAACTGCATGATTTACAGAAAAAGTTATATAAACCGTTATATAACTCGTAAATAGGTATACAGCCATCATACCTGTAAAGGGCGTATGCACTGTATCCATCCCAATCTTCAAAATCAATTCGCAATTCGTAGGAGCTGAAATTAGTCAACACGTGCAACAAATTTAATCCTGCAATAAATAACTTTTCACAACAATCATAACTAAAAGTCGTACTTAGGGTAACGTGTTTGCATAACATAAATATGAACATAGCTTAACCCTAGAATGTATAGCATGGGACAAATTGACTGAAACGATGCTACTCATGTTGATTGCTTGAAGCGTTTTGTGAATTTCCTCACAGCGTTTCTTGACTTTGTCACCGAATTATTACACTACTCCAAGAGATAAAAGGTTTGCTCAAATTTTTTAACAATATTTAAAAAGTGTTGATTTTCATAAAATACCCCGAAAATGCATAACATGGGTCATTTTGACCCGAAGTGAGTTTGATAGAAAATGCATTACCTAGGGTTGTAAACGTGTTGTGTTTAGGCTACTAAGGTTTCTTATTCTTGGTTTGCAGGTTTTTTTTTTTCTTGGCAACCTTGATTTTTGTCATACCTTTGTTTAAGTTTTTTTTCTTTTCAACCTTGATTTTTGTTGTACTTATGCTCAATTTTTCAAAACTTTTTCTTGATCAACATTCATTTTAGAAACCTGCATTCGATTTTTTCCTAAGAAAGCTTGACTTTTAGGCAGCTTTATTCAATTTTAAAACTTTTTCTCTTAGCAGTTTTGATTTTTGTTCTACCTAACCTCAATTTTTTCTCTAACAACCTTGATTTTTGTTATAAGCTTTGCTCAATTTAAAAAAAATTTTTCTAATCAACCTTGATTTTTGTTTTACCTATGTTTAACTTTTTTCTAGACAAGTAAAGAGCTTCTTAGTGGTACAATAAATTTCTAGACAAGCTTGATTTTATGTTACAACCTTGTTAAATTTTAAAAAAATTTCTTGTTTTTTATTCATAGTCAATTTTAAAGTAATCGTTGAAAGTTTTAAACAAAATTTCTGTTGATAGGTTATTCGTGTTCAATAAACAGATGTTTCATAATAAAAAAGTCGTCTTTTTCCCATTTTTATTATTTAGTAAACCGAATTCAAACATAGTTATTATTTTTATGTTGTATGAATTTAATTTCTAGTGTTAACATTTTAATTGTTTCAAAAATGAATTCAGTTCTAACTACGTTTCATCTTTTGGTCGTTTTTATAAACTTTTAATAACAAGAAGACTACTGTAACCTTGACAACGTGTGTCAAGGTCTCCTCTTACACAGAAGCTTGCTGTTCATACCGTATCACGTTTCCTGTTAAAACTATGACGTATTCATGATTGGAGTTTGAAAGTCTGGTTACCATAATTTCCAGTGTAAAAGTAGACTAAGCGAAGAATTTTATAGTTTTTAACAACCGTATGTAAAAAAAAATTTTATTTCAAGCTTGACCTAAAAAAAATTTGATTTTAAAACACCGACTTAAACGTAGTTCGATCCCCAATCAAATACAACAACCTTTTGTACTAAAAAGTTTTACATTTTTTTACGTTTACTAACAAAATTCGTCGTAAAGTTGATTATTTTATGCATTTTACCAACTAAATTTTCGAAAATTAACATGAAATTTGAAGTCAAAGAAGACCAACGTAAGGAAGATCAATTCCAAGAAAAGTCAGTCGTTTTTTAAAAATATAATAAGATTTATTCTATCAAGTCTTATCGCAGTTAGTTCTTATGTCTAAATGAAAACAAACCAATCTGAAATTATTTAATTAACTTAATGACTAGCTCGAAATCTAAAAATAAACTTTTGAAAAAGCAGGATTTTTAAAAAATAGCTAAAACTTTCGCTTTCAGGATACGGTTTTGTTTGGGTTGACAAACACAAATAAAGTAAGAAACCAATAAATATAGCGCTTTATCTTGAACGTTGCTAACCTCCGAGAAAAAAGTGTGGACATCAACCATGTCCAAGAAAACGTCTACGGGGTATTAAAAATTAAACTTTTAAATTTCGTTTTGTGGTCAAGTTTTAAATTATTGCACTAGTTTAACCAAAAATACTTTAGTTTTTCTTTTTCCAAATAAACGTTTTAACCAAAAACTTCATTAATTTAATTAAAAATCGATCCACGAATATAATTTTATACATTTTTCAGACGGAGCTTTTTAGGTATTAAAAATTGCAAAAACTTTAAGCCTAATTGTTGCTATTTAAAAATTCTAGAGCCTTACATTGTAAAGGTTTTAGTATGGAAACACTAGATTCTTTTTACGTAAAAATTGAACTTTTTGAAAGAGTTATCTTTCTTCCAAGTGTCGTAGAAGTTTGTTAGTTTTTAGAACAAAATCTTAAAAAATTCTGTTTTATTTTACATTTTGCTATTTTTCCAACGCATAGCAACAATTTAACTTCAAAATGGTTGTGAAAATTGTTTTCTTTATTGCGCGAATGTTGCAATTTTGTCGAACAAGGGGGGGGTGAACAAACTGAAAATACTTAAATGCAAGCATTAATCTTTTTTCTAAAGTTTGAACAAGAGATTCGAGTATTCCAGTTTGAAAATCCCAAATTCAAAGTTATAAAAAGTCTGATATTTTAAGGACTTGAATCAATCCGAATCAAATCTGTAGTCGTTCAAGTCGGAATTTATGACCAATTTTACATACACAAGAGCGAGAACGATACAAAAATATTTAGATATTTGTTTAATCTTATTCAAACAAATAAGTTTTAATCATAAACGAAGAAAAAGCAACAACAAAAACGATCTTGAAAGTTTTATTAATTTTATTCATTCACTCAAATATAATACTAAAGTGAAGTAAAACTAACCCAACTAAAAGTTTCCTTCAAGTTGTCCAAATTCCTGTGCATATTCTGTCCAATTCCCATAAAAATCAACATTGTCATCAATTCTTCTTTGAATTACCTTAAAAAAAAGTTTTAAAAAATAACTTATTCTATATTTTTCAATTATAAAGCAGCTGTTTATAAGACAAAGTATTGGTTAATAAACAAGCCAAATAAAACAAAAAAAACTTACCAGCCAATTTCCAACTCGCAGTACACTGGAACAAATGCATCTATACCTTGGACTGCAATTTTATAAATTCCATTTGTGGTCAATCCAGATCGAAAAACATCGTTGCAGGATGAAAAAATTTCTGTGAAATGCATTAAAAAAAACTTAGTCATCAACTTTGATATTACAGAGATAAAAACTATTTAAATATTTTTACGAACTATAGTTTGGTATACTTTGGTGTGGAACATCGCAGATAAATGAAATTAAAGCCAAAAATGGAAAACTTGTTTTATTCTTTTAAAAAAATTAAACTTATTGGCAATAATTAAAAGATAAATGATGTCGTTTTAAAAAAAAAGTTTTTCCAAAAGAAATCACTTCTGTAAAATAAAAGATTTTATTAAAATCCTTAAAAATAATATTCCGACCAACTCAGTTATGTTTCACTGATTGGAACCTCCGAATGTAAACTCGACTAATTTTAATATTCTAACCTTACAAACCAAATTTTTACATACTCTATTACAATTCCTACCTGCTTGATAAAATATTCAGCACGAAATTTAAACCTGATCGTATTCTTGTTGATTTCGATGTACAATATTCTTTAGCTAAAGTTTCTTTTACTCATTATATCACCTCAAAATATAAAACGATTACACACAATCCACCACCAAAGACAAAAAGTAAACAAAATGTTTGCCTTTAGCTAACGAACGAATTAACAAAATTAAATTAAATTTTTGATTTTAACGTATGGTGTTGATTTTCCACTAAGTACCACTACATGGAAATCTAAAATAATTTTATGTCTACTAAATTAAGTCAAACAAATTTGCTTTTTTTGATTACTTTGATATGAAAGTTATTAAGTTAAAAAATATAATTTTAAATAACCACTATTTGTATAAAGAAAATACAGTATTTTACAATTATCTTTTTGCATCAACAAGAAACAAGTGTGATTTAATAAACATCTCCTATTCATAAAACTTTTCAACTTTTCAAGTATTTAGTTGAAATTAAGAAATTTCAGTGGCTCTGAAATGTCTTCTATAAATTTTTGTGTTTGCGAGATATTAACAAGTATACATCGGTATATTATCCAGACATTTCGTAAAGGTCTAGGAGCATTCAAATTTCAACAATCTACTTTTTACGGAATAGTGAGGTTAAAAATCATATTTTTATCAGTAACAGTCTTGTAATTTTTACTGAAGCTTACAGTATACTTTGTGTCTGTAGACTAAGGACCCAATAAAAATTCCAGAGTTTTTAATTTTTGATCATTCACAAAAATTGATTTTTTACTAAAGAGGATGATGGCTTTTATAGATTAAAATTAAATGTTCATTAGAAGTTAGGTAATTTTACTTTTGAATTTCTTCATTAAATTTATAACTCCTTGAACTTTGACTCATCTAATAAAATATTTTATTGCAAGAAAAATCATTTTTGAAAGTCAAACTATATGACGTGGAAGAAGTTATAGAAATTTCATAAGTTACTTGTTGAACAATTTTTGCCGGAGTAACCAGCACTACATATGTAAATTTATCGGTTAATTTAATTGATAAAAGTTCCATGAGCGCTTTTCTAAATGATAACTTTTGAACACAATTAAAAAAAATTTAAGGCACACTAATATACTTGCCAAATATTTTAGTTTTTTAAGCTTGATCAAAGTCAACTGTAATGTTTTTTCACAAATTTTTGAAATTATTTTTGAATCATTTGACACAGAGTCTATAGATTGATCGTCGTCGTCGTCGCTTGGAAAGGTATCCACTTCAGGTCAGGTACAAACAGGACTGAAGCCGAGGGTTTATCCTTTTCTACCTCAGGCTGCTGTACTGCTGGCAGTGATGCTGTTAAGCCAGCATCGGGTTTTGTCATCCAAAACCGTTAGACCTTGTGCTCTATGTGGTGCCCGATGTATAGGGCACGCTGTTAGTACATGGTCTACGGTTTGCACAGAGGCGCCACACTCGCAATTCGGTGAAGGAGCGAGACCCAATTTGTGCATGGTCGAATGGAATCGCCTAACACCAGTCCGCAGGCGGTTGAGCTTAACCCAAGCTGCTGGGGTAAGCCCATCAGGCATGGCACCGGTCTCGGGCACAAAACACGGATCCTGGAAGCATTTTAAATGTACTCCATTTTCCATTTGTAATTTGTTTACTCAGAAGCGCGGATGCCAAGTCCGGCAAGGTTCTCCAAAAGATTCCGCGCAGCTGGCGCAAACGGGCGTCTGGATCTTAGTCTCACTTGGCAAGTATCAGAGGGCCTACTTAAAAGACCATATAAGATATGATCAGGATCCAGAGATCCACGGTGAGCCAAGGAGAGTGTCGCTCCCAGTCGGCGAAGCTCAACTGGTTGGATGCCTGAAAGTATGGGCAAGTGGTTTGTTGGAGTGGGACGCAGGCATCCAGTGACTATGCCGTCGTTCAAGACACTCAGGAACAATTTTTGATGAACGCCGTTTTTAAGACGGCATAGCCTGCTTTGCTTGCTGTCACCGGTGAAAAAAGTAAAACTTCAATTTCGGACAAGCTCCATGATCATTCTGACCATGTGGTTATCCGGAAGAAGTTCAACAGCTTGAAGGTAAGGCCACGGTGCCAGACAGTGTCATAAGCAGCTGTCAGATTGACAAATATGGTACCGGATTTTTTCTTAGCCTCAAAAAATCCTCGATGTTCTAGGTCAGCAGAACAACTTGATCTACGGTTGACTTCCCGCGTCAAAACCCAGCCTGCTCTTTAGGGAGCAGTGGATCGATTAATGGTTCAACGCGAACGTAGATAAGCCTCTCGAGAATCTTGTAGGGGACACAGAGCAGAGATATCGGTCGATAATTCTTTGGGTCCCCTCGGGCTTAATTGACTTTGGGATCGCGATTGCAAGTTCTCTTCTCCAAATCTTGGGAATTTTGAGTCGGCCAAACAGGAAGAAATGAAGTCACGTAACCAGGACTTCAAAGCAGCTCCAGCATAAATTATAAGCTCTGGGAAGGTGAAATTAGGTCCGGATATTTACTTGGTTTTAAATGTTGGAGGGCAGCAGTAAATTCTTTTTGTAAAAAAGTATTAGAGATATTTACTAGGTTTAGTGTTGTGGCCCTCCAAAGGTCAGACACTTCTTGAGAGCAAGTCGAGGTGACTTGTGGTCAACAGCCTCGTATCTCCCGTTTCTGGCCAGCTGAGATGCAATAGCACCGGCTGAAACGAGACAGTGACGAGGAGAGTGTCGTGACCTACCAATAAGGTTGTTCAAAATACTCCACACTTTTCGACTAGAGTTTGAGAAGTCAATGCTCCGAACTGCTTCGGACCATCGATCCCTCCGCTTCCTGTCAAGCTTGGCAAGCAAAGCTCTAGCAGCCAAACTTGAGTCGCTCCCTGAGGAGACTGCAGAAAGGTTTTATAGATAGATTTACACTCTGCATCCCAACACGGAATACAGTTATTTTGATACCCGCGTGGGATAGTCTATTTGGCTGCTTTCTTAATGGTGTTACAGAAGTCCTGGTAAGCCGCATCCACATCAAGTGAATCAGGCGGCAACAAAGTCTTTGCGAATTTATTCGTCAAAGCAATTTAGTGACTCCATTTGGCCTTGCGGAAGTTCTATTGCTTAACATGCATGCTTGGCACTGCCATAGCAAACCTTGGTGGTGTAATAAGCAAAGGTCGATGTTGTCACCTGGGGAATTTGTCAAGGACACGTCTATCCGGTAAGCGACTGTTTGGACCTACGCTATCGAAAGCTGGATCCGGATTGGTGCCAGTGTTCCAGCGTCCGGAGTAAAAACTGGCAGCGTCTTTGGTATTATATTAGAGGCCAGATAATTAGTACTTGCCCAGCCAGCCAAGCACTCACCATCCGGACTGTTGTCATCGTAACTCCAATCAACATGACGACAGTTAAAATTGTCAGCATAAAGACATGGGTGACGAAACACTGGGAGATCGAGAGATACCAATTGCGTTGGTGGGTTTTGTAGATGTTGATTATTTTATAACCATCAACGTCCACGCACAACCACTCGATCTCCGATATCAGTGGAGATTGGTCCAAAAGCGTGTATCTCAGTCGCTCGTGGACAAACGAGGCAAAACCCTGCTTCCTGCTTAAAGAAGACCCAGCTAGTTGATAGTTTGGAAGTACCAACTCATCTGCATCAGTGCAATGGGTCTCCTCCAGTAGGATGACGAGTGCTCAGACTGCAGAGCAGGGTGATGAAGAACGTTAATCTTGCTTGTAGTGAGGTCTTTGATGTTCAGCTGAAAAATAATGGGTCCTCGGAACTTGTTGGCAATGTGCCCTGAAAAGTGCAGTTTTTTCCAGGCATTGCCCCGTCCTGAAAAGGAGGTTTGTCGATTAGCAGACCCACGCTGAACATCCAAATGGGTGGATACCTTTTCGTTTAGGCTGGTTTGGTTTTGGTCTGTCATCTTTAGGTCAATCTTATTAAGCGATTAATCGCACTTCAAAATAATTCAATAATGCTTTTGTTCATGAACATTTTGCTTGATTAATATTTTTGTTTAAAGATTTTATTTGCTGACGGACGACTAATTTACTTGCAACATTTTTGCACAGCAAAACGTTGTAACGTTTTTACACAGCAAATTTTATATTTAAACATAGTTTTATATATACATACTGTGCATTTCATAATCAAATATTTTTTAAAGTTTAAATTAAAAGTAGCTAATCAAATTGTGATATTTAATTGTATTTTTGCAATATTTTGAATCAATTCTAATGTTTTAGTATAAGATTCCGCTTATATTTTTTAATTACTTTTTTCACAATTCTTTCCAGAGTATCCAGGAAAACACGAACACACATAAGTGCTGTTTTTATGCGATCAACTTTCATTTACACACGGTTTGCTTAAACAAGTTTTTAACCTAGAAACAAGAAACAAAAATTGTTTTAACAAATTGTACGTAGGTATCCTATTAGGTAAAAATTAAAAATTTGACAAAATTTTTATTTTAGGTAATTTAATTCAAGTTTATTGAATAAGCTTCTTCGATTAAAGAAAATATTAAATTTTATTTATTATAATACGGTAATTGCTTGGAAGAGAAGATAAAAAAATTAAGAAAAAATCAAATTTACTGGAAAATAAAAAATGAAAAAAGAAACATTTTTTAAACCAATTTGTTTTTTGAAATGACAGGCAGGCAAGAAAGGAGGCGTTAAACCTAATGTGTCCATCAATCGATTAAACATACCTACTTATAGAAATGCTAAAATATTGCCATCTAATTTACTGTAATTTATTTGGATTTGGATTGGCTTTTTAAGATCACCGTACAGTACCAAAGAAAGCACCATAAAGAGTCTTTTTTTTAAATACACCAGTAATTGCTGAAAGTTGGTGTCAATCGACAGTGTGTTGATCGCGTTCGGTATCACTACGGCGTTCCCACCATTTTTGGCCACACTGACGGCTATAAAGTAAAAAATCACTTTGAATCTTAACACTTAAGCATACCTTCAAATATTTGATTTAGTTGATTCAATTTTTTCTTCAAATTATTACTTTGAATTTCTACGTTGTTTTCAACTAAAACTATAATAGTTTGACAACTTAAGACTAATTAAAAAATCATTTAACCATATTTTATTTATGACAAAAATAGTTGTTATTACAAAATTTTAGTTATTTTAAAAAAACTAATTTTCACAGATAATATAAATTTCACAGCTGTATACTGATAATGACTTTGCTAGATTCTTGTTTTGAATGAGGAAGTTATCTACTATGATTAATAAAAAAACATTTTTGTTTTTTATCATTAAACTTATTCTAATCTAATCATTTAGTTTAAAAAATATTTTTCCTACTTGCTCTCATCTTTTTGCAAGTTAATTTGCTTGTTGGAAAAAGAGCGCTTTAACTAAGCAGCAATTTCTTCTGATTCATTTTTTTTCTATAAGAACAAGACACCTTACCAAATAAGTTGAAAGAATTTTAACTTGGGTTATTTTTTCCTGGGAAATATGCGATATTTTTTGCTTGTTTTTTTTATCGTTTTGAATAATATCTTTTTACAGTTTAACCTTAAAAAGCCTGAGTAAACAAATATGTCCTGTTAGAAAAACACGGTTTATGTATGTAATATGATAAAATTTGCATTTCCAAGCCAAATATAGCAATTCTGTCCTTTCCAAAATTTAGAAAAAAAATTTTTCGGCGACTCTGATATAAGATTGGGTAATTTTTTTGTTTACCAGGTGACTCATTTTACATTTTTAAGCAATAGATCTTCTAGCCACCTAGTGGACATTGCAACTGTTGCTACGCTGAGCAAGCTTTGGTTTTATTTAGTTTACTTTAAACTCAAGTCAGGAAGCGGATAGCATATTTCAGTAATTCAAATTTGAGTTGGGAGTATAAAATTAGTTTTAATTTTACAATCTGTTAGCAAGTAATAAAACTAGTTTCTAGCAGCTATTAGACTAGACTTTGCTTGTAGTCAAATACGGTAGTTATTTTTTAAAGAAATTTTTCTAAACATCTTTTACACTGTTGCTTGCGGTAATTTTTCTTTTAAAATTTATTTAAGGTAAATGCTAATATATTAGATAGCTTAAATTAAAACCAAAATTAAGTAGACAAACAAACTATTCTGTAACTGTATTATGAAAGTAGATTTTGTTAGTTTATTTAACAAACATTAATCATTTACGCGTCTATGTCAAAAGTGTTTGTAGAAACGAGTAGATTAATTACATTTTTGTTTAAAATAATACGAGTATAGTCGCATCTGGTTTGTTTTTAGTGCTTATGTGCAGTGGTGCATATTCAAAATTAGGGACCTGAGGTAATATTCTAATTAGGGACCCGTAACAAATGACGTCACAAATTTCGATTACTACTTTAGCAATGCCGTTTAAAAAAGTAGATTACCAAATATTGGAAAAGAATTGATGCTGACAAGGAACTTGCATCAACTCAATTCAATGGTGGACGCAGAAATTTATCGCGGGGAGAGTTTGCAAGAAGAAAACACAATTGACAAAACAGTTCAAGTAAAAAGAAGACTTTTTTTGTCTACAATTTTTTTTGATCTATTGTCTTTTGATTAATCTGTGTACGTTTCTCGATAAGGTGTGACTTCCAATTTGAGTCTTTTTTACAAAGAACAATAACTCAACCAAAAGCCTACTCAAATCAGCAGTTGTTGACGTAAAGTTGTTTTTGATGTATGCTTAGCAGGATATACAGTATATGCCATGTATGGAAACGACCGGTCAAATAGGTTTGTAAAATCGAATTTTGTGGAAACGAATTGGACTTTTTATTGAACTATAGGCTACTAAAAATATATCATTTTTTTAGAAATTTGTAATTTGATTGAGCTTCTTGACAAAGGACTTAAAACCAGTTGGAATTTCAAAGTTGTAAATTGTTGGGTTGTTGTTAGCCTATACGCAATCTGTTAGAGGTGTATTTTTAAAACTCTGCCATCGTGTCACAATAGGTATTCCATCTAAAGTCTTAATAGTCTCAAAAATATTAGTTAAAACAATACATTTGTTAATATATTTTTCAATAAAACTAAAAATTGAACTGTCTTAATGGTAGGCTACTATCTCAGATATCTCTTCATCTCTTCAAGCAGCAATAAACAAACTTACACTAATTTGCATAATAACAATAACAGCAAAAACAACTGTCATTATTAGACAGGTATAAAAAAATAGCACTCACTGATTAATAACACAAATTATACTCACTGTACAATACTACAACAATTTTATGATAAGAATTGCAAAACCTATGGCCTAAAATATTATTAGAAAAAGAAGTTTTAGTTTTGTCTCTTTGTTAACACAAAAAACATTAAGAAATGCTTGTAATATGGATCTTTGCGAAATATAAATACTGTGCTATTTATAAAAAAATTACAAACACATTTGAAAGTTAGCATAGTCTATACCAGTGGTTCTCAATCTTTCTTCTCTTGAGGCCCATTTTCAGTGTCAAAAGAAATATTAAGCCCACAATAACCTTTAATAAAAATTTCGAGTATCATAAAATGTTTTTTTTTATTAATATAAACAATACAGTAAAATTGTCAATGACCAAACTAATCTTTGTGTCTATTTATCAGCTTGTTAAATTGCACTGCTAAACCTTGTTACAACCCAAGAGTAAATCTCCTCTCTTTTCAATTTGCAATTGATGACGTTTCTTTGGCAGTAAATCATTTACTGCAGAAAATCCTGCTTCAACTAACCAAGTAGTAGGAAAGCCAAGTAAGAATGGAACTGCTTTTTCAAATAACAATGGATAGAATGATCCTACGCTCAGCCATCCGATTAATCCATTCCTTTCAATATTTGCCATTAATGCTTTGTTCTCTTTTAGTTCAAGAAGTTCCCCAGCAATAATGGGATCAATGTCTTCTTCACTTAAGACGTCAAAGTGTCCCTTATCTATAATCCAACCTGGTGGACTCATTTCGATTATATCTTTAAATCTTCTGGTCATATCTTCTCTTAAGTTTTGCAGGTGACTAGTATAGCTTGCGATTATTTCTAGGCTTGGAACAGTTTTAGCCAAGTTACAAAAAAAGGCAAATTCATTTTTTTCTAGATGCATTTTTCAGAGACTTAATTTGTTCAAAAAAGAGCGCACTTTCTCAGCACAATCTACTAGATTAGTGTTTCGCCTTTGTAGTGTTTTGTTTAGTTGGTTAACATGCTCAAATAAGTCAGCTAGGTAAAAAATCCTTGCCTTTGTATTACTGTTATTTAATGCTGAAAACAAAGTCTCAGCTTTTACACTTTTGTTTCTTGCTATGAGCGTTAATTTCCATGTGATGAACAAAGATAGGAACCATGTCCCACAGTTCTGCAAGACGAACAAGGGAATTTCTTTTAAAAAGCTACCTAACTTCAGTGTGTAAGAGAAGTGTCTGGTGGTCCTCATCCTCACATAGTTTTTGAAACAAGCGGTCATGCAAAGCATTGGCTTTGAAAAAATTTATTGCTGAAATTGCAACTTTCGATGCCTCTTCCATGTCATTATTGAGATATTTAGCAGCAAGATGTTTTCGAAGAATAATGCAATGAATTGTCATTATATGGGGGGCAAATTCTTTTTATTTTGTAACAAAACCATTGTGCTTTTTGGTCACAGCACTGGCACCGTCTGTGGCAATCTGCAATAGCTTTAATCCCATTATTGTGCAGAAAGTCATAAACAGCTGCATAAATAGTTTCACTTCGTGTGTCAATCAGCTTGTTTATGAATAACATTTCTTCATGGATTACCATTGCATCAATACATCAAACATAGGCAAGTAATAAAACAGAGTTATTTATTGTAGTTTCATCAATTTTCAGTGAAAACTTTGAAACTTTTAATTTTTCCACTAGCTGTTCCTCAAGATTTTCCACCATTTCATCTTGCCTTCTTTTTACTGTGTCATTGGACAAGGGGATTTTCTGTAAAATATTAGCAGCTTGTTCTCTTAGCAATTTTTTAGCACAAATCAACATTGCTGGCTTCACTAGACGTTCTGCATTCATGTGAGGCTTTCTCACCATAGCATTCATTTTACTTACAATACAGCTAACTATAAGTGTCTTTCTATTATTATCTCTTGCCTTTTTTCAAAGGAAATCTAAAGGTTTTGGAGCGTGCTTCTGCCGTAACTCCACTTTTTTTTCGAAATAGCTGAGCTTTTTCCCTACAGAACTATGATGCTTCACCTATTAATGAGCTAATAATTTTGACTTTTTCATGGAATCATTTGTCATTATTAGACCACAGTCCACACATTCAGGCTTTTCAGAATCAGCAGTTGATGGATAAAAGCCTAGTAATAAAAAATTTTGCTGCTAATTGCGCACAGTCTTCCTTTTTTTTGAACTTAAAAATGCCATTATGAAAAGTCAGGGGTTAAAAGAAACGTTAGATATTTTATTTTATTTTATCTCTTTATTTATCCTCCTGACTCACAGGAAAGCGACGGAGGCGCTAATACGTAGGGTAGGCAATTACCCCAACCTGCTTCCCGAGATGCCAAGATATTGCTGTCCGCTTGTAATTTAATATAGATATGACTTTAATTTAGAACTGCTTGTCAAGACCACCAAGCAGGAGAAAGTGCCATAAAGTGTCTTTCCCAAGGACACATCAGAATGGCGCGTGTGGGTTTCGAATTGGTCATGAGCGTGGCGTTTTAACCACTCGACCACGCTGCCAACATTATCCTAATAAACATAAAATAAATGTTTTCACAAATTAAATAAATTAAACTATTTGTTTTATAATGTTATAATCAATAGGCAAACAATCTTCAATAATAAAATTATACCACAACCCTAAATCGGTGAGCTATTAAGAATTAAGACATTTAGCCTACTTTAAAATTTATATTTATAAAAACACATTTGCGAAAAAAAAAAATTTATATTGTATAATTTGTTTGTGCTCACTTGAACATTAAGGTCATGATTTTAGAAATTTACATTGGCAGATAAACTATAAATTCCATCCATACATTTTTCTTGCGACCTAATGTAGGCCCAATGAAAACTTCAGGCTCATTTCAAAAATTCTCAGGCCCACAAGTGGGCCTGAGGGCCCATATTGAGAAACACTGGTCTATACAAAAAAATGGTTTGCTTTTAGGCAAATGAATCTAAAAATATTAATCAAAAAACAATGTTGTTGATGTAGCGTATTAATATATTATAAAGCAAATAATTATTTATTTGATATTTTTAGCTTAGGTTGCTGTATCAAATATTTTTAGGATCTTTGGTTAAAAAATAAAAGTATACAATGAACATAAAATAATGTTAGCTTTAAACTAAAATTATAAAAAACTAACAGTGTTGTAAAGTATTATTGAAAGGTTTTTATATGGTGATTATTAATTCAAAATAGACCATCCTCGTAGTCGTATTTAAATTAAATTTGAGATGCTATTTAGATTATTCTACGTTAGGCTAACTTTTAGAATTATCATTTGAAATCAAATTACTTAATCTAAATAGATTTTAATTCAATTTTTTTCAGAATGACAATATAGAAAATTTTAACTTTAATTGAACAGTTTTTGCCAGCTCACTTTGCAAAACGGATGTCAAATTTTTATTTTAAAAATTGCTAAACCAATTGCGAAAAAGCTGCAATGAACAGTCTTATCAGTCAAGTAAATGAACAAATTGCAATCAGCAGTCTTATTACTTAAGTAAATGAACAAATTACATTTGAAGATAAAACTGAAAAAAGGGAATTGAAAAGTGAAATTCTTAAATTAATTTGGTTTTTGGTGAAACATACACTGACTGGATTTAGTGTTCAAATGGCTTTTATTGTACATGGAACATTTGCTAATATAAGAAAAAGATGTACTCTTTTTATTAAAAAGTGTTTCTACTTTTTTTAGTTTTCTATGTCATTACCCAGCCAACAATGCTATGCAGGACCCATGCGGGCCCTGCAAGGGCTGCCCGTACGGGACCCGTACCGATTTGGCCGCGGGCGCTGTAGCGGCCCCGCATGGGCTAACTGCACGGGTTTAATTTGGTTTTTAGTTTTAAGCCGTAATCAAAAATTAAAACATGCCAATAAGCTAAACTTTTTAATTATTTTAAAAAAGGAACAATTTGAATAAACAGTTTGAAAATTATGAAACTCGTGCGGTAAGCCCATGCGCGGCCATTGCAGCGCCCACGGCCAAATCGGTACGGTCCCTATGGGCCCTGCATAGCATTGTTGGCTGGGTACTTTGTAGCAATTGCAGAAAATGATTAATATTGTACTCATACTACTAATTTCAAGGAGTATTTTTATCAATTAAAAAATACAAATTTAAAACAGAATTTTTTTTTATTAAGTCTATTTTCTGGTGTAAAGTTGTTGCTGCTAAATCTTATTCAATTTTGGACAAATTTTATCACAATTTAACTAATAAGAGTAGTTGACATTGCAAAGTTGATGTGCAATATTTAAAAACTAAATAAATGTTATGCATTTTTGTTTTAAACTTAAGTGTTCTACCCATATTACCCTATGTGGCATATTATATAACATATTTGTACATTTCCTCCTATGTGCTAAAAACTCCAAACATGGACTCATGTAAAATGCCACAAAATGAAACTGTACGCGCCATTTTTAAAAAGGGGGCAACTCGATGACTGTAAAAAAGGGGGACCCGAGGCGACCGCCTCACTGGTATCACCCAATATCCACCACTGTTTATGTGTATTCTTGTGGATTTGTATCTCTTAAATTTATTGCCGTCAAGTTCCATGAAATAAAGAATTTCTGTTACTTTTTGTTGATATATTTCAACAGTTTTTTCATTTGATTTCTTGAGAAAAATAAAGATTGCTATAGGAAATATTTGCTCATTGCTTTTTGATAAAGTACAGATTCTTGTAGCTTTTATCTTTTATAGTTACTAGCTAAAATAATTCAAAAAAAAAATAATAATACAGTCGAATTTACCTAAGCCGCCACTTCAAGGGAAATAGAAAATTTGGCGACTTAAGCGAACTGGCAACTTAGGCAAACAAAAGATTAAATATGCATACAACATACGCCTACACAAACTCGGGGTGTCTTTGTTTCTGTAAAAGCGAAACGTTTGAGAAATGAAGAACACAAGCAAAAAGTATTTTTCGGATTTATTTCATATATTTTAATTAGCTGATAGCATTTGTAATTGTCATAATTAGGTTGCTTTAGATGGCTATAAGGTGGTTTATTGAACTAAACTCAAACTGATGAAGACACTCTAAAGTGTTAAAATGATAGGGTATAAGGAAAGAGGAAAGTTTTCGATGCACAGTGGCGTCCAATTACATTAGTAAGAGTTGTAGACATATTTTCAAACTTTCATAATTTTCAAACTGTTTATTCAAATTGTTTCTTTTTTAAAATAATTAAAAAGGTTAGCGTATTTGCATGTTCTAATTTTTGTTTACAGCTTAAAACTGAAAACCAAATTAAACCCGTGCGGTTAGCCTATGCGGCACCACTGCAGCGCCCGCGGCCAAATCGATACGGGTTCCGTACGGGCAGCCCTTGCAAGGACCACATAGGCCCTACATAGCATTGTTGGCTGGGGTAGTGATAGCAGACAAAAAATTTGTACACTCGCTGGCCGAATCGCTACTCAGACCGCACAGACCGAGACAGACCGACACAGACCAAAACAGCGACAGAGACGTAGCGAACTAGAGAAAGAGACGCATATAGCGGCTGTGCAATTTAACTCGAGATTCATTCTTTCAACGTAATCAAGGAAGATTCCGCTTACTTTCTAATTCCCAAGTTTTAGTGTTATTTTGTCTGTTCATTTCAAGTTGTGCCCCTTTTCAATAAAAGGAGTTGTGCTCCTTTTCAATAATGCCAAAACCACTTACGCTACAATGGTAAGCAAAAACGGTGGCAAGTAAGACAAATTGACAAGTTAGACAAAGACAACTTAGCCAAACTCAATAACACAAAAATTCATTTGCTCTCAGCCGAGACCAAGCCATATGTAGTAACTTAAGCATGTTTTACTGTAATTTAGTACTTTAAAAATTGTTTTTGAGTTTTCTGTTTTTTAATAAATTAGTTTTTGCATTAAGTACCATTTTAAGAAAGAAGCACCGTTTGAGAACCCATGGTATAATTGATTGATTTAAAGCCACTAAATTTTAGACTGAATTCTGGAAAAATTAGATTCTCTCCTGCTATGCAATATGGAAATTTTGCAATCTTTAATCCAAATTTTTTCTGTTTGTTGATTCTAATTAAATAAATGTTTTTAGAAACGAGTTATGCTAGTTTTAAAACAGGCCTACAATTGACTAATACCGGGTCGAGAACCTAAGACTCACAAGCTAGATGTGGCTCATTTGATAACGCCATCTGGCTCTTTTGTAAACAAGCATAAACTAGCGCACATAAAAAAGACCTGGGCACACAAAATTTCAAAAGTAAAGAGTCTTTTTTGGAGAGATCACTACGTTTTTAAGACAAAAATTGAGAAATCATGATCAGACTCGAGGTGAAAACCTTTTTTTTTTTGGAGAGATCACTACGTTTTTTAGACAAAAATCAAGAAATCAGAGTCAATAGTCAATAAGTTTAACTTCGCAAAAAAAGACCAAAGTTTGCTCACAAATAAATTTCTGCCCACACACAAAGCTAAAATTAGAGGAATGGCTCTAACGGAAATGCATTTAAAAATATGTAGCTTTCATGGCTCTCTTAACCAAAAAGGTTTCCGACCCCTGGACTAATACGATCTTTCATTGTGACCTATCTACTGCTAGTACCATGTTAATCCCTGATTTAGATGCTCTAATTAAACGTAAACCTCAAGTATTTTAAGCTTTAGTGTTGTCATGCAATAAATAAACCGCTGTTAGCAAATGAGTTAAACAATTAATATACATTTTTTATATGGGAACACACCTAATTGTACGTTTACGTACAGTATAAAGACAAAGTAAAAAATCAAATTGGGTATAGTTAGCAAAATCTCATAACCGCAAGTAAGAATTTAAAATTTCTTTAAAAATATTGTGAGTTTGGCCAAAGAGAAACCAAAGTTTTATAAATTATAATCTCTTTATTCTTCAATCAACCTTTTATACTTAAGATCTGATCAGCGTAGAGTTAGTGATACGAGATCCTTGAATGCAAAATGCATTTAATTAGAATAGTGCCTAATTTTTGTACTTATAAATTTCATTTTAAAAACTAAACGCATAAGGTTATAAGAATTCTATGCTTTTAATTTGGTATCAAATGTTGTATTAAAATAAGTGAAATTGTAATTGAGTTTGAATTTTGGAAAAGTATTAAAAATTAAAATTACTGATATACACCATTACCACATCAGTTTTCAAAATATAACTAAATATAAATACTTATTTAAGCTTATATTACAAAAATAATGATATCATTTATATTGTGCTTACGTAAGATGCCCTGACTGAACAATAACTGCCCTTGCATCTAAAGAGTCTTCCCAAAAGTAACAAATACTCCTTATAAATAAGATATTTACGAGCAAGGTTGAGGAGTCAGAGCCGTTTTTTAGTTGTCCTAAAATCGGAGTTGCAAAGTGAAAAGTTTTGAGGTGAAGTCGGAATTGGACTTGTTTTTTTAGACATGCTGAAGTTAAAGTCGTTTTTGTAGATGTTCTTGAGTTGAAGTTGGAATCAGGGAGGGAAGAAATTCCTCTGACTTCACAACACCAGTTGCGAGTGCCTTATTTTTATGCACAAACGTCTAAAAAAGCTAGGTAAGAATATAATAAAATTCAAGCTTGAATTTGTTGTGGCAAGAGGTTCAATGGTATCAAAATTGAAAGCCAACCAACTGATTTGTTATCTTTCCATCTAATCGCCATGATTTCATTTTCTGTTTTGAATCTGTAATCGTACATTTCTCTCTTCATTTTATCCATTTCTTTGACTGCTTTCAAAGGACAGTTTGGTGTTCTTGCATCTCCAATAGTTCTTGTTGCTCCAAAACCTTTTTTCTCAGTAAACAAGAAGCAAGTGACTGATGAAGAAATTATCAAAATAATCAATATGAAACGAGGGATAGCATCTTCACCACCACTCGAGATCCCAGAAGTTCGGTGGTCTCAGAATCATTGGGTTTTTTCCACAATACAGAGAAAAGTTGATGCAGTACCTGCTTTCACGGCACATAGTCCATAGTTTGTAACCAAATCTTATTGGTTTAGCTCTGATAAACTGCTTCAACAAGCAATGTCCATAATATTTCACAATCACTTCATCGATGGATAAATATTTCTCAAAGATCCCCCACTGCTAAAAATTTTTATTGAGCAGATCCATCAAAGGCTTGATCTTGAAAGCTTTGTTGTCCTTGTTCTTCTCAGCCAGGGAATTGTCTTGAAAGTGGATTACAGATTTCAAGGTCAGGTACGCAATAAGACTAAATGCGTTGCAGACGATGTCCAGACTTAAATCCTTCTCCTCACTCCAATAACCACTTTCGCTAGCTAAAGTGTGATAGCCACTGAACAATAAAACTAAAAATTTGCATTTCCTCAAAAGACACGGTAAAGCGGGGTTTATGCTTTTGTGTTATTACAAATCAAACTATTTCATCTACAGTACAATGAGTTGATAAACCTTGTGAGGAAAATTTTTTTCCAAACTTTGCAAGAGAGTTAAATCATGTAAGTAAAATTCCAGATTTTCTAGCTTTATAGACTCAGTATCATTAATGTTTAACCACCTGCTGCCGACAGGATTTTTATTTTTCCAAGCAACTTTTGGTCTTTCTTTCTGTTGCTTTTTAGTCGGAGGGTTTGGATCTGCTGACGTACTTGACACGTCAAAGCCATCTTCCTCGTCAGCATTTACGACTTTGACAAGACCAGGAACATCACGAACTAAAAGCGTTGCAGTATATTTGTCATTTAATTCGTCTTAATCGGTAAGGTCATTTACTCCTGGAGGAATTACTGCCAAATCCATATCAATATTTTCCAAAGCTATGAAATCAAGAGCTGCTTCAAGATACGTTGCGATTCATATTAAATGGACTTTTTGAAGTAAATCATATAACAAAATTACGTTTTTAGTACTTAGTTAGTGTATCTATAAAACTTAAAAATAAAAATTTCGTGACCTTCGCTACATGTAATTCAGCTTAACTGTTTGATATTTTCTGATTTTTTTAAATTTACGTTTAAAGCGCAAGGCCCTAAACTGTCTATCTGAGCTTCTGTGTTTACATAAAGGTCCTTACACGCAAACAGCAAAACGCAGTTTAATACACATGATTCTACTGCTTCAGCCAGCCGGATCCAGGCAAATCGGACAGCCCTAAATTAGACACGGAAATTTTATACAATTGTAATTCGGCCTAACAACGTTGTTTTTGTAGCTCTTTGCTTATTGTAGCATACATGTAAGCTTTATAGCACAGTTTCTGGCCTTTTCTTTACTCTTAATTACCTTCATTCTGACTGACTCAATGCTAGAAAATGTTTAGGTTTTTTCTTACAGCTGTATAATTCTTCATTGTTTTGTCTACAATCATTATGGTTTAATTTTCCAGCTACCAAGCCAAAAAGAACAATTATAGCTCGTACATTACAAAAAATGTCCTGATAATCGCCCAGCGTTCTATTTATAGTATAGTGATGTTAGCGTTTATATCACTTGGTAACAATAATAATATTTTAAAAGCTTGCTTGTTAGTAGTCTGAAACAATTCATAAAACAGCCATTCGTAAAAAATTGCTGAAAATTTTCTTCTTCAAATTTTGAACCTGATCCCAAAAGGAACTGACGGTCAGCAAACAAAAAATTGCTACTTTTATATTTACACAATCCACATTTCAAAATTACAAAAATGGCTGAACTTTATTGCTTTGACAGCTACAAGGTTCTTATCAGCCAATAGATAGGTAAAAAATGCGAGTTTATATTTGAATCCTGTATAATCCAAACATAGATTACCGTACTGTACTATAAATAGAACACTTGGCGTTAGGGTTAACATAGTCCTTGTTTAACATTTTTAGAAAAAAGAAAACTAAGTTGTCAAAATACCAGAAATTGCAAACAATAAGTGAATCATTGAATTTCAAAGGCTCTGCTACATATAAATAACTCTTGACTTTGTTTTTTGGTTTATAAATTATGTCTTCACAGGCGGAGGCGTGGCAATTCACTTTGTCCTCGATTCAATTTGAGCAATTGAAATTTGTTGTACCAGCTCTCAAAAACTTAAAAAACGGAACTATAGTATTTAGAGTGTACAATGTGTTTGTTACCGGATTGCAGGTGCATTTTATCTACGTCTAATAATTTGCCGTGGACCGCCGTAAGTTAGATCTTCACTGGTGTAGACTCTAAAGTTAAACATACAGGGGTAATTCGTCATTCTTGATGTATATAATAATTAAAATTGTTTCGCGAGCTAGGTTTGGACTACTCTGCTTTGGATAATTAAGTTTTAATCTTTTTTATTCAAAAATTTATTACACTGCATACAATAAAATATAATGACAAAAAAACAGAATTGAATTAGCGAAAGAACTCATGCAATTTACTTTTAATGCGAAACTTGTGCTTGGCTGTTTGATGTAATAAGACCAAGTCAAGGCTTGATAAGAAACAAGCTTACTCGAAAATTAGCATTCAGACAATCAGTTTTAAAGCTGCTTTCTTGAGTCAGATTATAATACTTCTCGTAATTAGTTTAAGCAATTAACTTGTTTTAATTTAAAATTCGGACTGTCAGTCAAAAGCATCCTTGTGCTTTCAAAAATAATATTTTTGTATGTTTATATCGAGGTTTAAAATCTAAAAAATAAAAAGTTAATATAGTTAAAGTTAAAATTGCTAAAAGTTGTTATACTGTAATTACTAAAAACCTGATGAGGGTTTGAATAAGTTGAAAACGTTTGCTGTCTTGTAAAGTAATTTTATATGTTTGTTTAATAAAATAAAAAAATTTTTAAGGTCTACAATTTTTTGTTCTACATCATAATTTTTTAAATTTAGTTTAAAGCATGAGAACAAAAAGTAAATACCTTTTTTTTGACATTTTACTGTACAGTCTCATGTAATTATGTTTTTTGGTTATATCCACATTGTTTTCTGCATAACAATTAAGCTTATAAAAATTCAATAAGCATATAAAAAAATATAATTTAACACATTAAAAATTAGGACTTTGATATAGTAGTTTTTATAAAAACAGGCGTAAAAAGATTTATTTTTGTTTTAATTACATGAGGTTAATACATTATTTTAACCAAATTTTACATCGGGAAACATTTTTTAAAATCATATAGATTCAAAATGGGACGGTTATATGGGCATCATCCAATTTGCCTCCAGGGTTAAGTTAGGATTACAATTAGGGTTAAGGTCTAGTACAATGCAAAAATATGCACCAAAACTGTAATATAACTTTATTTAGTAACGAAACTTTACAATAAAATTTATAAATAAAATGTTTTTAACGGCAAAGCTGCCATTACCAAGCCTGCTGGCTCCAAATTAGCTGGAGGCAAAGTTGCCATGCCAGAATGAACACGTTTAAACGTTTGTACCAAAACATACTTTACCCTTTAGATAAAGGACTATACAACTAAAATTTATAAAACTTTTATTGCTGATTTAAAACTTATAATAATGAAGAAGAGCCAAAATTTCAGGAGTGATGCTTTGGGGTCAAAGCCGCAGACGTTTTAAAAAGTTTTGTATAAACTGTAAAAACTAAAATGTTCAAAATATTTTTATTTGTTTAAAAAATTAAGCAAAATCTATGTTTTTCTATGTAAAATTTTAAAAATTTTGACCTATTAAACTTAAAAAAAAAAACCCTTAAGCTATTGAAACAAAGTCACTGTAAGTTGCATTATGTAACAATGCTCCAAAAAAAAAAAAAAAAACGATGACTTTATTAATTTTGGGGGCCGTAGTTATTTGTCAACTCATAATGCTTATTAACTACAAATAATAAAGTGTTTCAGCTTCCAAACCAAAGTCCAACAGCCAAATTGCACGCAATGCTGCCAACAGCTTGTCACCGCTGCAACAATCCTACAAACCAGCAATAAATTTCGCTTTGTTATTTACAACTAATACATGTCATACATTAATTTGAATTTTTTACAATTTATTGAATTATTATTTAATCAAATTTAATTTAGTTTGATTTTCATTTCAACTCGTTTCATAGAGTCTATGTTATCTCTCCATTTTCGCCAATAAATAGCATTGTTATTATCTTGTTGTTTGTTTCCATAATATTGACCGTTCAAATTGGCGTGGGTACAACCCTGGTGCCACCAACCACTTCTTCTTAGCACTGCACAGTTGTCTGGCGATTTATCATTATCTCGATCCTTGGTAGTGAATGGTCGATTCTTGTAGTTATACATCGAATTTCCTGATGCAATAAAATATAATTAATAACATTAATAAATACAAAACAAACAACATTATTTAAATTTTGTTGCTATTATGTTTATGCGATGATAGTAACAATTTTTTTATACGATCGAACAGTTCCAAGCAGCCATTGAAATTTTCAAAGCTCTCCAAACAAAAACTTTTTTATTATTTACCTGTGTGAATTTTTTTCTTTTATTGTTTAAGCAAATTTATAGCTTTTATACTATTTTTTGAAGCCAATAACGACTAATTGAAGTCGTCAAAATCCTGAATGCTTGTTTTAAAATCAATCTTATAAAATGTTAGTGCATGAAGGCATTTGACACGTTCAAAAATTAAAAAAAAAACAGTAAAATTTATCATTCAGTTAATTTTTAAATTTGTACCAACAAATATCGATTTTATAGTTACTTATACAATGCATTAATTTCATTTTTTCATGTTTAATTGTATCAGAATTTTTGCTTATTTTAGTAAACTGGCTCTGTTTACGAGAAAGATAATTTCTTTTGGTGGAATTTTTGCCTGTCTGGTCGTTTTTGGCCCATGAGTTTGTATGTTACACTATTTTTTCCACTAACGCAAACAATCTCTTATATGGCTCAGCCTCTAACTTGACGTTTTTATTTTTGTTATTGTTTTGTTTTGTTTGCTGAAAAGTCCTAAATTTTTACATAATTTCTTCCCAAGACTTGTTTTTTTTTATTGCATGTCATAACGCCTGTCGTTTAATTGCTTTATCGTTATTCTGCACGGTTTATTTATTACTCATATACCTGGAAACTTTTTTTTCTTTTAGCATAACTAAAATTTTAAAAAAATGGTTCTCTTTTTACAGAGAAAATTTTCATCTCTCAAGATTCCTTTGTAGCTGCTTCCTTACAATAATATTTTTGCAGAGAAATGCATATGAAACAAAAAAGTTATGGAGATTGTTCAAAGGGGGATTGCAAAAAGCATTTGTTTGTTAAAAAATTATGACAATTTCGTTAAAAAAATGTTAAAATTGGAAAACTCTCATGTTTTTTTGATTATTTAGTTGAAAATTGAATTTTGAAAAAAACTTTTAGGTTTTTCTATTTAAAGCCTTGCTAGGAATTTTGGAAATTTATAGTGACATTTCCAAATCAGCTTTGTGTGTATAAGCTTGAAGCAAACTTATCTTCTACAAGCCGTTATAAATGCTTTCAAATGAACACAAATCATGTCTTTTGTTTGTATTTACTGCCTCGCTTGGGATTCTTTGCGGGGCAGGTTTAATAAGCATTATAATGCAATTTGGAAGTACTCAAATGCCCGCTATATTTAATGCTTCTTGCCTGTGATAAAGATTGTAATTGTTTGTTGGTACTTTTTGCTTTATTTGCGTAAATAATTAAGTAACCAAAGTTTAATTTCAAGTTTTTAATTGTAAATGATTTTTTGATAATGACTTTTTGGTTACAATTTCATTTCTGTTCATCAAATAAATTTTATTTATATAAGTTTGAAGCATCTGTTTATTTCAACTTAAAGCTTCAAATTGAAATTTATTACTTGTAGTTGAAGGTTTATTTTCCGGCTCTGCTGTTCATAACATGTTTAGCTCGCAAGCAATTGCAAAGGTTGGTTTCTCAAAAACCTTCAATCACGGATCGTTCTTTTCTGGAACTTAATTAGGAACATTACTTCACTGCACCTCAATCTATTTCCTCTGTTTGTTACGTGTTGTTAGATTGTAAATTCAAATTTGTTGCGCCAATATTGCTCAGTTAATTACCGCCATTACAGCAGAACACTTCCAATCTTTTCGTCTCAAATCCTGTGTTTCTCGTTCAAAAAACGATCTTTGTCATCAAAGTAAGTGCTAATCAAATTAAGCTGTTTGTTTAAATTCTGCAATTCGATATTTAACTCGGACAGTTATACAATCGAAATTGATATTTACTTTTGGCATAGAAACCAGACTGAAACTTAAAAATCTTTCACTCTGTGTTTTTTGTGTTGTACAAATCATCTCTGGAAATATTCATGTTTTCAATTTACTCGACAATTAACACATGTTCAAACTTGCAATAAGTTGTTGATCAATTGTAAAAAATTATTTAAAAAATCGTTAACAAAACACCATTACCAAATATCATTCTAGATTTTTCGATTGATAACACTGGTCTACACGGTTTTTGCGGCAGATTGTTTTTTGATGGTTTTTACCTAATTTGGGGCGCTGAATCCAAATCTGACATTATTTTGTTTCCATCACATTACCTTTTTGAGATAATAGGTATCTTCATTACAAAATAATACAAAAAATATAAAAAAACTATCTTGAAATGCAGTGGCTGGTTTGCAGCAGGTCTGTTGTATCTTTTAATCACAAAAACACAAAACAAGACCCCAACATTACTGTGCTTTAAAAACATCACTGGACGTAATCCCTAGCACATTGCATTTGATAAAAGAGATATGGCACAGTCATCATGAACTTGAAAATTTTCTTTTGAGCGATTTTCGTTTGTGCACAGCGGTGGAACTCTCTCTCTTCAGGTTCCAGCAGTAATCTGCCATCATATGGCAGTCCCATCGGCCCTGGTAGCGCTCTTCCATAACTCTAATGTCTTGGTGAAAGCGCTTACCTTGTTCTTCACTGATGTCCCCAAGGTTTTCTGGAAAGTAATCTAGATGACTTTTCAGAAAATGTAACTTTATGCTCATAGAACATTGCATCTCTTGCATGCTGGTCAACAATTCTTTCACAAGGTCTTCATAGTTTTCTGCCTTTCTGTTACCAAAAAAGTTATTTACAACCAAAGAAAATGCATTCCAAGCCCTTGCTTCATGAGCTGTCATTGATGCTATAAAGTTTGAATCTCTGAGCAAGTGCCTTATTTGTTGGCCATTAAAAACTCCAGCCTTTTTCTTTTCTTCACTAAGACCTGGAAAGGTTTGGCAAATGTACCTAAAGCAATCTCCGCTGTGAGCAAGAGCCTTAACATATTGTTTCATCACCCCAAGTTTTATATGAAGTGGCGGCAAGATGATCTTCTTGGCATCAACTAACGGTCTGTGAATGATGTTTTTATCTCCAGGTGCCAAACTGCTCCTTGCTGGCCACTGATCTCTTATCCAATGCTCATCTTTGGCTCTGCTATCCCAGTAGCAAAGAAAACAAGGGTATTTGGTGTATCCACCTTGCTGTCCCAAAAGAAAGTTCATCATTTTTAAATCCACGCAAATCATCCAACCATGATTATTGTGTTTCAGTGTTTCCAGCACATTCTTAACGTTTTCATAGGACTCTTTGAGTGTCACAGAGTGCCCCACTGGAATCGATGCATATCTATTTCCGTTGTGTAGTAACACGCACTTCAGGCTTCGTTTTGAGCTGTCAATAAACAGTCTCCACTCATTTGGTTGATATTGGGTTATTCCTAGTTGCAAAAGAAGACCTTCAATATCATGGCAATAAGCCAAAGAACTTTTTAAAGAGAAAGAATTCAGAAACAGCTTTTCTCGATTCCAATAAAATGTGACACTACTTCCAGGTTGGAGAAGGTTTTTTTCTTGGAATCGTGAAGCAAGCAGTTCTGACGCATGTTTAGAAAGATTCAAATCACGGACAAAATCGTTCAGTTCCAATTGATTGAACAATAAGGGCCGCTTAGAAAAAGAGCTCGAGGGTTGAAAATCTAACTCCAAATCTTCATCAGTTTGTGAAGAATCAAAAAACAACCCAAGCTCTTCATCATCAATTTCGGACAATTCAGTAAAAGTAGGCACCGGTATTTCCTCACTGTGAGGTATAGGTCGTAAAGCAGAGGCAAGATTAGGATATTGCAGCTTGTGCTTGTTTCTCTTGTTATATCCTTTGACGTTGACAAGACAGAAGTAGCAATCATCGACATGATTTTTTTGTTCTCGCCAGATCATTGGTATACCAAACTTCAGATGTCTGTCCTTTCCCTGAGACCAATACCTCAAACTCTCCACGCAACTTTTGCATACTTTATGAGGAGCCCAACTTTTATCTTGGTCTCCTAACTTCACCTTGAAGTAAGCGAAATACACCTTTTTACAAAGTTGGTAATTTCACGTCGTTGGGATGACAGAGTAAAGCTCCCACAAATGTAGCAAAAAATATTGGGATCATTGGAGCATCCACGCTTTTTGACAGCTGACATAGTTTTAATATATTCAAAACTCACACCTTAATGATACAATCTGGCAGAGAAAAAATCTAATTAACACCGAATTTGAAACCTTGCTGTAGAAATATCAGTAAAACTCAAACTGATTTTGTTCTCTTATAATGCACACAAACTGTCTCTAAATTCACACCTTTATTATACACTACTGCCTACTACAAGAATATTCTTTCATACACGAAACTTCTAAGAATGTTTTGATGGAATAAAAGCAAACTGCTAAGAAGGTACTCTGATTTTCATGTGGTTACAAGCAGGGCTGGGGAGCCACTGTAGAAGAGCACTAGCTCCGGCTCCAGCTCCGGAGCTATCAAGTACTCATTCACTAGCTCCGGCTCCAGCTCCGGAGCTATCAAGCACTTATCCACTAGCTCCGGCTCCGGCTCTCCAACTCTTTAATAAACAAGTAGTTAATCATTTAGTGTTTAAATCTTTTTTGCGATAAACTATTCTATTCGAACAAGAATCACGACTTTTGATCTTTACAATTATATTAATCAAATCTGAAAGCGAGTACCAAAAAATATAACTAAATGAAAATCAATTGTGGCCTTATCTAAACAATGAAAAGGTTAAATCGTAACTATTATGGATTGCAAACTCCGCAATGACAAACAGCTAAACTTTATCTTTTTAGTGGAAAACTTTAGAAGCACATGTGCATGAAACAAAAACTCCCGGGAGATTTAACGCAGGACGAAATAAGCGAGAACATTTGTGACGAAACATTAGGGCAATAAATAAGATTGAGTCAGTCAAATCTTCACTCTACAATTTTAAGAGAGAAATTTACGACGTAACAATCATGCGAAAATTGAACCAAATAAAAAATTTAAGTTATCCAAATCTCACGGCTACATTATGTTTTAGTCATATTAAATATTGATATTTATTTACTCTTGATCATTGAGTGTTTAAATTAGTGATGGGATAATGCCAATTTTTTTATTTTTTTTGACTCCGATGCCGATTTCAACAACATTTCTCGATTCCGATTCTTTTTAGTCAGAATTCACCTTGTTTTTTATATGAGGCTAACAAGTTTTTTAAAAAGCACCTAGTTTAATTAGTTGCATAATCGATGTACAGTGTCTCTTCCTTAATGGTTTTAAATTGTTCACCATTGGCCATTGTAAATTAAAGATTATATGTATATTTTACGAATGTATATTTAAGTTACGAACAATACGCTATTTACTGCTGATGTTTATGCCTGCTGAAGAAAAGGGTCTTATCACAAAAAGCAGAGCGCCTTTAATCTCCAGGCCTGTGTAGGTTTCAATGTTGCATCAAAGATGAGTTTGGTAAGAATGCTTGAGCTGCTGCCCTTATACGGTCAACATACCGCCACTATCAGAAGTCAAAATTAGGCCTTTAAGTTTAAAAATGGGCTAAAGACGTAGCGAAAAAACCTGACGTGATAGAGCAAATCTGAGCTCAGAATTGGATTCAGCAGCCCAAAATTAGCCTAAATCGATTATAAAAGTTCATGCCGCAAAGAAAATTTTTTTTTTGTTGACCAGTGTAATAATTAATTCTACTTAAATTACAAAACTATATCAAAATAAAAGAAATGTGTTAATTAGCACCTGCACTTCCGTTGTATCCGTTCACTGTTAAAGAAAATTTTGATTGAGAATCGCCGACGGAGATTGAGCTGTAACAAAAAAACAACTCTTTAGATAGAAAAAATTGCTTTAATGCAATGTAGTTTATAAATGGTCCAAAATGGCATTATTGAATTATGCGACAGAATAAAGATTGAGACAAAATCTACAAATAAAGATCAATTTTAAAGCCATACTTCAAACATGTCCCACTAATAATTCAAAATGCATTAAACCAATGTTTATTTAAACTTGTTTTCAAAAGCAATTTCGAAAAAATCTCTGACATTTCCTTGACCTACAAACGGGTGAATCCACTTGATTCGAGAACAGTAAGAATTTGCAAAACATATAATCTTGTTGTAGATTGTAAAAGTTAGAAGCCAGTGTTTTTACTATTTTTTTGCAGTGGTCGATAATCCAATAAAAAGTTATATTGCCTTTAGATAACTTTAATCATAATTTTCAAAAAAAGGATCCATTATTCTGCATTAACCATTATAAGCAGTTGTAGGATCTTGGTTCTAAGCAAAGGTTTTGTTAAGTCATTCTAGTGCATTTGAAAATTGCAAGCAAGAATTGCCACAAGCATTCAGATTAAAACAACGACTTTTCAAAATAACTTTTTTAAGGAAAAGTTTTTTAGTTATTTTGGTAGATTAATCAGTTTCTATACAGCATTCAAATTGTTTTTTGTTGATTTTTTCAAATTTAATAATTTAAACTTTATTTATTTATTTTTTGGTTTATTCTCTTGACTTGCAGAAAAGTATCGAAGGCGTTATATTTAAAGCTACCGTCAAGTAATTCACCGATCTGTTTTCAGTAACGCTAAGATTAAAAATTTTTTCTTTGATTTTAGTTTTCATTAAAAATTAACTGCAATTAGAGATTGTTGTGATATTGTGCAATAGATGACGTAGTGTTTTCTTAAACGCTTCTAATCTTAATCAGCGCCTTCTGCTCAAACAATTATTGGACACGCGCATCTCCAAGCATAATTGTTACCAGTTAAATATGCGCCTTTACTTCGTTTCTTCAGTCAGTTCAAAGCTATCAAGCTACTACAGCAAACTAACTAATAGCATTATATTTCAATACGGTTGTTTTTTGGCTAAGTACTTTTTGTGAATATTTATTATTGTTTTTTAATAAACCTGTGTATTCGTGCAAAGATACAACAGGCAAAAGTGGCGACGAGGATTCAAGGAACTCAACTGCGTCAAGAAAAAAAAAAAGAAAATTTGTTGAATTTGCATTACAGCTTGAATTGTCGACAATGAGTGAAATTTCTGAACTGATTTTGTTGTTAAACAAGCAACACCACGAGCAGATGGCAGTTTTACGCGACGAGCATCGCGAGCAAATGACAATGCTTCAAGAGCAGCTGAAAATTCTTCAAAGCAGCTTGAACAACCCGCGAGAAAATGTTCCAACACCGATGGCAAGTTTTCAACCATTCGATTCCACATCTGAGTTATGGACTGATTATTTGGCAAGGTTCCGAACATTCGTCACTGCTAACTCCATTCCCGACAACAAGCAAGCACAAATTTTTCTTACCAACCAATCTAACTCCGTTTACAAAATGCTTAGCAACTTAGCGGCTCACCAACAACCTGTCAAAAGCATACATGAGCTAACGATGAATGATATTCAGACGTTTATGGCAGAGCAGTTTGACCCAAAACGATTTGTTGTCAGAGAACGTTTCAAGTTTTGGTCTGACATGAAACGCAAACCTGGCGAAACTATTTCTGAACTGGCAAGCAGAATACGACAAGATGCAGCTACATGTGATTTTCAATCCATTAAAGATCCTTTAGATGAAGCCTTGCGAACTAAATTCATCTGTTCAGTCGACAACGAAGCAGTTTTGAAGACACTCTTCAAGCTCAAGGACGATGAACTGAAGTTTAGCAACGCCATCAGAGTGGCTCAAGAAGTGGAAGAAGCAGCCAAGGTAGCAAAGGAAACCGTACACGGACAACCTTCTACGTCGCAAAGTCCAAAACTTCCAAAACGCAAGAAAAGAAAACCGCCTGCTTCAGGTGTGGAAATTCTGGACATTTCATCTATCAAACTATTAGACTTAATGACCACAGAATTAAGTTTGAAATTGATAGCGGAGCCAGTGACACATTTTGCTGTGAAGCGACGTGGCAAACGCTGGGTAAACCCATTCTACAACCTGTATCAGTTCAATATCAAGTTGCTGAAGGTAGCCCGCTACCCGTCGTGGGACAATTCCAATCAACTGCGTTTGTTTAGTTCGAACAATCAGTCGTCAAATTAATCCTGACAATCCATTGCTTGTGGTCAGAGAGACTGCCAAGGATCCAATTCTTGCCCAAGTAATGCGATTTGTGAAGGAGGGATGGCCGCATGCATTTTCGGAAGAGCTTAAAGACTTCAAAAAGTTGGAAAATTCGTTGTCAACAGAGAATGGTTGCGTTTTTTACGGCTTACGGGTAATAATTCCTTCAACCCTACGTAATCATATTCTTAAATTATTACACCTTGGACATTTCGGCATGCAACAGATGAAACAACTTGCCAGGTCAACTGTCTATTGGCCTAGAATTGACTTTGACATTGAGGATTTATGTCGCAAATGCACTTCCTGTGGCCAATTTCAAAATAAGCCGGATAAACCTTCAATCCATCCGTGGATGATGCCAGAAAAACCATGGTCAAGATTCCACTTGGACCATGCGATCAACTTTCTGGGAAGAAACTGGTTAGTCCTTGTAGACGCTTATTCAAAATATCCTTGCATTCATCCAACAACCTCAACGTCTTCGAAAAGTACTACTGCTATACTTGAACAAGAATTTGCTCATTTCGGATATCTCCACACGTTGGTGACCGATAATGCCACAACATTCATGTCTCAAGAGTTCCAAGCTTGGTGCAAACAACGAGGCATTGTACATCTCACCGGAGCACCTTATCATCCAGCAACAAATGGTGCTGCCGAGCGTTTGATACAATCGTTCAAACAGGCATTGAGAAAATCCTCGTTACCTCCAAAGGAAGCTTTGCAAGAATTTCTAATGCATTTTGCATCGGGACTGTCACCAAGCGAATTGTTGAATGGAAGAAGAATACGCACCAAAATTGACACTTTGGTTCCATCCATTCCGCATCTCCTGCAGGGAAGACAGTCAAAACAAGCGAGCAAGCATTCAAATGCTGAAGACTCGGAAGTGGTTTCGAAAGTCGAACATCATTACTCACTAGGAGACCCTTGTTACGCACTGTACTTCGGCCCTAGAAGAGATCGTGACCCACGATGGGTGCCTGCGATAGTTACGAAAGTCCATGGTACACGAAGCGTCAATGTACGAGTCATTCCTCGAGGACCAACTTGGAGAAGACATCTTGATCAACTTCGACCTCGATACGGTTCGGATCAAGATGATGATCCCTGTGAAATCCCAACGAGCGTTTTGTCTACAGAAACACTTCCAGCCGGGACTGACCACGCATCTAGTTCTTCTTCGATGAACCAACGCAACAATCCGAGACTACCAACCGGAGACGAGTACGGGCGACACAATCTACGACGATCAGCGAGAACAAAGAGACCTCCAAAAAAATATTGTTGCTAATATATATATATATTTTTTTGTCGTAGTTTATTTGGAGGTGTTGTGATATTGTGCAATAGATGACGTAGTGTTTTCTTAAACGCTTCTAATCTTAATCAGCGCCTTCTGCTCAAACAATTATTGGACACGCGCATCTCCAAGCATAATTGTTACCAGTTAAATATGCGCCTTTACTTCGTTTCTTCAGTCAGTTCAAAGCTATCAAGCTACTACAGCAAACTAACTAATAGCATTATATTTCAATACGGTTGTTTTTTACAAAATGATGCGAATAGGTTTTGAACTTACAATCACGATCGTTATCAATACGGTACTATTAACCATTCGAACACGTTGACGACAAATTTTTTTTTATAAAAATAAAAAATTGAAACAAAACAATAAAATAAAAATAAAAAATGGTTTTTTGAAGACATATCTTCCTGACTCGCAGGAAAGGGACGGAGAAGTTATACAACGGACAAGCAATTACTAAGACCTGTTTCGGAAGATACCAAGATAATATTGTCCACTTACAATATTTTATTTTAGTTTTATAAGAACACGAATAAAATTTAGAACGTTTTCTAAGCAGGGAAAATTGCCAAAAAATGTCCTTCGCAAGAAAACAACAAAATGGCACGATTGGGTTTGGCACTGAATCCATTTTGATAATAATCACGGTGCTCTTGACAACTCAATCACGTTGCATCACGATTAGATAAAGAAAAGAGAATGACAAAAAATGCTTGATTAAACATTTTAAAAGCTGAAGGAAATATAAATTGGATTGTGTATTGTGTTGCTCAAATTTGGTCAATTCCACCGGGTTTCGCAAATAAGTGAATACTTTATCCGGTTTTAATTAGTATTCAAAAAATTAAAATACTCCAGTTTGAAATTAACTTTTCTATTGCTTAGATTGAATGAAGAATGTCAATAACGTGGAACAGCAGAAATACGGTCTACTAAATTTTTTATCTACCTGTTTAATCTTGTTAAATTTTTCAACAGACCTGTACCAAGAAAATTCATTTTAAAATGTGTAGGTTTTACAAATGCCCACATCCTAGTTAATAATGCAAAAATGATTTTTAATTTTGTGGTGCAAAAAGAAATCAAACTGAAGTAATGCAAAAGAATTTAGAAATCAAGTTTCATAATTTAGAAGAGGAGTGATCTGATTTTGCGAATTGATTTCATACATTCAAATTTTTGAATAGCAGGCTGTCCCAAACATGTCACTTGACAAAAGGAAATACAATACTCCTGTCCTTTTTGTAAAATTCAAATTATTTTTTCCAGTTTTGAAGTAAGTCGTCGCTATTAATTTATCAAATATCATTCTTAAAATAATTGCCAGTAGGTGTCAATATCTTGGCCCATTTAAAAATTGAAAAAGAGGCTTTACGGTTGCTGTAAACGTTTCAACGCTAATATTGATCCTGCCAAAGAAAGATCAGAGCTTGACAGCGCGTATGTGATGCTCAACGTCACAGATAGAGCTGATTAGTGCTGTCTGTGATGAATTAATGCAGTATGTTGATACAATTTTGTCGTAATGCATTAATAAGAACATACATCAAATTTAAAAGAAATTCTTTAACTACAATAATTCGGAGAAAAAAATATACAAATTGTTTATTTGAATTCAAAAACAGCCGCCATACCTATAAAGAGCAAATGCAGTGTTTCCATTCCAATCTTCAAGATTAATTCGTAATTGGTAGGAACCGGAATTTGTCAACAAATGCAACAAATCCAACCCTGTAATAAATAGCTTTTCACAACAATTATTATTAAAATTGTAGTTAGGTTTACGTATTTGTATAACATAGCTGAGAATATGGTTTAAGCAAGTAGACAGTCATGGGTAATATGGTTGTTTTTTATGCAAAAGAGTTTAGAACTGATGTAATCTATTTTATAGTTGCAAATATATTAATGCTTTCAATCATCTGTTTTTCTTTTCTTTTTTTTCAACAAATTCTTTGTCATTAGGCTGAATAATATCAACTTGGTCTTGCGTTTTTCTGCTTGCAAGTCAGAGTGTTTGCACACTGTGGTATTTAGCCTAAAATTTGTACAGTATTTGATATTGACATAATTCTGTTGCTTTTTATTTGATAAAAGTTTATTTAGAGAAGTTATTTGGCAGAGAGATATTTTAAACAAAGTTTTTTGTTTTGACCAGCAGAAACATTTTAAAATCGGTTGTGATGTGCTTTTCCCAAAAACAAAAAAAATCGGTGAGATAAACTATTATGAAGCAAACTTGAGTCTTTTTCCAAAAGCATTATGATAAATCCGCTAATCCAACAAATGTTTTTACCAAGTAAGAAATATATTTACAACATATACTTGTCTCATAGTAGTTTTGTAATTTTACCAGTAAAGGCCTACACTAAACTGTACCAGAAAACACAAGCTCAAACTCATCAAAATCAAAAAATAATAATGTTAAACCCAAATTCGGCCGAAAAGTTAAATTCATAAAATAAATAGAATTTGCCGGCAGATTAAAAATTTAGGGAATGATCTGTTAAAACTTGGAACATTTGATATGATTCTAAATAAAGTCATATCTTATTGTTTGAATAGGTTTCAGGGTCTATCCAAATTAAAGAAAATTTTAATCAAACAATTAAATTTTGGTAATCAAAAAAGAAAAGCAACCCCAAAAAACGATTTTGCAACTTTTATTTATTCACTCAATTGCTCCATTATAATCAAGTAAACTGACCCAACCAAAAGTTTCCTTCAAGTTGTCCAAATCCCTGTACGTATTCAATCCAATTCTTATAAAAATCGACACTGTCATCGATTCTTCTTTGAATTACCTTGAAAATAGTCAACTGTTAAAACTAAAAATTATAGCAAGCAAAATTAAACATTTCATTTATTTTGTAAAATAAATGAAATGTTTAATTTTGCTTGCTATAATTTTTAAGTGGATTTTAAAAATCACCTCTCTTCCTAAATTATGTTAAAACTAACATAAGTAAAAATATTTAACTATGAGAGAACGTTAATAATTATAAGGAAAAATATTGATTATTGATAAACAGCCTTGACAGAGTAACTCACCAACCAATTTCCACCGTCTGTATTCAGGTCACAATAAACTGGAACAAGTCCACTTCTTCCTTGCACATTGATGTTATAAACTCCACTGGTGTTCAATCCAGATTGTGAAACATTATCGCAAGAATAAATTTCTTCGAAATGCATTAAAAATTATTTTCTAATCAACTTTAATCTAATCCAAGTAAAAAAAATATTCAATCATTTATAAAAAAAATTATTTCGGTGTCAAACATCTTTTAAAAATAACATTCTAAAGTACGGATTTATCATTGATACAAAATAATTTTACCAAAAATTGCACATATGAGGTAGATGACATCAAAACCTAAATTAAAAACTTATTTATTCGGTCAAAAGAAATTAACGTATTGACTACAACTTTAAAATTAAAAAATATATTGCTTGAAGTAAAAGATTTTGCTTCCCAAAGCTTTTCATCTGACACTCTTCAGGGGAAATCGTCAGAATGAAGTAGAATTGAAACCGAACTAATTTATAAAGGAAGAAAGTAGAGTTCTCATTGGCTGAAAGAGTCAACCAATGAGAGAAAGGTTAAGAAATTTTGAGAGAGTATACGAATTCTTTTTGCTTACACAGAAAAGGATTGAGAGATTTAATGAAAGTCGCTTCAAGAGCAGAAAGGTGAAAGGAAGAGCGACCTCGAGCGAGAATAGAAAATTTTTCGTTGCTGTAATGGAGGGCACATTGGGCGTTCTTGACAACGCCCAATGTGCCCTCCATTACAGCAACGAAAAATTTTCTATTCTCGCTCGAGGTCGCTCTTCCTTTCACCTTTCTGCTCTTGAAGCGACTTTCATTAAATCTCTCAATCCTTTTCTGTGTAAGCAAAAAGAATTCGTATACTCTCTCAAAATTTCTTAACCTTTCTCTCATTGGTTGACTCTTTCAGCCAATGAGAACTCTACTTTCTTCCTTTATAAATTAGTTCGGTTTCAATTCTACTTCATTCTGACGATTTCCCCTGAAGAGTGTCAGATGAAAAGCTTTGGGAAGCAAAATCTTTTACTTCAAGCAATCTTCAAATTCTGTACCACCAAATGTTTATTTAAAAAATATATATATGTATTATTGCCAAAAGATGTACTCCGGGAAAAATGTAAGGTCTCATTAAATTTGAAAAAAACCAACCCCCCCAAAACTAATTATATCAAAGAATGATTGGCACCTTAAAATATTAACTCACCAAATTTCTTGAATCAGTAATCAAATTTACAAACCAGATTCATATATACATGTAGTATATTGAATTGAATACCTTTTTAATAAAATGAACAACTGGAAATTTAATCTGATCGTATACTTGTTTGTTTTAATGTACAATATTTTTTACTAAAGTTCCCACTAATAAAACTATTTGAATCATTACTGACTACATCTACTCAAAAGATAACCAGATTAAATACAATTCACCAACAATGGCCGAAAAAACTTATAAAATTTTTCATTTGGCTAATGAAAAATTTTTCTATACAAAAACAAACTATATCAAACAACATGATAGAGCCAGTTTAATTTCTCCCTTAGCTCCGACTATTGCAAAAGTTTTTTGTTTACGCAGCTATGAGAAAAATATTACGATTTAGAATACAAAATATGTTTAATGTGTACAATATATGTTGGTGATATTTTTGGTGGTTTTGATACTTCTGATTATTTTTATAAATTGCTTGAATTACTTAACTTTCGACATATTATATTTAAATTTTTGGTAGAATTTCTATATGAAATATTTAGGCCGTTGTTCTCGTAGAAGAACATTTTGTTCGAAGACTTATGATAGATTTTAGGTTACTTTTTTGTTCCTCAACGAGAACAATGATCCAAAACGCCATTATCAAACTGTATTTTGCAAAAACTATTCAATCGTTTTTTTGTTTTTATGCTGAAAACACTTGCTTCGCACAAAACTAATCTTGACATAAAAAGCATCAAAAATTCCCAAAAAATTAGATTTTATTAATTGTAATAGAACATAAGATGCAATAAAACTCTATACTTTTGACAAATTTTCAAGAGTTTCTTTAGCTAGAGGCGTATTTAAGTTTACGCGTTCACAAAGTTGTGTAGAACAAAAATGCAATTTAAAATTCTTTGTTTATTAAAGCGTCAAAACATAAAACTCGTTCATCTCAATAAGCCAGAAGCAAGTTATCAAATGAATTTAATAAAATCTAATCGCGGCGAAGCTCACACGCTAAAACAAAGCTTTCAGGCATTTCAATGTTATCTACTCAACATATTTAACAAACATTGGTCAATTTCATGTTATTTTTGTTTGAATTTTCGGGCTGCATTGGCTAATAAACCTTTTAAGAAGATCGAGGCTTCCATTTTCATGATTGTATTGTGGTAAAAGCTAGATGGCTAAATGCAATTCATCGCTTTCTAGTTACTTTGTTATGGCGTTGC
This sequence comes from Diplosoma virens, assembly GCA_963680785.1. Taxonomy (NCBI): domain Eukaryota; kingdom Metazoa; phylum Chordata; class Ascidiacea; order Aplousobranchia; family Didemnidae; genus Diplosoma; species Diplosoma virens. Next base: position 9,365,886 of record OY796880.1, on the reverse strand, counting down.
TAATTTGAGTAGCTTCAATGTTGTTGAATTTTGAACCAAAGTATAAAACCTTAATTGACTTTTTGTTATACTATGGACACTAAGGTAATGATATTTTTACTTTTTTTCAACATTATATTTTTGGAAAAAAAATTCGATTTTAGGATTTTTACCTTCCGGGCACTCACCTTTTGGTCACATGCTAACCACATACTCCCGGGTATACTCCCTAGTCATAAACTTCCCCCTGGGATCTTACCCCCTGGTCACATAGTAACAACTTATCCCCCAGGTATATGACCAAATAAAACAATACTAGGAGGTATGTGACCAAAGGGTAAGTACATCGCAAAATTGCATCACTCGTGAAAAACGGCATTTTTTAAAAACTACATTGTTGATTTTCATTGTAAAATGAATTTCCTATGAAGTAAATAGGCCAACTTGAACAATAAAATTTTGAGTCCAAGGGACTACCTATTCCATCAAGATATTACAAAAAGCGCATATCTATAACCATCGCAAAGTAACTTTATTATTTTATAGACAAAAAGTCTTGTTTGTCTCTTTTGTCACCAAAAACAATTCCATTTCTTGTACATAAAACATATGTAAATGCTGCAAAACAACGTTATTTAAACACATCTGTGTCAATTCTAATGAAATCGGCTAAACTTCAAAGTTAAAACATAATTGTATTTTTAAGGCATGCTTTAAAACAGACGAACCTGGGCCCGCAGGCCAAATGTGGCCCGCAAGACATTTTAATCCCGTCCAGCTGTGGTTGGGAAGAAGCATGTTAATTCCATAAGTTGAAATGGTAATTTTTTGTTTTATTGACAGTCAGGTTCTAATAATACAAATGTTGGCCCACCAGAAAGAAAATTAAATAACATCCTAATAGAAATACATAAAAAAGCTGGTAAATATACAAACTACACTTTATATCTTGCTCGTTATGTTAAAACGTGTTTGGTCTATTTTAAAGTAGCCCGCTAGTTTAATATTAGTCAAGATAAAAAAAAGTTTTTACATAACAAACCAGATGAAGAAATGTGCTTTGTCGTATCATTATCTTTTTTTTAAATTAAAAAAATATTTTGCGGGCCACACATAACTTTTTAATTTGGTGACGTGGACCCCGAGTGCAATCAGTTTCCCACCGGTGGTTTAGAGAAAGTGTTCTAAACTAAGGTATCCTCAAGAAATATTAAATTGATGGTTTTTAATATTATTTTGGTGGTCCCCAGCTTAACACAGTCAAGGAAAAGTATTTGATTCCACTCTCTGAGAACTAAAATTTGAATTTTAAATTTTGTTGAAAGACCAAAAAAAAAGTTGTCACTCCACCAAATAATTTTAACTGAACTAAACTAAGGTCTCTTCAAGAAATATTAAATTGATGGTTTTTAATATTATTTTGGTGGTCCCCAGCTTAACACAGTCAAGGAAAAGTATTTGATTCCACTCTCTGAGAACTAAAATTTGAATTTTAAATTTTGTTGAAAGACCAAAACAAAAGTTGTCACTCCACCAAAGAATTCACGTCATCACATCAATTCAGTCATCACCGACAGGCATTTTTGGGCAGATTTGTTTTACAAATCAATGTAATAATTGTTTTATTTTTTTGTATTTGTCCTAATGGGAGAACCGAAGTGCTTGTTAGAGCGTAAAAGGAAGATAATGCTACCTTTGACAAATAATCACGATGACTTTTTTAGAGTGAAATCGGTTGTTGATTTTGATTTAGTTGGCTTTTTTTTCAAATTTTTCATTCAATACTTAACCAAACAAACTTTGAATTTTTATTGCAATCTTACCGCTATATTATATAGTGAATAATATCAAATGCTGAACTTCCCTATTAAGCATTTTTATAAATTTTATTTCAACTTTCTTATTATTAAATCTGACATCAGAAAGTTTTTTATGGTAATATGTGTAGAAAACCTGGATAAAACTTTATTATATTGGTGAAAAAGTAAATGGGTTAGTTATTTGAATGCTCAATCAATATTAATAGAATTTTTCTATTTCACAATTGTGATTGAGTTTTAAACCAGATTATTTGGACACTATCTGCCAAACTGTTATCACAGTAAGGAAACTTCAGGAGCTTGTTTGGTTTTCTCATCGGTACTTTTGATATTTGCAAATTTTTGCAATTTTTCTTTGATTTTGCAGCAGACCTTTTACTGTGTATGTTTTTATAAAATTTTCCTTACAAATAATTCTATATAAATACCATTATAAGGTTACGTTTATTCAACTTCAAATAATTTATTCAAATAGAAACTGGATTTTGTTTTCAAGGCCTGCTTTAGAGCAGAGTTGGGAAACCTGCCGTCCGCGAGCCAAATATGGCCTGCAGCATATTTCAAAATATTAAGCCTTCTGATAACTTATTTAAATAATCGTAATTGAACAATTTATCCAATAAAGTTGAATAAACAAAGGCTTATACCTTGTATTTGTATTTAGCTGAGATTTTTTTGAGAAAACCTTTTAAAATTAATTTTCCCGGTCATGCATGCTACAATGGATCTACCACTCATTGCAACTTTTGACATGGATACGTTTTGAACAGTTTTAAATTATTTTTACGTTTTTATGTTTTCATGACGTTATTAATAATCACAACGTTAGCTGTAATATTGTTTTTGCTTTTTAGTTTTCACTGAAACTTTACTTTGCTTCATTAAACTTAGCACCCCAATAAAATCATAAAATGCTTTAATTTTGATAATTTACAAAAATTGTTTTTTAATAAAACTGAAGATTATTTTTAGAGGTTGAAATCAATGGTTCATTATAATTTATTTGGTTTGGTTTGATATTTTATTTGATTAATAAATTTTAGTCTCGGTGAACTTTGACTAATTTCATAAAATAATTCATTGAAAGTAAAATATATTTGCAATCAAACAATTTTACAATAAATTAAGTTATAGAAATATTAAGAAATACTTGTAGAACATCTTGGGGTAAAGTACACAGCATTACAAGTGCAACTGTATCAGTTGATTTGATCAATACAAGTTCCATTGACACAAGGATCAGATTGACATTCGTTGATTTTTAAATGAAAAAAATTTGGGACACAATTTAAAGAAATCTAAGGCACAAAGTCTATACTTTCTAAATATTTATCAAAATCTATGCGTTTGATCCAAGGCAACAGTAGTTTTTTCCAATAAAATTTGAAATTATTTTTGAGTCACCCTACACAGAATCTGTTGGTCAATATGCTTAAGCGATTGATTACAATTTAAAATAATTTAATAGTATTTTAGTTCATAAAATTTGTGTTTATTAGGTATTTTTATTTAAAGATTTTACTTGCTTATGGACGACGCAATTTACTTGCAACGTTTTACACAGCAAATCGTAGTTTCGAAATTTAAACATAGTTCAGCTAATACATACATTTTATAATCAAATATTTTTTAAAGACTGTATCAAATATGGCTAATTAATATATCTTTTGTTACATTTTCTGCAATTTTTTAAATCAATTTTTATGTTCTAGTATAGAACTCCATTTATAATTCTTAAATTACTTATTTCGCAATTCTTTCCAAAGTATCCAGGCACACACAAACACACGTATTTGTTGTTTTCGTACGAACAGTTTCCATTCATACACGGATTGCTTGCACAAGCTTTGAAGCCTTGAAACAAAAAACAATAATTCGTTTAACAAATTGTATGTATTTTGCCGAACATAAAAAATAAATATTTCGGCCTGAAAAATTCTGTTTTAATTATTTTATTTAGTTGTTAAAAACGTTTTTTTAATTAGAGAAAATAGCAAATCTTAGTTAGAATTAATATAACTTCGGAGAGAAAAGAAAGAAAAGCTTGATTAAACTCATCTATAAATCATATCAAGCTGAAATATCAAAAAAGAAAAAAGAAAAGAATTTTTAAAACTAGCTTAGGTTTTTTAAATGATTTTTAAACAACATTATTAACACTATTTAAATTCATTACACGCAGAAAAAGAAAGTAGACTTTAAATGCAATGCAACCATCAAACAATTATAATCAAACTTGCTTTTCAAATACCAAAATATAGCCATTCGATTAATTTTTTTTCTTTTGTTTGGAAAATTGCTTGTTAAGTTTGTCGTGCAGAAGAAAAAAAAACAAATAATAGAATTTTCCAAAAACACAACTGAATGATGATTGTAGAAGTCAAACCTACATCGTGTCAATCTTGTTTGGCATCAATACAAAGCTTTTAACAACTTAGCCGTGCTGCCAAAAATAACTTAAAAAATTGCTTTGAATCTTCATACTTAGACATACCTTCAAACGTGTTGTTTATAAGTCTCAACTTTGTCATCAAATAATCCATTTGAATTTCAGTTTTATTTCCAACTGAAACAATAATAGATTAAAAATAAAATTCACAGTAATTAAAAAAAATTGCTCTGCCATATTATATTTATTATAAAAAGGTTATTTGTCACAAATCTTCAGTTCATTTACAAAACTAATTTTTAAAAATAAATTTGAAACTGTGTTCTAATTATGACTGAGAAAGGTATTGATTGTGATAGTTGAAAAAGATAATAATAATACAGTCGAATTTACCTAAGCCGCGACTTGAAGAGAAATAGAAAAATTAGGGACTTAAGTGAACTGGCTACTTAGGAAAACAACAAATTAAATATGCATACTGCATAGGCCTACATTAAATATGTCTTTGTTTCTGCAAAAGCGGAACGTTTGAGAAATGAAGAACACAAACAAAAAGCATTTTTTGGATTTATTTCATATATTTCAATAAGGCGATAGCTTTAGTAACTGTCATTATAGACTAGTTTATATGGCTGTAAGGTGGTTTATTGAACTAAACTTAAACTGATGTACACAATCTAAAGTGTTAAAATGATAGGGAATAAGGAAAGAGGAAAGTTTTCGATGCATAGTGACGTCCTGTTACATTAGTAAGGATCGTAGACATATAGGCAAAACAACTGCAGTGCAGTGGTAGCAGATAAAAGGTTTGGAATATGCTGGCAAAGTTTTTATAGGCCTGACAACTCAGGAGAAATTTTCTGTTTATGGTAAGCAAAGCGGCGGCGAGTAAGGCAAATTGACAAGTTAGACAAAGACAACTTAGCCCAACTCAATAACATAAAAAACCATTTGGTCTCAGCCGAGACCAAGCGATGTGTGAAAACTTGAGCATGTTCTACTGTAATTTAATACTGTAAAAATTGTTTTTGTACCATAGTTTTCTGTTTTTGAATAATTTGGTTTTTGCATTAAGTACCATTTTAAGTTGATTAAACTATGCAAGTACATTGTATGTAAGTACTTATGCTCTTAAGTAATATTTAATGGAAAAACCAAATTATTCAAAAACAAAACAGTATGGTACCAAAACAATTATTACAGTATTGTATTATTAATATTTGTTTAATTATTTTAACTAATAACTGCAGAAAATAAACGCTACAAGAAGTTATACTTTATTAAAGAGCAATGAGCAAATATCTGCTACAAGTTGTTTTTACATTTCACAAGTAATTAAATAAAAAAATCAGTCGAAACATATCAAAAAAATGAACTGAAATTCCTTTTATTGTGATGTTTATATAATTACGAACAAGAATACGCACAGCCATCAGAAACAAACCAGATGCAACTATATTATTTGAAACAAGAATGTAATCAATCTACTCGTTTCTACAAACACTTTTGACATAGACGCGTAAATGATTAATGTTTGTGAATTAAACTAACAAAATCTACTTTCATAATACAGTTACAAAATAGTTTGTTCGTCTACCTAATTTTGGTTTTAATTTAAGCTGTCTAACATATTAACAATTGGCTTCAATAATTAAAAGAAAAATTACCGCAAGCAATAGTGTGAAAGATGTTTAAAAAAATTTCTTTTAAAAGATAAATACTGTATTTGACTACAAGCAAAGTCTAGCCTAATAGCTGCTAGAAACTAGTTTTATTACTTGCTAACAGAGTGTAAAATTAAAATTAATTTTATACTCCAAACTCAAGTTTAAACCACTAAAATATGCTATTTTCTACATGATTTGAGTGTTAAAACAAACTAAATAAAACCAGAGATTTCTCGACTTAGAAACGATTGCAATGCCCACTAGTTGGCTGGAAGATCTATTAATAAGGAGATCATATTTGAGCTAAATTTTATAAAACTTTTTCAAAATGTAATAATTTGTTTAATAAATAGATTGTAGAATGTTCTTGCATGAAAAAACAATTACTTTGTTAATTTCTAAATAAAAACAATGTAAAACTAGATTTAAGCAGACGAACTAATTCAGTCATGGCATATTCAAAGAACTGTTTTGAATTTTATAATAAAATATTTGTAAGTAATATTCGAAAAATTTTTGGTTTTTACACGCAAAAAAAGTTTAATAAAGAGTTATAAAAATACTAAATGTGTTATTATAATTAATAAAATTATATGGTTCGAAATAGTAATTAAAGATATCAATGTAAATGTTTCATTAAAATTTACGAGTATGCAAATAGGTTTTTAATGAAAGAAAATGCTACAATATAGTCATAAAAAATAAATAAAAAGCTAATTTTTTGAAGAAGTCGTATAAATTTAAAGTATGATTGTGTTTATAACAATCTTTGATTGGATTGTAACGGAAATCTATGTCCCATTCCAACGGACCACTTACCCATACTTTGTCAACTGAAAGCGACATATTTTTCAACTAATTATGACACTTTAAACTGAGACCATATACTGTATGTTTTTCAAGTGGGTCTTCGGCTGATCGCCAATTGACACAAAGATTTAGACGCTCGTTTGTGACAGCCGCGCAGAAACTACCGAACAACCTTGCAAAATAGGCGTCCGCACTGCCTAGTAAAAGTACTGCAAAAGATACACTGAGTACTGTAAGAATACTGAGGATCCATCCTTTCATACCCGTGACCAGTACCAGGGCTGTTGAAATAAATTTGCTCAGAACAATTTAGGTTAAGTTCAATCGCCTGCGGACTGGTGTTGGGCAATTTTATTCGTTCATAAACTAATCGTATCTTACTCCTTCACCGAATTGCGTGTGCGGTGCCCTTCAAGAAACTGAAGAATCCATCTTTACAATGTAACCCATACATTGCGACCAGATGGAGCACCAGATCTGACTGTTTTGAATGACAAAATTTATTGCTATCTCAACATCATCACTATCAGCAATACAGCAGCCTGGGTAGTAAAAAGAGGAACCCTCGGCCCCCAAAATCGATGCTCTTTTAAACGCGGACGACAACAATGTCAAATGATGCAATAAATGTAAATTCATAGCAAAATAAATATATTTTTTTTAATTTTTCATACTATGAAAAAATTGTTATAAATTGTATTACTTGTTATGTACCTATGTTTATGCAATTACATTTTTGTATGAAAATATATTTTTAGAGATTACACTGATTTTCATCATTGCAAATTTGCAGCTAGCAGCCCTCAGAGGATAAATGCCCTCCCATAAAAACATTTACGAAATTGTATTTTAATTTGGTTTTTTGTCACAGATTGATAACAATGAAATAAAAAAAGTCAAAAAAATGTTTTTACCGCTTAAAATTAATTCAGGACTTAAAGGTACAATAGGCTGAGGAAACACATATGCTGAGGAACCACACATGGTGATTGACATCATCCATGTTTTTAGTGTAGTTGTAGATAGGGTTAGGTTGAGGCTATTTAACTTAGAACTTTTTTATTTTACTTATTTGGGTACTTTATTTATAGGATTATTTTAGCAAAATTTGTTCCAATAATAAAGCATCAATCATCGTTCTACCAAATAAAAAACCTTCATTTCTTTCTTAAAAAATATAATAAAGTGTGGCCGTATATAAAAGTGTGGCCGATAATAAAACCTACCCAATAATACGACCTAGCGTGATTTTTGAGGATGATTTTAATATAAGCCTTACTCGTAAAATAAGTTCTAGTTGACTGCTGAGGACAAAGTTTTCTTAATCTCATCCAATCAGATTTTACGACGCAAACACACGTCATTTTCACCCAATATGAGGTCATTATTAATGTGCGTACGCAAAACGAGCCACGTGAGATTGATGTATCAAAATAAAGCATGTAAACTATAGCACAAATTTCGGATTAAATATTAATATGAGCCCTGTCTTATTTTCGGGAAAACACGGTAGCAGCCATGTCTCTTTTTTTAAGATATTTTTTACTTTCAATGGGCAATTGTCAATTCTATTGCCTCAAATTGCTTTTACAGCTTTTAATTACACTAATTTCAGCCTCATAAATAAATTTTTGTTTGTAAAAAAGTTATCAAAATATATATTGCTATCAAAAAATACGTTATAAAAGCGCAAACTATAGCAATGCACTACAGGTATTGGTAGAAAGTTTGTTTTATGGACAACTATAGTATAATTTCTCATACTCTATGCTTCTTCCCAACAATATTTTACAAAATCACAGAAATATCCTGGTAATTTGTACCTATAATTAATGATGTTTAACAATTTTTTCAGTTTATATAGGTGTAATAATAAAGTGTTGCTGGAAAAAACAATTTTTTTTGAAATATTAAACAAAAAGAAAATCTTTCAAATCTTTTAAATTTGATTGGTAAGAAAAAAGAATATCAATTTTCCTAAAAATGTCAATAAATGAAATGGAAAAAATTATTTAGAAGTTTCAGTATTTTTATGGATAAGATAAAATTTAAACAATCGAATGGATAATTTATACAAGGTATATTAACTGTCTTTGATAAAATATGCATTTTTAAATAGCTGTAATCGATTAAAATATCACTGGGACATAATGGGTTAAAATATTTTAAATTAACGATTTTGAGAAATGCAAAATATAATTTTTGATATTGTTAAGCAAACCTTCTTCAAACTATTGCTTTGAGATTAAAATCATTGATAGATAAAAGAACTGCAAGAATTTAAAATTTTCATCCGCAAAACCTAAATTCCTCAAATAATTTTTTGTAAATTACTTTAATTGTTTAACTATTGCGGCCATTAATACTTTAAGTAAAATTTTATTGCTTTTTCAATTTGGTTTTAAACATTTTTTTTTAGATGAAGGCAAGAACACACGTAAGCGAAAAGTAAAAAATTACGTAATTGTAAATTTTTTTTCTTTGTAAAAACGATTTCTTTTTCAAAGTTTTTTGTAAACAAGATTACATTAAAAAGTTTATTTCATCGAAAAAGTATCCAAAAAATCATTCAACAGAAAAATAAAGTTTAAAAAATATTTACTTGGTTCTATAAGATCTTTTATATTACACATGGACTTATTAAACATTTGTGGAACATTAAAGCGTCCATGACACAAGTTGATAAAAAATGTTTGTACAATATGTGGTATACACTTAATCATTATTTTTTTGTTTCTACAACTAAATCAGTTAATTGTAAATAAAAAAATTTACTGAGAATTCCTTCCATAAAACTTACCAAGTTTAAGTTGCAACTTTAGCTCATGGATCTCGGTCATATTAACTTTTCCAGGGTCTCCTTTCGTTCCTTTTTTGCCAGTACTTCCTTTATTTCCTTTATCACCTTTTTGACCTACATCTCCTTTCGACTTTTGCATTTCTTTGTAAATCAAGAACGACTCTTTGCTGTTTGTTTCTCCTTCGATTTCACGAAACTTTGAAGAATTGACAGATTGGCAAACAGACACCACTTCTGATAAAATCACACTTACTAATTCAAACAACAAACAACAACCGAATAGTTTCATCTTTTTTATGATAACTCTAGATTAAACCAAAATATTTGCTTTAAACTTTTTCTATCGACTTATATACGTAAACGTCTAATATTTCTTATTGCTTGCATTCTTTAACCTCGATCGGAATAAATTCATTGTTTTAACGTTTTTTTTAAACTTACCCTGAAAGTTGAAATCACCTGCAAGATTATTTTAAGTAAAAGTATTTTTTAGGGTCCCAAAAGTTATCTTCTTTATTTATGAATTGCTTTGTAAATTACAATTGTGGTTTAATAGTAAATGCGACTTCAGTTTCACTGAAGCCCATTATTTTTTAAAAATACGTTCTTTTAAGTCTGACACGTAGTCATTTGTTTAATTTTTATTTTTTACGGATAATTTTTTTCAAACATCAATAACTTTTATATATTTTATTTAGTTTCTGTTTGTTTGACTGTTTTTAACTTATTTTTATCTAGCTAGCTGTTAGTAAACCATTATCAGTTGGCCTTTTTTAAATCCGACCCAAAAGCTGCATTAATTTCCAGTCAAACTCGTTTAATTTTTAGTTAATAACTCCTCATCAAATGTCTTATAAGCTGACCAAATTTTTAAGATTCATAATCCCAAAGGCTAATTAATCTTTATTTTTAATCATTAAAGTTTGTAACCCCATTATATTAAATACGTTGCTCAAAAACTTGTAAATTTGATCAAAACTCAGACATATGTCATCACCAAGTAAACAACAATAATAAAAATTTTGAGTTGAATTTATGTTATACAATTAAAACAAAAATTAAGATTTACTACATTTAAATAAATTTTTAATAAAAGTTTTTTTCCAAATCAACTTTTTACATCAAAAATTGTTTAATTTTTTGCAGCGGCATACGCATCAAACAAAATTAACTGGTTTTCTTTTTTATTTATTTTTATATTTTCTTCGAATACATCATAAAGACACTAATTTGCTTTGCAATTAAAGTCATTTTATGCTAAAAGATTTACTTGGACTAAAAAATATAAAACAAAACAAAAAAAAAAAGATAGTAGAAATACATTTTACTAATAAATTAAAGTGAATAAGACATAAATGTAAGCATTGTAAAATTAGAAAATTGAAAAAAAATTAAAAAGAAAACAAATTGCTCACAATGTTTGAAAAAATAAATATTACTGGTGCAAAGCAATTTATTTTAGTTTTTATTATGTCTTTATTAAATCCGTAATATATTGTTATGTTTTTTAAAAATTCTATTATATTTAAACTGTGCATAATAACGCAAGCCAAGTTATATTTAAACAGTCAGCCTCTTAAAAATCTCTAATTGGTTAGTAATTTTGAATTAATTTTTTTGTTTTTTTAGCGCAAGCTAAATCAGAAGAACTCACATAAAGTAATAAATCACTTTCGTTTTGTTCAAAACAGTTCTAAAAATTTCAAACAAGTTAAGTATTTTCCATACCATCCCTAAATCACCAAGATAGACTAAAGTTTTTTTACCAATTCTATCACAAAAATAACTTTAGCTCATCGCAGGCAAGGTACAAAAAAATACTTCTAATATTTACAGGAAGTAACGTCAATAGCATTATATAGAATTTATAGATAATAATTAGCATTTCATAGAAATTGTACCTGTTATGTAATTAAGTATTGCTCGTAATTAAACCTTAAGCAGATTTCGTTTAAAGTTTTATTCAGTGCCTTTTTTTTTCTTGTTACTTTAGAGCACTGTCATATCGACGCGCAGCTGTTTACGTTGCAATGTTCTTTTGAATTGTTGCTTGTTTTTTATTACGTACATTTCTGTTTATGCTTTTTTATGTACATGCTTTTGATGAAAAACTACATTTAGATCAAGTTTTAAACATATTTTATGACAATTTAATCGACTACAAACCTTATGGAGAGACTTTTGCGACCTTCCGGCTTGATTTAGAGGCTAACTTGCCCTCCGCATTGCAAAAATGGTTTCATTGATCTATAAATTTTGAAAATTATATTAAACTATTGGATGCATTTCTGGCCGAAGAACGGCGTACAAACAAGTTGAAAGCATTAGTAAACTATGTCTCACAACGTGTGTTTGAATATATTATGATAGCGATACATACGAGGTATGATGAGGCAATAATAGTTTTGTGGAATTATTTTGAAAGGCATTTGATGAAGTTTCCTTCCGCCATATTTTTACCACCGCCAAGCAAAATCAAGGAAAACTAAAGATTTATTAAAACTAAAGAAAACTAAATATTAAGATTTATTCTCAAATTACAAAAGCTTGCAAGAGACTGTAATTTCTGTCAGATAACAAGCGAGCAGTAGAGGCAAGTGGTGTTTTGTGATGCCCTCATGAATTTTTATTGTCACATGGGTTACGTCATAGACTGTTCAAAATCGCAAACTCAAGATTGAAACCGCGGTTGGAAAATCTTGTTTCATGGAACTTGCTTAAGAACACTTTAAATTTTGGTCGCTCATTTAAGAATATTGTTTCAATTTAGTAGTTACTGCTGCTGACAAAGTTTCAGAGCTTTCAACTGTATCAAAATATAAAACAAGCGAAAATAAATTGCGTTCTTTTTGGTGATAATCTTACCACGTAAGAAGCATGTACACTATAAAACATGCGGCTTCATCGTTGATCGAAAATATTCGTGGTTGCTGTAATGCCAATATTTTTGTTTATGGTAGTATTTACAATTATATAAAACTTGTGTAGTGATGTTAATGGTAGTATTTAACAGTTTTAAAACACTCTTGTAGTGATGTTTTGCAAAGACATAATTTTGGGTCACTACATAAACATTTATTTTTGAATATGAATTCAAAAAAAATGTTTTTGTTTTTTTCAAAGCAAGTGTGCATTGGCACCGGGTTTAGCCAGCCTTATTTTGCTATTTCATAAAGCTTTGAAAGCTTGTAAGGCTATAGCCATTATATCGAGACGTTTAACATTAGAATTACCGCGTTTTTGACCTACCTAGAATTACCGCAAGCGGTCAAAATGACCGTTTGTCCAGCAAACAAAAAAAAACGCGATAATGTAGGTTTACTTTATCTTATAAGTTTTTTTTAAGTTTTGTAGTATACCTAATGATGATTTGAATCTTTGTAGGTGTGAGTTTGGTGCGTCGTAGACTTCTTTTTAATAACATATTCTGGAGTATGCTGCATAGGCCCTAATCTCCGAATTAAAGTGAAGGCCTTCAACCAGCTTTTTAACTGCGTGGTTAAAATTTTCTCAAAGTTTTTATTTACAACAAACACGAGGTCTGAAAAAAAAAAAAAAAATTAAAAATAATTAAAATATGCTCAAAATACCAAATGGTTATTTTTCAATATGCTGCTGTTTACAAATACCACTACCGGCTATTCAAAAGCATACAAAAACAAAGAAAAATGCAGCGTCTATACAGTCCACACATTCAACTTTTACACAATCTGTACACTTTCCGCAAGCTTCTGTACGTTGTTGAATATGGGTAAGCATTGAATTATCGACGAGTAGCTGAAACGCACTCAGCGGACCATTTAACATGTGATGGGCATATCGCGTTAGACTTCGCTTTCTGTTAGCACGTGCTAAGCTTGTAGCCTACCCCTCGATTCTGAAAAAAACTTTGATGTTCTTACATTTTCTTCTGTCCTTAGCAACCAATCCAATTTCCGAGGTGTTTGGAGTACGCCCATCATTCTGCGCTTGAGCTGTAGTACTTGTATCATTGTTGCCACTGTCAGAGCTGAAAGTTGACATGATGCAGAATCGGTTTGCTCCAGGTTATCAATATCAATCTTAGAATCCGATCCATGTGAAGAAATCACTTCCCATGTAAATTGAACTTGGTCTGGATTTGCCGACCCCTGATATAAGCCTTCACAAACATTTTCACCTGCGCTTTCATCCCACGAATCATTTTCTGCAATCGCATTCAGCCAAGCTAGAGTTTGGATACTACAAACTCGTTCTAGTCTCGGCATACTGCAAATGACTCAACATTATGAACTAGCTAGTAATTAACTGTTGCCAGATACTGCAGTAATTGTTGCATGATTGTTTTGAAACAATAACACAACAAAAGGCTTTATTGTAAAGGCAATTTTAACCGTAGAGAAATTAAAGGTTGCTATCTGGTCTAAATCACTCCCCGAAATCCGCTGTGCTTATTGAAATGCAATAAAAATTTACATGCTTAAAAGTTGACAAAAACTTAGGAAAAGTCAGAAAATTTCAATATTATAAGACTTATCTAAGCAGAGATATGAGCGATTAAAAATCAAAAACGGTCAAAATGACCACCCCGGTAATTCTAGTGTTAAAGAGTAATGATTAAATATTTATCAATAAAAAAGTGATTGTTTTTATTCTGAAGGTATAATTAAACCTAGTATGACTCCCTGGTGGACGCAAAAACTTTTAATCTTTTTGGAGTGCACAGTGTCGGCGCAAGAAATCATTGCAACCACTATATCTGAACTGTTGGCAGAAGGAAGCCAGTTCGATGCTCAATCTTCCTGAGTTCAATTTTGCTTCCTCAGAAAAACACTGCATAATTAATTTTTTAATGGTGTAACGCAGCTTACTTATATAGAATTGTGACTCATTTAAAACAGAAAGTAGCTACTTGTCGACAGCGTGGTCGAGTGGTTAAAGCGCCGAGCTTATCATCAACGTGGTCTCGGTTTAAAACCCACTCGCACCATTCTGTTGTGTCCTTGGGAAAGACACTTTACGGCACTTTCTCCTGCTTGGTGATCTTGGCAAGCAACTCTAAATTACAGTCATATCTCTATCAAATTACAAGCGGATAACTATATCTTGGTGTCTCCGGAAGCAGGTCAGGGTAATTGCCTACCCTATGTATTAGCGCCTCTGTCGCTTTCCTGCGAGTCAGGAGGATAAATATAGAGATAAAATAAAATAAAACTATAGGCCAATACGGCTAGACAAGGACGTCATTGACTGTTTTCCTTTAAAGCAAATTGAGGTTTGTGTTCTCGTGCTATGAGGCCATTGTAGCAAACTCATCACCGCAAACCGTCTTTTATTGATGCTTTTATTCGTTATGGCAAAGTTTTCCGCAAATGTATTTTCCCACGTTGTATTTTGTTCGCTGCAGACTCGGCTTGCAGCGCCCTCCCGCTCGATGCACAACGTTTATCTACTGCCATGACAACCGTCATGTGATAATTTCGCATTTCTTAATATTTTGCTTATGTACCGCCTTTCTGTTGCTTCCCCCGACTAATCGTTGGCTGATCGCGCCATCAAGGCCATTTGTGTAATCATTTTTAACACACAACTCTTAGTACGTAGCCTGATTACGTGGTTTTATCAATAGATAAGGCCGACGTCACAATAATAGAGATATAAAATCCTCACTCGGGGCACCAATGTAGCATGAGTGATTATTGGCACATAAATAACTTTGACACCTTTTTATTAAGAAGGGGAACAACTTCAAATAAACGTTTCAGCAAATACAAATATAAATAACGTTATTCAAATAGAATCAGTTTCAAGAATATTCTCGAATCGAAATTCACTAGTCGCTGATATGAGTCTCTAATTTAATCTGAGGCGACGAATCGGTCAAGCGCGTATATGTAGTCGTAATGATTGTATGTCTTTATTATTATGACTTCTGAGCTTATTTACCGATAAAACCACGTGATCAGGCTACATCCTGAGAGCTGTGTGTTAAAAATGATTACACAAATGGCCTTGATGGTGCAATCAGCCAACGATTAATTAGTTGGGGGTGAACAACAAAAAGGCGGTACATAAGCAAAATACTAAGAAACGCGAAATTATCACATGACGGTTGTCATGGCAGTAGGTAAACGTTGTGCAGCGAGCGGAAGGGCGCTGCAAGCCGAGTCTGCAGCGAGCGAAATACAACGTGGGAAAATGCATTTGCGGAAAACTTTACAAAATTGAAGCAAATGCATGTACGAAAGACGGTTTACGGTGATGAGTTCGCTACACCACTATGCGATAAAGTTTTATTCATAAATCACAATTTGTAAAAAATATTATTGCAGCAGCGACTCCTGCACTCGGGCTGCTCGGGCTCAGTCCGATTTATATAATAAAAACCAGTTTAATTTGTATTTTTTAAAGTCCACATTGATTTGGCAAAACTCAGGCTTATTACACGACATCTGATATCGTATAAAGTTAATACGATGTCAGATCGTACTCTTTGGTCGTCCCGTAGGTATACCACATCTATATATCGTAAACACTTATATTATAAAACGACATTCAGGACGAAAAAGTCCTTTTCGGAATGTCCTTTTCTCATGCACTGGATGGTCCCATGATTTCTCAAAGTTATCTAGGATTCGTGAAATGGTGACGCGTGTTGGGGCATCTCTGTGGAACTCACTCGTAAAGGGTCTTTGCACTTCAGCTTTATTTTCACATTTCCAGAATGTTTTCAGAACAAATTTTTTTGCACAAACATAAGCCCAGTATCTGCCATTCTTACTCCAAAATCAAATCTGAAATAGAAAAAAAAGTTTATTAACTATTAAAGTCAAAGTGTGCATATATTATTTTGGGACACCCTGTATTATAAACCACCTAAAGGAGGAATAAAAAGTACGATATGCTGCAGCATTTGTTCTTTTTTCTTAGCTTTTTTGTTGAACTCGAACCACAGGGAAATGGCCCTGGTTACAGGATAGAGAAAGTAGCAATTCACAAGTAGGCATAGACGGTCGGGGCAGACATTTATTTGGTTAACCTCTATGCTCAACTTGTGCTTTGCAGATATAACCATAGATACATTGCAAAGAAAAAAATTTACAAGTACGTGTAGACTGTAAAAGCAGACATTTTTTTGCTTAAATTTTATACTCAACTGGTGCTTCAAAGAAATAGCCATAGATTAGAACAAAGAAAGAGAAAAGAGCATTTTACAAGCGCATGTAGACTGTCGAAACACATATTTCTTTGATTAACTTTTATGTTTAATTCGGGCTGTAAAGAAATAGCGGAGACTAAAATCAGAGAAATTTTTTTGCATTGTGACTAATGTGCCGCAACAATCATTAGTGTTTGAGTGACCGCAGGCAGGGAGCCTGAACAGAACTTTGTTTTCTGGTAAGGTAAAACCGATGATTAACATTTTATAGTTTTGGCCAAAATATATTTTAATTTATTACAAAATTTTATCCACTATCTTCAGCCTACAGCAATTATCTAATGTAAAGTGTATTTACAACTTGTTGCATCAAACACAAGCCTGAGTAGCAACAAAGACCAGGAGTCGCCACTGTATTATTGTATTTTATTGAACTACCCAATTAATTCTCAGATGCTTGTTGTCACAACTTTAGGACCAGTTGAGCTAGGTAACGCAAATATCTTAGCTGAAGAAAGCTGTGCCTATTTTTTCATTTATTCCTGCTTACAAAATAGTTTGCAGCGAGACTGGAGTTCTTTTATAGTAGGTTCTGGCTAAGTATAGACTGATTCGCTAAAAGCTTCTCTCCACGGAGAGAAAAGAAACTACAGTTTTTAACTATAAACAGTGGTGAAAGTAAGCCGGAACGGTCCGGTACGCCGTTCCGGTAAAAGATTTGCTGCCGGAACGCCGTACCGGTAAAAGAATGGAAGTTATCAAGTTCAATTTATCGCGTTACGTACTCTTATCTTGAAACTGTGTTGACACAATACATTTTAACACAATAGGTTTTATTTTATCACAATTACAAAGTTACTTAAAATTCTCAATTCATCGGCCCATCGCAATAAGTACAGTAACTTGAACCCAGCAATAAGTACAGTAACTTTTAACACAATAGGGAATGATTGAGCTCAGACTCGATTAAAATAGAAAGCAGTGTTGTGGAGACAACAGTTTAGTAGTGAGTCTTCTACTGACAGAGGTTGTTTTAGATTTTTATGGATTTCAAGTTATCGATTCCTGTTAAAAGAATATCAAATAAATGATAAAACATAGCGAGTATTATATTTTAAAAGTTTGATTTTTAGGAATATTTCCAGCCTAAATAATAAACCTTTATAAAATGCAAAGAAAAATTAATCATTATTGGAAGAGAAAAGAGACCAGTGACGAGACTTTGAGTTCAGTAGCAACTAAAGTTCAAAGAACGGAGAGCAATGTTAGTAGGCCTACCCAAAGTGGTGCAATCAGCGATCCTCTACCTGTGCATCAAGATCAAGTTGAGGAAAAATGTTCCACTGTTTATCCGTTAATATGGACTGAACAACAATATGAGGAATTTAAGCAAAAAAACAGTTGGATGTACGCTAGTGATGGTAAAGTAGGATGTACTCCGTGTCATGAAGTCAATAATTTGGGAGTAAGTGCATCTCGTGGTGTTAATATTTCCACTCAATGGGCAGATGGCAATGTCACTTTTTATGGTAGCACAAGAACGGTTCAACTTTCATCACTTCGAAAAAAAATCTGTGAGCACAGAAACTCAAAAGCGCACCAAGATGCTATTAATATTCTAGAGACGGCAAAGAAAGATGTACTCCTTAATTTAAATGCACAGAGTGAGCAAAGTGCGTTTCAATCCACAGCGCGAGTGTTCAGGACAGCTTATTATGTGGCAAAAAATAGCAAACCTTTTACAGACTTTGAAAAATTGATTAACCTTCAGCAAGCCAATTCTATAGACATGGGACGTGTCTTACACAGTAAAACTGTAGCTGTTGACGTAATTGAACATATATCTTCCCATATGAAGAAAAAAACTTTAACCAAAATTATAGAGAGCAGAAGTAAAATAAATGTTTTAGCGGATGAATCGACTCGCGTGGGTGACAAATCAACTTTGATCGTGTTTCTAAGAGCTAGTATTGATGATAAAGCGGCGCCTATTACCTTTCCGCTAGATTTAGTAGAATTGGAAAGTCTGTGCGCTTCTCATATTGCTGACAAAATTGTGCACTGTTTGCTCAAAAACGGCTACTCCATCGAGTTACTCCAAGAAGTAATCATCGGATTTTGTAGTGATGGAGCTAGCGTGATGCTGGGGACAAAGTCAGGAGTCGGAAAGTGGCTTAAAGACAAATTTCCTGATATAATATTGTGGCATTGTCTTAATCACAGACTTGAGCTTGCTGTAGGAATTGCACTAGAAATTATCGGTGGTACAAATGACTTTCAGTCATTTCTTGAACATTTATATTCGCTGTACAGCCAGTCACCAAAGAACAAGCGTGAACTTGACCAATGTTCCCATGATTTGCAAACGACCCTCAAAAGAATCGGAAAGGTGTTTACTATTAGCTGGGTCGCTTCATCCTTCAGGGCAGTATCAGCAGTCTGGCATTCTTTCCCAGCTTTGGCGCAACATTTTGATAAAGCTTCAAATGACGAAACGAGCCAAAGCACAGAAAAGGCCAGATTTCGAGGCATACTGTCCAAATTTTGCACAATAAATTTTGTTAAAAATTTAGCGCTGATGGCGGATGTCTTGAACAAATTAACAAATTTATCAGAAACACTGCAAAGCCGAAATACCACGCTGCCAAAAGCCCACACTTTACTCAATGCGTATACAAAACGTATAGAAAGCCTTATTGCTTCCCCGGGGGAACATTCCATCATGGCTGAACAAGCAGAAAAAGCAATGTCATTTCAACAAGTAGAACTGAGAGAAGGAAGAAGCCCAGTAATAAATCAGGCTCAATTTATTTGGGCTGTAGCTGACAACATGAAAGAAAGGCTCTTCACGACTGCATCAAGCAGAGCACAGCCTAGCGTTCATGCAACTCGAAGAGAGAACTACAAAACCCTTGTTGGTCAAATTGATGTGTTAGATCCACAAAAGATTGATCATGAAAATCCTCGTTTTGGAGAAGATGAAGTGAAAAGTTTATGTGGCACCCTTCGTCTCAACAAGCAACAAACTCATCTTGCGTATATTGAATTTAAGGCAAGTGGAGGAAGAAGCATTCCTGACCAACTAAATAAGTTGATGGTGGCCGTTGACACCCTTTCACCAAGTAACGCCGACTGTGAGCGCGGGTTCAGCGCTATGAACAACATCATCACTGACAGCAGAAATGCAATCACTACGAACAATGCCGAGAAGCAGCTCTTTGTCAGTACTGTGGGGCCACCGTGCGAGAAATGGAATCCAGAGCCATACGTAAGAACTTGGCTTGGAAAGGGAAGAAGAGCAGCTCATGCAACAAGCGGCATGGCTCGACAACAAAACTTGAAAAAGGCTAACTACTATGAACCTTTATGGAAAGTTTTTAAATAATTGAGTGTTTGATTTGGATTATGTGGTTATGTGCTTGGTTGAAAATGTATCGTTATGTTAATGGTTGCAAACTTACAATAATGAGCCAAAGTAACTTCGGTTTTTGGGATCTTTTGTACTTATCCCCCAAAATAGGCTATTTCAAATCGTGTCAATATAGTTCTCTGGCAAACCTTTTACTCTCCAATTTGCAGGCAACAGTACTACAGGACATTGTTTCGAGTCTCAGATTAGCGATTCATTCTAATCCAGAAACAATTAGTTATTTGGGTTTTAGCCATTCTCGGATTATCTAATATTTTATAGTTCGTTAAAATTTAAAGTGTTAGGTATAATTAAGGCGTTTAGGATTTCGTGACTGGATAAGTGGATGTGTAAGACCCATTTGCCTCTTTTGATCAGCAACCACAAAAAAATTATTTTACTTCCACCACTGTTATGAGCTTCTGGCATGCATAGTACCGGTAAGAAAAATTTTCTACTTTCACCACTGACTATAAAGCATTTTAAACCATATTTCAGTGACATAAACTTACCAAACAATTTTAGTTAAATAACAACAAGATAAAAGTACAACAATGTAATGTGGCTTTTGAAACTACAACTATAAAAAATATGAAGGCAGAAACAATGTTTATAAGCGTGGTTGAAAAGCACAAAATCACAGAATTTCAAAAAAGCTCTCTAACAATCATTATTTTAATTCCTTATTTTATATAGATTGTAACTTAAAATATTTTTTTTGAAGTCATGAACTGGCTGAGAAAAAAGTTTGGACTAGTCTTCAAAATTAAAATTCCAAAAATGCGAAATAAATTTTTTTAGTTTCTGAAATTATTCATGCTTTGAATTTTAATTTGAGCTTCGAGTTTTGTCATTTATTGCAAATAACACAACCAAATTTTATATGCCTTAATAAAAAAATTTAGCCCTCACAGAAATGCAGTGTTAATGGAGATCCGATAAAATACTTAACTGTAGCACCAAGGATATTTAATTATAGTTTAGGTTATATTATTATTATTTTAATCAAAAAATTACAAATTTTGAGTTTTTGAAAAGATTCAAAATGTTAGACTGAGAATTTAAGATTTTCTACCTTAAATAAAAGATGTTCACGGAGGGTAATTAGATTGTTTAGCCAAAATAAAACCAATTTATTTACGCTTTTATCTATTCAAAATATACAGTTTGACACTTTAATTTGTATAATAAGTGTTACAATGCCATTTAGAAAAATATTTAAAAAATGTACATTAATATTAGAATCAAAATTAGAAAAATCCTGGATATCGTAAAAATCATCTCAGCAAGAAATATTTTTTATATCAAAGTTTAATAAAAAAAATTTTAGCGCAATAAAATAATAAAAATTGATTTCGGTATAAAAACTATCATTGAATTTAATCAAGTAAAGTCATACAATGATTACTTTTTTCAAATAGATTGTTTTGGAATAAAACTGATGATGCTTTTTATGTTTACATATTATAAACAAAAAAATAAACATTTTTTATAAAGGGCTACAGAAACAAAAAAGATTTAAATATAATATTTCATAAATGTACTTTGTTGTACTCAACCTGGTTATAAAGTTACTGATAGAATATTAAATGAAATAGCTTAGGTATCTATATGATATGCATCAAAGCCATCGCGTTTTCTGCAATTAAATAAGTTCTATTTTTGGATTGGTTGAATGAGTTTGCTTGAGTGCAAGGCGCCATCAAGTGATTCTTTTTTTATCAAATCTGACAATTTCTGTCAGTTTTGAAGTTATCTTTGTTATTAATGCTGAGCTGATCACATGATTTGCGGTAATACAAAGGGATTCTTCAATAAACTTGTACGGGATTTGAATTAACCTTCTATTGCTCAACTCAAAAAATTTGTCGCGTTTCAATTTTTTGTGTTTTTTTGGCTTTAAAAAATTTTTTTTCATGATTGACCTTATCAACAAATTTGATACAACATATAATTTATCATTTTAATTGTAAACCCAGAAAAACTTCACTCAGTGTAATTTTTTAACCAAGCTACTTTTTAATTTTCTCTTATTTTTTTACCTGTCAGAAAAAAAATTTTGTATCGTGTCTTTGAAAGAGTTGAAAAGTAATAAGAAAGTAATAATTGTTTTGTGGTAGTTTTTTTTTCATGTATTTATTATCTCTGTTAAGTTTTTTTGCCGAGCTTTTTATTATTTATTTTGGCCTAGGCTTCTAAACGTACCCAATTTGTGCATCTTATCAATTAAGCGACTAGACATTCAGCACTACGTTTGTTTTCCTATACTAATTTCAATCTCGTGGTATTTATATCAAAACAAACAATAGAGAGTAAAACTAAATTATTTAAAAGTTGGGTTTGTCTAAGATTAAAACTCGACTTTAATCTGCTGTGTGAAAAGATAGTATTGATTATTTTCCCATATAAAAGCTAAAAAGAAGTCGCTGCAAATTGCCAGGTTGCAAAAATAACCTTAGTTTGTTTTGTTAAAAATGGGTGTTTGATCTTTGTATTGATAAAAATGAAAACTGTTTTGACACCGTTAGTTCCTAATTGTAACATATATTGCCACCTTTTTTTAAATAGATGAACAAAATTTTTTTTATCAAAACCAATAAAATTGTGTTCTCTACTACAAAAATACTGTAAATAAAATATGATGCAATTCCCATGAAAAATATTTCTGGTTAAAGTGAAAAATTTTTTTGGTCTTTATCTGTTTTCTCCACTTCTAACAGAAAGAAGCATGACCCAAAAAAAAGTCTTCACTTTACTACTTCATTACATTAGTTCTGAGTGTGTGCTGAATTAGGATTTGATAGCATATTTTTTTTAAATTAGGGTTGGGATGCAAAAATGTTTAATAACCACCAAATTAGACCTTTCAATTATTTAGTGAATTTCAACTATTTAAAGCTTAAGTAGTTTTTCACGTTTGTAAGTACTTTGCTTAAAATATTTGCTAGAACTCCCGAACAGCTTTTACAGGGTGAACACGCCAAATGTAGACTGATTAAAACTATATTTTACTAAGTAAAATGCGACATTTTTAAGAAAATAAGAGTTCAAATATTTCAGAATAATGATGATATTGTCATTTAACTAGGCATCACTCGAAATAACCGCCTTTGTTTTGAATTACACTACGCAATCTACTTGGGACCTTTGAACAGATTGACGAATGTTTTGGTATCTATTTGCTTCCAACATTTAACCAACTGGCGTATTAGCATGTCAACATTTTTATGAGATTTTGCGCAAGCATTCTGCTCCAATATCGACCATATTCCAAAATACATTGGGTTGAGATCGGGAGAAGATCGGGTGAAGATCAGCTTCAATAATTTAAAAATCTGAAGAGTCGATTTCCCTGATTTGTGAAGATAACCACCAAGTTGGCTTTTTTTGTTCATTTATAAAATTTAGAATATTTATTGAAACTAAAAATAATATATTTCTAAAAAAAAAATCAAAAATTAAGTAGCAAAAAATAATATTTTTAAATTATTATCAAAAGAATTACAAATAAAATAAATTATTATTGCCAAAAGAATTACAAATTGTAAAATAAAAAATTTGTCTACACTTGGTGTGTTCACCCTCTATTTACAAATATCAGCATAAATTTTATGCATCAAAATAAAGTTTTATATTTCAAAAAATAATGTAATTATTCCTTCTTTTTAAAAAATTATACTTAGCAATAAGTTTTCTTTTTTTCAACTTCTTTATATAACTTAATTAAATAAAATGAAAGGGAATAGTTTTTTTAATCCGCAATATAATTTGACATTAATTTAAGATTTTATATGAATTCTCCGATTTACGTATATTAATTGCCAGCGCATCTATTTCACTGAAAACTACATGTTTAATCTTTCTAATTTGTTTGCTTAATCGTTGCTTGTATTTGACCACGTTAATCAAGAAGATGTTTATTTGCGTGCCAGATAGGCATAGTTTAGAAATTATCGACTTGTATAAGCCCACGACGCATGAAAATTTAAAATGTACACAAATGACTGGTTTCCTTAAACTAAAAGACCTTACCTGAAGACCGACATATACTGAAGTTTTTATTTAAACGTTAAATAAATATTTTTTTGGTTTCATTTGACTTTCAAAATAAAATTTATATTTAAACGTCCAAACATTTTTTTCCAAAAAATTTTGATATTTCTTTGTCTAATATCCCTCATAAACACAGTAACGGAATTTCAGGTCGATTTCACGTGTTTCACGTGATTCACGAGAAAATTAGGTGGATTTTTTATGAAATTTACCTAGTATGTTTGCTGGTATGTTAATCATACAATGTTGCGACGCTTTCATAATTTTTAAAAAAAAAGCACCATTTGAGAGCCCATGGTATAATTGATTGATTTAAAGCAACTAAATTTGAGACTGGATTCTGGAAAAATTAGATTCTCTTCTGCTATGGCAATATGAAAATTTTGCAATCTTTAATTCAACTTTTTTCTGCTTATTGATTCCAGTTAAATAAATTTTTTTCTAGAAATGAATTATGCTAGTTTTAAAACAGGCTTACATTTGACTAATACCGGGTGGGGAACCTAAGACTCACAAGCCAGATGTGGCTCTTTTGATAACGGCATCTGGCTCTTTTGTAAACAAGCATAAACTAGCGCACATAAAAAAGATCTGGACACACAAGATTTCAAAAGTAAAGAATCTTTTTTAAGAGATCACTACGTTTTTAAGACAAAAATCGAGAAATCATGATCAGATTCAAGATGAAAACCATTTTTTTTGGAGAGATCACTACGTTTTTCAGACGAAAATCAAGAAATCAGAGTCAATAGTCAATAAGTTTAACTTTGCAAAAAAGATCAAAGTTTGCTCACAGAGCTAATATAAATTTCTGCCCACACACAGAGCTAAAATTAGAGGAATGGCTCTCATGGGAATGCATTTAAAAATATGTAGCTTTTATGGCTTTCTTACCCAAAAAGATTTCCGATCCCTGGACTAATACGATCTTTCATTGGAACCTATCTGCTGCTAGTACCATGTTAATCCTAGATTTAGACACTCTGATTAAACGTAAACCTCAAGGGTTTTAAGCTTTAGTGTTGTGATGCAATAAATAAACCGCTGTTAGCAAATGAGTTAAACAATTAACATACATTTTTTATATGGGAACACACCTAATTGTACACCTACGTACAGTATAAAAACAAAGTAAAAAATCAAATCGGCTATAGTTAGCAAAATCTCATAACCGCAAGTAAGAATTTAAAGTTTCTTTAAAAATATTGTAAGTTTGGCCAAAGAGAAACCAAAGTTTTATAAATTATAATTTCTATATTCTTCAATCAACCTTTTATACCGATCTGATCAGCATAGACTTAGTGATATGAGATCCTTGAATGCAAAATGCATTTAATTAGAATAGTGTCTAATTTTTGTACTTATAAATTTTATTTTAAAAACTAAACACATAAGGCTATAAGAATTCTATGCTTTTAATTTGGTATCAAATGTTGTATTAAAATAAGTGAAATTGTAATTGAGTTTGAATTTTGTAAAAGTATTAAAAATTAAAATTACTGATATACACCATTACCACATCAATTTTCAAAGTATAACTAAATATAAATACTTATTTAAGCTTATATTACAAAAATAATGATATCATTTATACTATGCTTATATAAGATTCCCTGACTGAACAATAACTGCCCTAGCATTTAAAGAGTCTTCCCAAAAGTAACAAATACTCCTTATGAATAAAATAATTACGAGCAGGGTTGAGGAGTCAGAGTCGTTTGTTTAGTTGTCTTAAAATCGGAATTGCAGAGTGGAAAGTTTTGAGGTGGAGTCGGAATTGGACTTGTTTTTTTTAGACATGCTAAAGTTGGAGTCGTTTTTGCAGATGTTCTTGAGTTGAAGTTGGAGTCAGAAATGGAAAAATTTCTCTGACTTCACAACACCAGTTACTTATTTTTACGCACAAACTTCTGAAAAAGCTAGGTAAGAATATAATAAATTCAAGCTTGAGTTTGTTGTTACAAGAGGTTCAATGCTATCAAAATTGAAACCTTACGCAACTGATTTGTTATGTTTTCATCTAACCGCGATGATTTCGTTTTCTGTTTCGAATCTGTAATCGTACATTTCTCTCTTCATTTTATCCATTTCTTTGACTGCTCTCAAAGGACAGTTTGATGTTCTCGCATCTCCAATAGTTCTTGTTGTTCTAAAACCTTTTTTTCTCAGTGAACAAGAAGCGAGTGACTGATGAAGAAATTATCAAAATAAACAACATGAAACGAGAGATTGTCCACTGTAGATAACATCTTCATCACCACTCAAAATCCCAGAGGTTCGGTGGTCACAGAATCATTGGGTTTATTTCCACAATACAGAGAAAAGTTGAACCAGTACCTGCTTTCACGGCACATAGTCCATAGTTTGTAACCAAATCTTTATTGGTTTAGCTCTGATAAACGGCTTCAACAAATAATGTCCATAATATTTCACAATCACTTCATCCATAGATAAATATTTCTCAAAGATCCCCCACTGCTAAAAATTTTTATTGAGCAGATCCATCAAAGGCTTGATCTTGAAAGCTTTGTTGTCCTTGTTCTTGTTTGTCCTTGTTCATGTTCTCCCAGGGAATTGTCTTGAAAGCGGATTACAGATTTCAGGGTTAGATACGCATTAAGACTAAATGCGTTGTAGACGATGTCCAGACTTAAATCCATCTCCTTGCTCCAATAATCACTTTCGCTGGGTAAAGTGTCATAGCCATTAAACAATAAAAATAAAAACTTGCAATTCCTCAAAAGACACGGTAAAGCGGGGTTTATTGTTTTGTGTTATTGCAAATCAAACTGTTTCATCTACCATGATTTTTTTTTGTTGAAATTATTTAATTTTAGTTATAAAACACACAAAAAAAAAATTAGCACAACACATAGCATACTCAATAAAAATAAAAACAGATGTGTATTTTTTTGATATCATTGTGAGAAATTTGGTATTATGGTGGGTGCAAAACATGCAAACCTTGTGGGAAAAATTTTTTTCAAAACTTTGCAGGATAGTTAAATCATATAAGTAAAATTCCAGATTTTCTAGCTTTATAGACTCAGTATCATTAATGTTTAACCACTTGTTGTCGACGGGATTTTTATTTTTCCAAGCAACTTTTGGTTTTTCTTTCCGTTGCTTTTAAGTCGGAAGGTTTGGATCTGCTGACGTACTTGACACGACAAAGCCATCTTCCTAGTCAGCATTTACGACTTTGACAAGACCAGGAACATCACGAACTAAAAGCGTTGCAGTATATTTGTCATTTAATTCGTCTTCATCGGTAAGGTCATCTACTCCTGGAGGAATTACTGCCACATTTGTATCAATATTTTCCGAAGCTATGAAATCAAGAGCTGCTTCAAGATTCATATATACGTTGCGCTTCATATTTAATGGACTTCTTGAAGTAAATCATGAAACACAATTAAATTTCTAGTACTTAGTTAATGTATCTATAAAAACTAAAAATAAAAATTTTATGACATTCGCTACATGTAATTAAGCTTAATTGGTTGATAATTTCTGATTTTTTTAAATCTACGTGTAAAGCGCAAGGCCCTAAACTGTCTGTCTGCGCTTTTGTGTTTACATAAAGTTCCTTCCACACAAACAGCAAAAACGCAGCTCAATACACATGATTCAACTGATTCAGCCAGCCGGATCCAGGCAAATTGGACAGCCCTAAATTAGACAGGGAGAATTTATAGAACTGTAATTTGGCCTAACAACATTGTTTTTGTAACACTTTGCTTATTGTAGCCCACATATAAGCTGGTTTTTTCTTACAGCTGTATAAATCTTCATTGCTTTGTGTACAATCATAATGGTTTAATTTTCCGGCTACCAAGCCAAACAGAACAAATATAGCTCGTAGATTACAAAAAAAGTCTTGATAACCGCCCAGCGTTCTATTTATTGTACATGTATAGTAATGTTAGCGTTTATATCACTTGGTAACAATAATAATTTTTTAAAAGCTTGCTTGTCAGTAGTCTGAAACAATTCATAAAACAGCCATTTGTAAAAAATTGCTAAAAATTTTTTTCTTTAAATTTTAAACTTGGTCCCAAAAGGAACTGACGGTCAGCAAACAAAAAAGCTGCTACTTTTATATTTATACAATCCACATTTCAAAATTACAAAAATGGCTGAACTTTATTGCTTTGACAGCTACAAGGTTCTTATCAGCCAATAGATAGGTAAAAAATGCGAATTTATATTTGAATCCTGTATAATCCAAACATAGATTACCGTACTGTACTATAAATAGAACACTTGGCGTTAGGGTTAACATAGTCCTTGTTTAACATTTTTAGAAAAAAGAAAACTAAGTTGTCAAAATACCAGAAATTGCAAACAATAAGTGAATCATTGAATTTCAAAGGCTCTGCTACATATAAATAACTCTTGACTTTGTTTTTTGGTTTATAAATTATGTCTTCACAGGCGGAGGCGTGGCAATTCGCTTTGTCCTCGATTCAATTTGAGCAATTGAAATTTGTTGTACCAGCTCTCAAAAACTTAAAAAACGGAACTATAGTATTTAGACTGCCTTAGACTATTCGGTTGTGGCCATCAAACAATAAACATACAAATCTGAGCACGAAAATTTATTCAGTGTGTTTGTTACCGGATTGCAGGTGCATTTTATTGACGTCTCAGACTTGTAAAAGGGCCCAATTTTTATGCCCCAACCCGACCCGAGCCCGAAAAGGCAAGCCCGAACCCGGTCCGAACCCGAACATAACCATAAAATTTATTTCAAGCCCGAATCGGGTCCGATTATTTTAGATCTGAAGGTTTTATTTGGCGAATATATTAGGTAAAAGGCAGCCTAGGTTTTTATTTTCTTACTGTTTGTAAAACTAAGCTTAAAGAGCATGATCTTACAAAAACTCAAAAAACAAAAGAAAATTACATAATTCACTTTTGCCTCCTTAAAATGTTTTAGTTTGGTACGACTATGACTACAATCATAATATAGATAAAAAAAAAATGAATAAAATTGGACAGGTGACAATTTGAAACAAGTATGCCAAAGTTAAAATTATGCAATATTTTTTTCTTTTATTTTGATTAAAACCTTTTGCCTTATTGTAAACGCTTTATGGATAGGTTTTGACTAAAATGATACAAAAATAGCAATGCACATTATTTAGAAAAAGCTGTAATTGTTTGGACTTTTTTAATGTTCATTTAATGTTCATGGTTTCGCCTTATATTTAACTCTATTCGTGGCTACTGAAATTTCTTCGACAATAGACAACGTTTACTTTTGTTGTTGCAATTATTGTTTTTATAAGTTAAAAACCCGACGTAAATTAAAGAATGCAAACACAACGTTGTTAAAGAAAAATATTTAAATTATGCTTTTAACCCTTTAACTGCCAACAGGGACTAGAGTGGCTTTTAAAGCAATATTTTCGTATCGTCAAAAATATATTGAAATTCTTTCTACAACATGTTAATTTTAAATTTGTTCAATTGTTACTTAACCAAACTTGAAAGAAATAAAAAAAATATGGGTGTTTTTAGTTAAATTTTTTAAAAATTTTATTTGAAACCAAAAATATAGTATTCCTTGAAAAAATTTTCGAGAAGGATAGATATAATGAACAAATTGGTGTTCTGTCACCAAAACCAAGTTTTTTTTTGAAGTCATCTATATTGACACGAATCATTGCAATTATGCAGCACCAGAATAAATGAACTTACACAAAATTTAACATGAATAAAATTTGGGAGTGCAAAAAGGGATGATATATCCCTCCCTCACAAAAGAAATTCAACGTTCAAAATAATGCAGTGCAGTACAATGGCAATGCAAGATTCAATCTATAAAGTTACTTTCTACTAATCAATAAACTAAAAATTAAAATAAAATGCCACATATTTGAAAAGTACATGCTTTTTCTAACAACTTTCATGTTTACGCTTTTTATGTAGCTCTTGTAGATTTTGAAATATCGCAATTTGTGTAAATTCTCTTCTTTTGTGATAATTTACACAAAAGGGCCTGGCAGTTAAAGAGTTAATTCAAAAAGATGTTGCTGTTCAGACCAGCTGTATGGACGCGGGTAGAATGCATTTATTTTATCTCTATATTTATACTCTTGACTCGCAGGAAAGCGACAGAGGCGCTAATAATGTGCCGTAAAGCGTCTTTTTCAAGGACGCAACAGAATGGCGCGAGTAGGTTTTGAACGTAAAACATGTCAATCATAATCCCGCCATTTGAACTACGCGACCACGCTGCCGACAATTAAATTTTTAAAATATAAGTATTTCTGATTAGCCTTTATAAATTTATAGGTTTTAAAAAGTTAAACACTAAAGTTATTCATCAGCGTACCAGGCTTAGTTAGGTGCAAAGTGCAATACCAACTTTGTATATTTCAACAAAATTAAATTAATGCATTTTAATGATTTTAAACCCTCCACAAGTGCAAGCGAAACTGTTTTGTGACTTTATTTCTGATGATACGTTTTTAGGGATATTTTAAACTAGTGACGGGGTCTTAAAACCTCTTTATACGGGTGTGTGTACAATATACATTTATCAGATTGTTTTCGGACAAGCTACTTACACAAAATTATTTGACAATAAGAATGCACCAACAGCAACCTTGCGATTCTTTTATAAAATATTTCTTTTCTACTTTTTCTGCATGCAATAACATTGTAGCTTGGGATTGCTAAAGTTAAGAAAGTGAATTTTTTTCGAAGCTTTTATTTTGTCACGAAACTTATACAAGCTTATAGTTTCGTTGTTCAGAAATCTTTTCACTAAGTTTTATAGGTCAAAATAAAGTTATATTTAAACAAAATTTTATTGTATTGAATTTTTTAAATACAAAAATTTATTTTTTGCTGATTTTTACGCAATTTTAGAGCGGTTATGAACAGTGTTAATGTTTTTTCTACATTTTACAGCAGGTGTTTTAAAACTTTTGAAGCTGCGACTCTTTAGCATCATTTTTTCGTTTTCTTCCCAAATCCTTTGGTCTGGTATGTCTGTTGCCACGATCCAAAAGTCATGTTCTTATTCTATATTCTTGCAAAAATAGAAAAAAATTTTTGTAAAAAACTTAGCATTGAACCAAACCCGAATTCAAAGTTTATATAAACCGCTAAAGATTTTTTTTTAACCCGAACTGAACCGAAACTGGACTCCTAAAAATGAGCTTTGTTGAACGTAAAACGAAACTGAATATTTAAAAATAAAGTTTGCGAACCTGAAACGAAACATTATTTTAAATGGTTCGATGGCCTGGTTGATCTACCATCATTTTAAAGTGACGTTGTTAAATAAGAGTTACAACTTTTAATAAAGATTGATTGCAGACAAATTACGAATACGAAGTTGAATTCTAATTATTAGATATACAGTGTACATAAATTAAAGGTCAGTTATTATAGAACATCATATTATACAGCACAAATAGAAACGCTGATCAAAACTAAACAATGCCGTAGCGTGTTTTATATTTTTGTACGTCAGTGCAATAGGTCAGCCATGTTATAAGTTCACGAGAAAACATGTTTGCCAATATTTCAGCACAATCTTTTTTGGTGATGAGCAAACCGTGGATGTTTGCGACTAAATCTCTTTTAAATATTGGGCTGGTTTTTATTTCTTCAACATTAGGAAAATCGTTTCCATTGTTTTTGTTTTCAAATTCATTCAGTGCATCTTTTTCATTTAATTTGGTTCTAAGAGTAAATGTTACATTTTTTCTTTTGTATGGATTAAATTTCAAACGTTCCTCGTTTATTGGATTCTTGTTAAACTTTAATTTTGGATCAGCTTTAAGGAAGATTCCCTTTAGTGCAAGGATTGCTTCATTTTCTGAAAATTTTATATTTTCCTTTTTCTCAAGTTTTTCAACAAATCTATAAACGGGTTTACCATTCTTTCTGTCAATATTAAATTTCCATAAAATATCTTGACAAAAGCTTTTATCTAACGAATATATTTCGATATTACTTTTATATTTCAGCCAACTGCGTTCACTGCTTATCAAGACTTTAAAGTCCAATGTTAAGAAATTTTCAGACATCTTTTACAAATTTAAATGCAGCAAAATGCTTTAAATTACTGTGTAAGTCTGCGTAGATAAAACAATCGGAATTAAGTCAAAGCAATTTTGATAAAAACACCGAAAAACACAAAAAGTAAAACCTTTTACTAAAATATAAATTAGACTTTTCATATTTTTGATGATAATGAAAACTTAATAACGAAAATTACTTCTAAAATTGTATTGTTATAATATTATTCATAACATAAACAAATAATTGGCAATTACTACAAGTAATAAGTATATTTAATATTTTATGAGATTTAAAAACTTGTAAAAGCTAAATTAAAAAACAAAGAAAAATATGTAATAATTTTCATTTTAACTTATCAATTTTCACATGGATTTGGAAAGCACCACTTGAAATGGTTAACTGTTTTTTACTACCACCCGCAACGCAAAAAAATTTATCTAGCAATAACTATACTTAAAGTTTAAAATTGTTTTTCATCGACTCAACTGTTTAAACTAGAGCAGTATATGACGACTTAATCATGTTCAAATTCCGTGTAGTGATAAAACTAAACAAAAAATAAATCTTTTTTAATAACTTGCTCTGTTTGATTATTTTAATATCCAAACTTGCTATTATCATTTAAAATATTGCTTTTGATTAACCCTTTCAATTCGTTTGCTTTTATATAAACAGTTTTTAGTTTTTGTATAATACAAATGTCCAGAATTAAATTTAACTTAATCTGCGCTGAACAAACTTTCTCAAGTGCTGTATGCGCTCTTTTTGTCTTTCGCGCCAAACAAGACACACATAACGTTAACAGTCACAAGACAAATCATTTAAGCAAGTCATGCCTCACACAATCGCCAAACAACTTTGTTTAAACAAAAACCCAAAAATCCCCAGCTACATTAGATGAAGTGTGACGAGTTGGAATTAGAATATTATGAGTAGTTTTTGTAGGATTCAAGCTTTCGCCGAAAACGGCGTCACGCTTTTTAAAATTAACGGTTTTAATTTATTTAGTTGCAATAAAGCTTTTAGTTCAGTTCAGTTCAGTTTTCTTTTATTTCTGCTCCGCCACATGAACAAAATAACAAAATGTTGAGAAGTTTGTGTGTTGTTGAAAAACGGGGTTAGAAAAAGGAAGAAGCAACAAAACAAAAAAGGAAAAATTAGCAAGTCATAATATGACTATTGCTAATTAGCGAATTAGCTAATTAGCGATGTAAAGTGTGACTTGTTGTATCATATAGAAGCAAGGTTGCTTCATCTCATTATAAAGTTGTTTAAAAAAATTGAAGGAGAAAAAGAAAGAAAATAAAGTATAAGAACGAGGTTATTTGCTTAATAAAACACTGCTATAGGGGCGGTGCAATGGTGGGACCATAGCAGAGTTTGGCTCAAAGAATATGATCAGTCCTTAAAAATATGTAAAAGCATGAACATATTCTACCAGCCCAACAGGCAAATAAACTCACCGAAATAAATCCTGTTGCGGATCAAAAGATCATTTTTCGAACAAAAACCTCAGTAAAGAAAAATATAAAAACAAAAACATTACACCCTTGATAAAAAAAACAAACAAAAAAACACAAAAACAACATAAAAAAAACATACTAAAAAAAATATCTAGAAAAACCGATGCAAAGCAGTAACAATAAACAGTAAACTAAAATTTATTCAATAGCTAAAAAAATTCTTCAGGTAGAAGCAAAAGAGATTTTGCAGAACTTTCCTTGAGTCTTTTCTTGACCGTCGTAAAGTTGAAGATTTTTAAATTGTTCAGTTGCTTACCTGAAACACAAGAAAAGGATGACCAGCAAAAGATATTAAATGATGACCTACGTAACAGTTTATAAGTTTGATTGTTGTTCAAGAAAGAATGCTTCAATTTTGTCCAAAAAAATTTAGTGAAGGCTAAAAAAATAATATAAAAGCAAAAATATTCACTTACAATTAGCCTCCGGTTTTCCCATTTTTGTTCCTAATGGCAGATGAGGACTAAAAAAAAGGTTTTCACCTGCAATATGAAGCCTTTTCTTAACGCCCAGTTCGTGATCGACCGTCGTATTGAACCCATCTGCTTTAAATCAATATTTTTAACTCAAATTCATTAGCGGGGATTTTTCGGAAAGTTTGTCCGAGATCCCGGGAATATTAAACTGAAAATTTTTCTGGGATCTCGGGATAGAAACCCGAGTTTTTACCTATCAGTTTAATTTTTTTAAAGTTTCAGTACCGTTTCAAAGACCGGGACCAACAAATTTTTTTCTTTTTTTTAACTTTGGCATTTACAAATTGCTATGTCAGATTTATTCTTATGTTGCAAAAAATAAGAATTTATGTAAAAGCGAACACTATCGTTTCAGCAATCAAGTTTTACAGTTTACAAAAAGAATGATCGAATTTTGCCCAATCGACTTTTTCATAAAGACTGTTAATAGCAGACTCTTTGGAGCAATGTGACATTACAAAGAATGATATTAATTTATTTTGTAAAACTAATAAAACTTTTTCAGTTTTAAAATTAAAAGTTACTGCTAATTTAAACATAGTATATCGTTATTAAAAAATTGTTATTAGATGTCAATATCTTTGCCTTAATAAAATTTGGCAGAGAGGCTTAACAGTTTTTGCAAAGTTTTAATTTTAATATTGATGCTATCAAAGGAACGTCAGAGCCGAAATACGCGTATGTGATGATCAACGTCACAGATAGCAATGTTTAGTGTTGTTTGGAGCCCTTGAAGCTTGCAGGTACAAGCAACGGGTCATTTGATCCAAACGTGCGGCGCAGTAATGCATAGATACAGTAGAACCATAAATTGGACATACACATTAAATTATTGACCAAAGTACTTCAACTGCATGATTTAGAGAAAAAGTTATGTAAACCGTTATATAAATAGGTAAGCAGCCACCATACCTGTAAAGGGCGTATGCACTGTATCCATCCCAATCTTCAAGATCAATTCGCAATTCGTAGGAGCTGAAATTAGTCAACACGTGCAACAAATTTAATCCTGCAATAAATAACTTTTCACAACAATCATAACTATAAGTCGTAGTTAGGGTAACGTGTTTGCATAACATAAATGTGAACATAGCTTAACCCTAGAATGCATAACATGGGTCAAATTGACCCAAACAATGCTACTCATGTTGATTGCTTCAAGCGTTTTGTAAATTTTCTCACAGCGTTTCTTGACTTTGTCACCGAATTATTACACTACCCCAAAAGATAAAAGGTTTGCTCAAATTTTTAAACAATATTTAAAAAGTGTTGTTTTTCATAAAATACCCCAAAAATGCATAACATGGGTCATTTTGACCCGAAGTGAGTTTGATAGAAAATGCATTAGCTAGGATTGTAAAAGTGTTGTGTTTAGGCTGCTGAGGTTTCTTATTCTTGGTTTGCAGGTTTTTAAAGAACACCTTAAGTAGGGAAAACCTATATAATTTGAATCATTTGGTATTACATAAAAAAATTTCTGTCAAAAATATTTTAAAAACCGCTTTATTTAAATAAATGAGTTATTAAAATAATTCAAAGCAAAAAAACAGCATGGCAGCACTGCCTTTTTGTTGAAAATTAAAACCTTAATTTGAAAGTGTTTTATTATTAAATTTGGATGCCATAATTTAAGCATTTTCTTATTTAGTTTACATTCAAATTTTTTTATTAGTATTTCTATGCATGATAGGGAATTGGAAATTTTTCAAGTAAAATCTGTTTTAAAATGTCAAAAACATAAAATATAAATTGAAAAAAATCAACAATTCATCATGGAGTGTAAATTGAACCAGCAGTGGTTCAATAATTTACACTGGATGCTTAAACGTTTAAACCTTGGTTTCAATAAGTTTCAAGTGATACATAAAGTATGTGCTGATATTAATTATCTCAAGTTTTATTGTTGTGACAATTGTAATGTTTGAAACTATATTGAAGACTTGTCACACTTGTCAATAAAACTTTTATCAATGTTTAATTATGCTTGCTATTCACAGTGTCAGCCATTGCTTTTTTATGATTGTATTTATTTAGTGGTAAGCTAGTACTTCCTTAAAAAACTTAGGTAGTTTAATGTACACATTACTGTGGTTCAAATTACACAAGGCATGTGTAAATTGAACCGGTTAAGGTATAAATAAAAAACCTCAATAACATAAGTATTTCAAATTTTATGTTTTTGTTCTTTTCCCAGTATAGTGTCTGTGCTATTATGATTTTAACATAAAAAAGTAAGAACAATTGGTCTTGCTGTTATACTTTTATAAGCATTTTTTCTTAAGAAGTTCAAATTACACAGGTTTCTCCTATAATAGCTAAGCCTAATAGCAAGCGTAAAATGTGTATTGAAACAGTTGTGCAACAAATAATGGCTACAATGGAGGAAGAAGACGATTAAGACATTGTTGGCGAGAGTGGAAGCAGTAAATCCGATCTTTCAGATAAAAATGATCCGACTTATGTCGCTCCCACTATTAAAACTCGTTTTTTAAAAACCAAAGTAATAACAATTGGATTTACATATTCGACTGATTATGAATCAAAAAGTGAGGAAGAAGACAAAAATTCTCTAAACATTTCACCATCAGCACCCGACACTTCATTGTCAACATGCAGAATTCTTCGTACTGGAAAAGATGGAACTTTCTTGAGCTCATCTTCATCTGAAGAAAGATGTAGAACTCACTATGTCATTTGTACAACATTACACACCGTTGCATCATCAAAAATCTATATTCCCAAGGATGCTTTTTAGGTTTTTCTCAGTGAAACTATCATCAAAAAAATATTGTTGTGTCCAAAATTGCAAGGTCGACGAGCTGCCACACAATGGAACGCTGTACAAAGGAAAAGTTCTTAACTTTTGTTGATGTTTTGCTTCTTGCAGGAGTAGAAAAAAAATTGGATTTGGATACACGAAAATTATTCTTGAACCCGAAACAAAATCCTACCTACAAAGCTGCATTTGGTGTCAACATATTTGAAAATATATTAGGTCATCTGCGATTCGATGATAAGAGAACACGGGCCGAATGACTGAAGCAGAATAAACTGGCTGCATTCAACCACATATGGAGTTTATTCATTCAAAACTGTAAGACCCAATTTTCCCTTGGAGCTTTTACTACCGTAGATGAACAGCTAGTGCCATTCAGAGGGCGATGTCCTTTTACCCAATGCATGCCAAGCAAACCAGACAAGATGGCATAAAAAGTTTTTGATTGTGCAATGCCTCGTTACCTTATGCTTTTAAAGCAAAGATTTACGTTGAAAGACAACCAGGGTCAGCACCCAAAAAAAATCTTATGATATCTAAACAAATCACTAACTTCTAATCCTAAAATACGTATAACCCTAAACCCTGACATAAAATATACCAAAGTTTATCATTTTACAAAATTTTGACTGGCAACCCTTTGACCGACGATGATGCAAAAAACAAACTAAAGCCAGTTACCGACGAAACAGTGACTTCCTAAAAAGAAAATTGAAAAGAAATTGCCTTCAGAATGAAAATTAACTGCTATATCAATATGGGTCAAAATAACTCATGTTATGCATTATCACAGTTTTTTCGTGCATGCATTCTTGAGTTAAGCAGGCAGATGATCTCTGATAATATGTTTGTTTTCTATGTAAAAGAGCCGGAACTGATGAAATGCAGTTTATTGTCGCAAATATTTTAATTTTTGGTCATCTATTTTTCATGTTATTTTACAATCAATTTTTTCTTCTACGTTTGGTCAATTAATATTAAATTCAGTTTGCTTTTTGCTGCTTACATGTCAAACGTGTTTGCACACTAGGCTGATGGACCTTTACTTGGTATAGCCATAATTTAAAACACGAATCGGACCAAAGAGTAAATTGATAAAATGAATTAAAATGCCAAAAAATTGTGAAATGAAAAGAAATAATTGGTTAAAAGCAACAAATCAAAAATAATAAAACATGTGTCATATATTTATTGATAAAATCATAATTTATTTGTTTAAAAATCTAAGATGATATATCAGAGATACATTGATCATATTAAAACTAATATTCTAAAAAGATATGTACGTCTGCATTTAAAGATGGTATATCAGAAATAAGTGTATGATATCCAGAGATATATCGTCACTTTAAAAAAATCTAAAATAATTTTTCTCTCTTTGAAGTAAATAGCCTGAACCTGGACAAACAGCAAACTATTTTTAAAGAGAGTTTAAAACTTGAAACTATAGTAAAGCCGCAAGGTCGAGATTCAACGTTTGTGATAAACAATGCTGCAGTGGATGTTATTTTTAGTGCTCTGTATTTTCAACTGATTAATTTTCAAGCTATTCATTAGCGTGAATGATGCACAAATTGTTTCTGTCGGTGCTGGAACGCATTATTACATGTAAAAGCCCATAAAACCCTAAAAAATAGAATTTTTAGAACAGCTTTATTATTAGGTTTATATGTTGCCACTGGTACATTTTGAGGTATAAAAATTATAAAAATTGTATACAAATAAATTAAAGAATCTTAATTGTAGTATTCTGTAGCAAGAATAAACGTTTATTTTATGACATAACAGAAGCGACTAAAAATACTTAAATGCAAGCATTAAGCTTTTTTCTAAAGTTTGAAGAAGAGATTCGAGTATCAAAGTTATAAAAAGTCTAATATTTTAAGGACTTGAATCAATCTGTTGTATCTTTGCACGAATACACAGGTTTAAAAAAAAACAATAGTAAATATTCACAAAAGTACTTAGCCAAAACAACCGTATTGAAATATAATGCTATTAGTTCGTTTGCTGTAGTAGCTTGATAGCTTTGAACTGACTGAAGAACCGAAATAGATGCGCAGATTTAACTGGTTACAATTATGCTTGGAGATACGCGTGTCCAATAATTGATCGAGCAGAAGGCGCTGATTAAGATTAGAAGCGTTTAAGAAAACACTACGTCATCGATTGCACAATATCACAACACCTCCCCAAATAAACTACGACAAATCTCTTTGTTCTCGCTGATCGTCGTGGATTGTATCGCCCGTACTCGTCTCCGGTTGGTAATCTCGGATTGTTGCGTTGGTTCATCGAAGAAGAACTAGATGCGTGGTCAGTCCCGGCTGGAAGTGTTTCTGTAGACAAAACGCTCGTTGGGATTTCACAGGGATCATCATCTTGATCCGAACCGTATCGAGGACGAAGTTGATCAAGATGTCTTCTCCAAGTTGGTCCTCGAGGAATGACTCGTACATTGACGCTTCGTGTACCATGGACTTTCGTAACTATCGCAGGCACCCATCGTGGGTCACGATCTCTTCTAGGGCCGAAGTACAGTGCGTAACAAGGGTCTCTTAGTGAGTAATGATGTTCGACTTTCGAAACCACTTCCGAATCTTCAGCATTTGAATGCTTGCTCGCTTGTCTTGACTGTCTTCCCTGCAGGAGATGCGGAATGGATGGAACCAAAGTGTCAATTTTGGTGCGAATTCTTCTTCCATTCAACAATTCGCTTGGTGACAGTCCCGATGCAAAAGGAATTCTTCTATATTGCATTAGAAATTCTTGCAAAGCTTCCTTTGAAGGTAACGAGGATTTTCTCAATGCCTGTTTGAACGATTGTATCAAACGCTCGGCAGCACCGTTTGTTGCTGGATGATAAGGTGCTCCGGTGAGATGTACAATGCCTCGTTGTTTGCACCAAGCTTGGAACTCTTGAGACATGAATGTTGTGGCATTATCGGTCACCAACGTGTGGGGATATCCGAAATGAGCAAATTCTTGTTCAAGTATAGCAGTAGTACTTTTCGAAGACGTTGAGGTTGTTGGATGAATGCAAGGATATTTTGAATAAGCGTCTACAAGGACTAACCAGTTTCTTCCCAGAAAGTTGATCGCATGGTCCAAGTGGAGTCTTGACCATGGTTTTTCTGGCATCATCCACGGATGGATTGAAGGTTTATCCGGCTTATTTTGAAATTGGCCACAGGAAGTGCATCTGCGACATAAGTTCTCGATGTCAAAGTCAATTCTTGGCCAATAGACAGTTGACCTGGCAAGTTGTTTCATCCGTTGCATGCCGAAATGTCCAAGGTGTAATAATTTAAGAATATGATTACGTAGGGTTGAAGGAATTATTACCCGTAAGCCGTAAAAAACGCAACCATTCTCTGTTGACAACGAATTTTCCAACTTTTTGAAGTCTTTAAGCTCTTCCGAAAATGCATGCGGCCATCCTTCCTTCACAAATCGCATTAGTTGGGAAAGAATTGGATCCTTGGCAGTCTCTCTGACCACAAGCAATGGATTGTCAGGATTGATTTGACGACTGATTGTTCGAAACTAAACAAACGCTATCGACATCATCTTCCATCTCCTCCCCATCAAAACTTGTGTCATTTGAAAATGGCAAGCGACTAAGAGCATCGGCATTGCCATGGTCCTTGCTTCTACGGTATTCCACCGTGTAGTCATATTGATGGACTAGTAATGCCCATCGTGCAAGTCGATTCGCGGCCATTGCAGGAGTACCTTTATCAGGGGCAAACAAGGTCACTAAAGGTTTGTGATCGGTAACCACAATGAACTTACGACCGTAGAGAAACTGATGAAATTTCTTCAAAGCGTACACTAAGGATAGTGCTTCTTTCTGTATTTGGCTGTAGCGTCTTTGTGTTGCCGATAGAATTTTAGAAATATTGAGAATCGGACGCTCGCTTCCGTCTGCAAAGCGATGAAATAATACCGCTCCAATTCCGCATTCTGAGGCGTCACAAGATAAACCCAACGGAAGAGATGGGTCATAGTGCGCAAGTACAGTCTCTGTGCATAGTAACCGTTTGATCTTTTTGAAAGATGTCGCTTCTTCTTCACCCCAATTCCACTGTTGTCCTTTGCGTGTAAGCTTGTACAACGGCTCGGTGATTTCCGAAAAATATGGAGGTAAGAATTTAGAATAAAACTGCACAGATGCTAAAAAAGATTTTAACGTAGAAATGTTTTTGGGTGTAGGCATTTCTAGTATGGCATCAACTTTGGACCCTTTTGCAATTCCTCGACTTGATAAAGTGTGACCCAGGTAATCAATTGATACTTGGGCGAAAACACATTTCTCACGGTTGCAGCGAAGACCTTTTTCTTCTAGTCTTTTGAACAAAGCTCGCAGGTTCATCAAATGATCTTTTGCGTTGTCACCACTTACCAAAATATCATCGAAATATACGGCAACTCCTCGCAGATTTTGCGTTAACTGTTCCATGATTTCTTGGAAATACCCTGGTGCGGATTTAATTCCGAAAGGAAGTCTTTTCTGAAGTAAAACTCCTTTGTGAGTGCTGAGAGCCAGCTTCTTCTGGCTGTCAGGAGAAAGACAGATTTGATTATATGCTTTAGCTAGATCAATCTTACTAAAGCAGTAACCACGTCCTAGCTTGCGCATTAGATCTTCTGGGAGAGGGATTGGTTGACGATGGTCTTCCAGTTGCGAGTTTACAGTCACCGAATAATCTCCACAAACTCGGATGCTTGCTTTTGCTTGACCAGGCAAAGGAGACTTTCGAATAGGAACCACGGGGGTGCCGTACGAGTTAAAATCTGTAAGCTCCCATACACCTCTCTTAATTCCTGCTTCGTATGCTTCGTTTAAATCTTGTAGGATTGAGAACGGAACAGGTCTTGGCTTCTTGAAAATAGGTTTAGCTTCAGGTTTAAACCGTATGTCCAGTGAAAAATCTTTTAGACAACCCAATGTAGATTCAAATAAAGTAGGAAACTCTCCACATAATTGAATACATGCCGCATCTAAAGAGTTTTCTGGACCACTTGTAGTGACGTGCTCTATCGTTGCAGTAGATTCAGCACAACTTAGGTTTTCTCTGAAGTGATCAGTTAAGTTGGTGAGTTTCAACTTCATCATCGCCAGACGACCTAGTAAATTTAGATTGGGCACCTTAGTGACAATTACAGGAAAGGTCACGTCAGGTGATTTTCCATCAATACTTGCGGTTGATTGGAATTGTCCCACGACGGGTAGCGGGCTACCTTCAGCAACTTGATATTGAACAGATACAGGTTGTAGAATGGGTTTACCCAGCGTTTGCCACGTCGCTTCACAGCAAAATGTGTCACTGGCTCCGCTATCAATTTCAAACTTAATTCTGTGGTCATTAAGTCTAATAGTTTGATAGATGGGTGAAACAGAACATTGGATTTTGTGCACCAATTTCATCTGTTGTTTCACAAGCTTATTATCTCTTAGTCGAGACATGCATACAGATTGCAGATGACCTGTTTTCTTGCAGAAGCTGCAAATAGCTTTGATGTGAGGACAAGCTTTGCTAAAATGTCCAGAATTTCCACACCTGAAGCAGGCGGTTTTCTTTTTTTGCGTCTTGGAAGTTTTGGACTTTGCGTGATAAACTTTCTGCACCGACGTAGAAGGTTGACCGTGTACGGTTTCCTTTGCTACCTTGGCTGCTTCTTCCACTTCTTGAGCCACTCTGATGGCGTTGCTAAACTTCAGTTCATCGTCCTTGAGCTTGAAGAGTGTCTTCAAAACTGCTTCGTTGTCAACTGAACAGATAAATTTAGTTCGCAAGGCTTCATCTAAAGGATCTTTAATGGATTGAAAATCACATGTAGCTGCATCTTGTCGTATTCTGCTTGCCAGTTCAGGAATAGTTTCGCCAGGTTTGCGTTTCATATCAGACCAGAACTTGAAACATTCTCTGACAACAAATCGTTTTGGGTCAAACTGCTCTGCCATAAACGTCTGAATATCATTCATGGTTAGCTCATGTATGCTTTTGACAGGTTGTTGCTGAGCCGCTAAGTTGCTAAGCATTTTGTAAACGGAGTTAGATTGGTTGGTAAGAAAAATTTGTGCTTGCTTGTTGTCGGGAATAGAGTTAGCAGTGACGAATGTTCGGAACCTTGCCAAATAATCAGTCCATAACTCAGATGTGGAATCGAATGGTTGAAAACTTGCCATCGGTGTTCGAACATTTTCTCGCGGGTTGTTCAAGCTGCTTTGTAACGTTTTCAGCTGCTCTTGAAGCATTGTCATTTGCTCTTGGTGTTGCTTGTTCTGCTCGCGATGCTCGTCGCGTAAAACTGCCATTTGCTCTTGATGCTCGCCGCGGAAAACTGCCATTTGCTCTTGGTGTTGCTTGTTCTGCTCTTGGTGTTGCTTATTTAACAACAAAATCAGTTCAGAAATTTCACTCATTTTGACAATTCAAGCTTTAATGCAGATTCAACAAATTTTCTTTTTTCTTTCTTGACGCAGTTGAGTTCCTTGAATCCTCGTCGCCACTTTTGCCTGTTGTATCTTTGCACGAATACACAGGTTTAAAAAAAAACAATAGTAAATATTCACAAAAGTACTTAGCCAAAACAACCGTATTGAAATATAATGCTATTAGTTCGTTTGCTGTAGTAGCTTGATAGCTTTGAACTGACTGAAGAACCGAAATAGATGCGCAGATTTAACTGGTTACAATTATGCTTGGAGATACGCGTGTCCAATAATTGATCG
The DNA here is from genome assembly GCA_963680785.1 of Diplosoma virens. Lineage (NCBI taxonomy): Eukaryota > Metazoa > Chordata > Ascidiacea > Aplousobranchia > Didemnidae > Diplosoma > Diplosoma virens. The sequence continues at coordinate 9,322,261 of OY796880.1, read as the reverse complement.
AGCAGAAGGCGCTGATTAAGATTAGAAGCGTTTAAGAAAACACTACGTCATCGATTGCACAATATCACAACACAATCTGAATCAAATCTGTAGTCGTTCAAGTCGGAATTTATGACCAATTTCACATATACAAGAGCGAGAACAATACAAAAATATTTAGATATTTGTTTGATCTTATTCAAACAAATAAGTTTTGATCATAAAAGAAGAAAAAGCAACAACAAAAACAATATTGAAAGTTTTATTAATTTTATTCATTCACTCAAATATAATACTATAGTGAAGTAAAACTAACCCAACTAAAAGTTTCCTTCAAGTTGTCCAAACACCTGTGCATATTCTGTCCAATTCCTATAAAACTCAACATTGCCATCAATACTTCTTTGAATTACATTAAAAAAAATGTTTTTAAAAATAAGGTATCCTATATTTTTCAATTATAAAGCAGCTGTTTATAAAACAAAGTATTGGTTAATAAACAAGCCAAATAAAACAAAAAAAACTCACCAACCAATTTCCACCGTTCGCATCCAACTCGCAGTACACTGCAACAAGTGCACCTATACCTTGCACTGCAATTTTATAAATTTTACTTGTGGTCAATCCAGATCGAAAAACATTGTCGCAGGATGAAACAATTTCTGTGAAATGAATTAAAAATAAACTTAGTCATCAGCTTTGATTTTACAGAGATAAAAACTATTTAAATATTTTCATGAACTATAGTTTGCTATACTTTGGTTTGGAACATCGCAGATAAATGACATCAAAGCCAAAAATGGAAAACTTGTTTTATTCTTTTAAAAAAATTAAATTTATTGGCAATAATTAAAAGATAAATGATGTCTTTTTTAAAAAAAATGTTTTTCCAAAAGAAATCACTCCTGTAAAATAAAAGGTTTCATTAAAATCCATAAAATAATATTCCGACCAACTCAGTTATGTTTTACTGAATGGAACCTTCGAATGTAAACTCGACTAATTTTAATATTCTAACCTTACAAACCAAATTTTTACATATTCTATTACAATTCCTACCTTCTTGATAAAATATTCAGCACGAAATTTAAACCTGATCGTATTCTTGTTGGTTTCGATGTACAATATTCTTTAGCTAAAGTTTCTTTTACTCATTATATTAACTCAAAATATAAAAAGATTACACACAATCCACCACCAAAGACAAAAAATAAACAAAATGTTTGCTTTAGCTAACGAACAACTTAACAAAATTAAATTCAATTTAAGATTTTAACATATGGTGTTGATTTTCCACTAAGTACCACTACATGGAAATCTAAAATAATTTTATGTCTACTAAATTAAGTCAAACAAATTTGCTTTTTTTGATTACTTTGATATGAAAGTTACTAAGTTAAAAAATATAATTTTAAATAATGTTTATGATTTATGTTTTTTTTGATATTTTTACGCACTTTTGATAATTTTTATAAAAAGTTCTAGAAATCAAACAACGAATATTATTTTTGTAATCCACTTGTTTTTGTAACACAGTATTTGTGTAAAGAAACTCAATTTAATTTAACCCACTATTTGTATAAAGAAAATACAGTATTTTACAATTGTCTTTTTGCATCAACAAGAAACAAGTGTGATTTAAAAAACATATCCTATTCATAAAAATTTTCAAGTAATCAAACATTTTTAGTTGAAATTAAGAAATTTCAGTGGCTCTGAAATGTCTTCTATAAATTTTTGTGTTTGTGAGATATTAACAAGTATACATCGGTATATTGTCCAGACATTTCGTAAAGGTCTAGGAGCATTCGAATTTCAACAATCTACTTTTTACAGGATAGTGAGGTTAAAAATCATATTTTTATCAGTAACAGTCTTGTAGTTTTTACTGAAGCTTATACTTTGTGTCTGTAGACTAAAGGCGTGTTTACAGCCGTTTACAGTACTTTTTTTTTTCAGCGCGATCTTGGTTTGTTTTATTGACGCTCAAATCCATTCATTTTTTCTCGAAAACATGAGTGGATTTGAGCGTCAATAAAACAAACCAAAATCGCGCTGAAAGAAAAAAGTACTGTAAACGGCTGTAAACGCGCCTTAAGGACCCAATTAAAATTCCAGAGTTTTTAATTTTTGATCATTCACAAGAATTGATTTTTTACTAAAGAGGATGATGGCTTTTATAAATTAAAATTAAATGTTCGTTAGAAGTTAGGTGATTTTACTTATAAATTTCTTCATTAAATATATGACTCCTTGAACTTTGACAGATCTAATAAAATATTTTATTGCAAGAAAAATCATTTTTGAAAGTCAAACTATTTGACGTGCAAGAAGTTATAAAAATTTCATAAGTTACTTGTTGAAAGATTTTTGCCGGAGTAACCAGCACTACATATGTAAATTTATCCGTTAATTTAATCGATAAAAGTTCCATGAATGCTTGCCAAATAAAGTCAACTGTAATGTTTTTTCACAAATTTTTGAAATTATTTTTGAATTATCTGACACAGAGTTTATAGATCGATCGTCGTCGTCGTCGTCGTCGCTTGGAGAGGTATCCACTTCAGGTCAGAGACAAACAGGACTGGGGCCGAGGGTTTATCCTTTTCTACCTCAAGCTGCTGTACTGCCTGAATCAGATGCTGGCAGTGATGCTGTTAAGCTGGAAGAGTTTTGTCATCCAAAATCGTCAGACCTTGTGCTCCACGTGGTGCCCGATGTATAGGGCACGCTATTAGAACATGGTCTGCGGTTTGCTCAGAGGCGCCACACTCGCAATTCGGTGAAGGAGCGAGACCCAATTTGTGCATGGACGAATGGAATCGCCCAACACCAGTCCGCAGGCGGTTGAGCTTAACCCAAGCTGCTTGGGGTAAGCCCATCAGACATGGCACCGGTCTCGGGCATCAAACATGGATCCTGGAGGCATTTTCATAGTACTCCGCTTTCCATTTGTAATTTGTTTACTCAGAAGCGCGGATGCCAAGTCCGGCAAGGTTGTCCAAAAGATTCCGCGCAGCTGGCGCAAACGGGCGTCTGGATCTTAGTCTCACTTGGCGAGTATCCGAGGGCCTACTGAAAAGACCATATAAGATATGATCAGGATCCAAAGATCCACGGTAAGCCAAGGAGAGTGTCGCTCCCAGTCGGCGAAGCTCAACTGGTTGGATGCCTGAAAGTATCGTTGGAGTGCAAGTGGCAAGTGGTTCGTTGGAGTGGGACGCAGACATCGAATAACTATGCGCTAGGCGTCGTTTAGGACACTCAGGAACGATTCTGATGAACGCCGTTTTTAAGACGGCATAGCCTGCTTTGCTTGTTGTCACCCGTACTAAGAGTAAAACTTCAATTTTGGACAAGCTCCATAATCATTCTGATCATGTGGTTATCCGGAAGAAATATCAACAGCTTGCAGGTAAGGCTAGGGTGCCACACAGTGTCATAAGCAGCTGTCAGATTGACAAATATGGTACCGGATTTTTTCTTAGCCTCAAAAAATCCTTGATGTTCTCGATTAGCAGAACAAAAATCCTTGATGTTCTCGGTTAGCAGAACAACTTGATCTACGGTTAACTTCCCGCGTCGAAACCCAGCCTGCTCTTTAGGGAGCAGTGGATCGATTAATGGTTCAACGCGAACGTAGATAAGCCTCTCGAGAATCTTGTAGGGGACACAGAGCAGAGATATTGGTCAATAACTCTTTGGATCCCCCTCGGGCTTAATTGGCTTTGGGATCGCGACTGCAAGCACTTTTCTCCAAATCTTGGGAATTTTGAGTCGGCGCAAACAGAAAGAAAGGAAGTCACGTAACCAGGACTTTAAAGAAGCTCCAGCATAAATTATAATCTCTGTGAAGATGGAATTAGGTCCCGGAGATTTACCTGGTTTTAAATGTTGGAGGGCAGCAGTAAATTCTTTTGTAAAAAAGTATTAGAGATATTTACTAGGTTCAGTGTTGTGGCCCTCCAAAGGTCAGACACTTCTTGAGAGACAAGTCGAGAAGACTTGTATGGTCAACAGCCTCGTATCTCCCGTTTCTGGACAGCTGAGATGCAATAGGATCAGCTGAAATGAGACAGTGACGAGGAGAGTGTCGTGACCTACCAGTAAGGTTGTTCAAAATACTCCACGCTTTTTGACTAGAGTGTGAGAAGTCAATGCCACAAACAGCTTCGGACCACCAATCCCTCCGCTTCCTGTCAAGCTTGGCAAGCAGAGCTGTAGAAGCCAAACTTGGTTTGTTTCCCTGAGGAGACTGCAGGAAAGTTTTATAGAGAGATTCACACTCTGCATTCCAACACGGAACGTAGTTGTTTCGATACCCGCGTAGGGATAGTCTTTTTTGGCTGCTTTCTTAATGGAGATGCAGAAGTCCTGGTAAGCCGCATCCACATCAAGTGAATCAGGCGGCAACAAAATCTTTGCAAATTTATTCGTCAAAGCAATTTAATGACTCCATTTGGCCTTGCGGAAGTTCCATTGCTTAACAGGCATGCTTGGCACTGCCATAGCAAACCTTGGTGGTGTAATAAGCAAAGGTCAATGTTGTGAATTGGGAAATTTTTCAAGTACACGTCTATCCGGTGAGTGACTGTTAGGACCTACGCTATCGAAAGCTAGATCCGGATTGGTGCCAGTGTTCCAGCGTCCGGAGTAAAAACTGGCAGCATCCTTGGCATTATACAAGAGGCCGGATAATTAGTACTTGTCCAGCCAGCCAGCCACTCACCATCCGGACTGTTATCATCGTAACCCCAATCAACATGACGACAGTTAAAATTGTCAGCATAAAGACATGGATGACGAAAAACACTGGGAGATCCAGAGATACCAATCCCGTTGGTGGGTTTTGTAGATGTTGACTATTTTATAACCATCAACGTCCACGCACAACCACTCGATCTCCGATATCGGTGGAGATTGGTCCAAAAGCGTGTATCTCAGTCGGTCGTAGACAAACGAGGCAAAACCCTGCTTCCTGCTTAAAAAAGATCCAGTTAGTTGATAGTTTGGAAGTACCAACTCCTCTGCATCAGTGCAGTGGGTCTCCTCCAGTAGGATGACGAGTGCCTCAGACTGCAGGGCAGGGTGATGAAGAACGTTCATCTTGCTTGTAGTGAGGCCTTTGATGTTCAGCTGAAGAATAGTGGGTCTTCGAAACTTGTTGGCAATGTGCCCTGAAAAGGGAAGTTTTTTTCCAGGCATTGCCCCGTCCTGAAAAGGATGTTTGCCGATTAGCAGACCCACGCTGAACATCAGAATGAATGGATACCCTTTCGTTTAGGCTGGTTTGGTTTCGGTCTGTCATCTTTAGGTCAATCTTATTAAGCGATTAATCGCACTTGAAAACAATTTAATAATGCTTTTGTTTATAAACATTTTGTTTGATTAATATTTTTGTTTAAAGATTTTATTTGCTGACGGACGACTAATTTACTTTCAACATTTTTGCACAGCAAAGCGTTGTAACGTTTTTACACAGCAAATTTCATATTTAAACATAGTTTTATATATACATACTGCATTTCATAATCAAATATTTTTTAAAGTTTGAATTAAAAGTAACTAATCAAATTGTGTTATTTAATTGCATTTTTGCAATATTTTGAATCAATTCTAATGTTCTAGTATAAGATTCCGCTTATACTTTTTAATTACTTTTTTCACAATTCTTTCCAGAGTATCCAGGAAAACACGAACAAACATAAGTGCTGTTTTTATACGAGCAACTTTCATTTACACACGGTTTGCTTAAACAAGTTTTTAAACCTAGAAACAAGAAACAAAAATTGTTTCAACAAATTGTAGGTATCGTATTAGGCAAAAATTAAAAATTTGACAAAATTTTTATTTTAGATAATTTAATTCAAGTTTATTGAATAAGCTTCTTCGATTAAAGAAAATATCAAATTTTATTTATTATTATACGATAATTGCTTGGAAGAGAAGAGAAAAAATTAAGAGTAGATTAAATTTACTGGAAAATAAAAAATTAAAAAAGAAAAATTTTTGAAACCAATTTGTTTTTTAAAATGACAGGCAGGCAAGAAAGGAGGCGTTAAACCTAATGTGTTCATCAATCGATTAAACATATCTACTTATAAAAATGCTAAAATATTGCCATCTAACTTACTGTAATTTATTTGGATTTGGATTGGCTTTTTAAGATCACCGTACAGTACCAAAGAAAGCACCATAAAGAGTCTTTTTTTAAAATACACCAGTAATTGCTGAAAGTTGTGTCAATCGACAGTGTGTTGATAGCGTTCGGTATCACTACGGCGTTCCCACCATTTTTGGCCGCACTGCGGGCTATAACGTAAAAAATCACTTTGAATCTTAACACTTAAGCATACCTTCAAATATTTGATTTAGTTGATTCCATTTTTTCTTCAAATTATTACTTTGAATTTCTACGTTGTTTTCAACAAAAACTATTATAGGTTGATAACTTCAGACTAATTAAAAAATCATTTAACCATATTTTATTCATGACAAAAATAGTTGTTATTACAAAATTTTAGTTATTTTAAAAAAACTAATTTTCACAGATACATTTATAGCTGTATACTGATAATGACTTTGCTAGATTCTTGTTTTGAATGAGGAAGTTATCTACTATGATTAATGAAAAAACATTTGTGTTTTTTATCATTAAACTTATTTTAATTTAATAATCCAGTTTAAAAAATATTTTTCCTACTTGCTCTCATCTTTTTGCAAGTTAATTTGCTTGTTGGAGAAAGAGCGCTTTAACTAAGCAGCAATTTCTTCTGATTTATTTTTTCTCTATAAGAACAAGACACCTTACCAAATAAGTTGAAAGAATTTTAACTTGGGTTATTTTTTCCTGGGAAATATGTGATATTTTCTACTTGTTTTTTTATCGTTTTAAATAATATCTTTCTACACTTTAACCTTAAAAGGCCTGAGTAAACAAATATGTCCTGTTAGAAAAACACGGTTTATGTATCTAATATGATAAAATCTGCATTTTCAAGCCAAATATAGCAATTCTGTCCTTTCCAAAATTTGGAAAAAAAATTTTTTGGCGACTCTGATGTAAGATCGGTTAATTTTTTTGTTTACCAGGTGACTCATTTTACATTTTTAACACTAGCTTTACAGGAAATTTTTTATACCTATTTTTACGGAGGGGTCGTTTTCGACCCCGATCTTGTTTTGCTTATTCTAGTTTTCTTGCATTAGTTTCTGAACTACTAGTCTGCTGTATTGCAATGATTACGCATAACGAAATGATTTTACTTTTAAAAAGTACCTGTTAAAAAGTAAGTTTTGTACAAAATATAAAAGCATTTAACTAGTCAGTTTTACGCAAGCTAAGCACTTTACGTAAGTCACTCTAAAATTATCTTGTGAACATTTTCCACAAGTAGGTTTTTGAAATAAAATACAAGTTCAGACTGTCTTGTCGCAGCATACACCATGACACTTCCTCCACTTCCGCACTCCTTCATCGTCTCCTCTGAGCTGCCTATTGCTGTTGTTCAGACAAAGTTTTGGCTTGCCCAGAAGGTTTTCTACAAGCATTAGTATGAACTGCCGGCGTGTTATGTGATTGCTTGTTACTCTTTTATATAATACGTTGGAGTTGATAGCAGCAATGTCCAAGATGTTGCCCCAGACAGCTACCGGCCATCTTCGACTCGCTGACCTTGTAGTGCATAAGCGTGCCATTTGATCAAAGCAATCAACTCCTACTTTGTTCGCGTTATAAAATAAAATCAATTCCGGCTTTTTCTTTTCATTACTGGTATCAACATCTGTCGAGTCCTGCATGCTGGAAAGCAAGCAAACTGACTTTTTCTCTTTTGCTTGATATTTCACAAATAAGAAGTTTGAGGGATCATGCCAATAAAATTTAGTTGAGTATGTAGCTTTATTTTCTGATTCAGTGATTTTTTTTCACAACTCGCGTCGATTTTTTCGCATTGTTCTTACAATAGATAGTTTGTCTCTCGTAAGTTTTTCGGCAACGGGTAATGAGGTAAAAAAGTTGTCACATGTTATGTTGTAACCCTTTCCTTTGATATGTTTGAAAGATTGACAACCACGGATACAGCAAGATGAGCACTAAAGCGCTGTTCTTTTTCTTGAGCTCCAAGATAAACATTAATGTTTGAGACATACCTTGTTTCCACGTCAGTCAGGACCCAAAACTTCCCACCATATTTATCGGGCTTATTTGGCATAAAAGTCACAAAAGAACAGCGCGACTTCAAAGGCATCATTTGTTCATCCATAGTTAGCGAAAATGTACACGTATACTTCTTTTGACATTGATTAGTAAAATTTTCAAATGCTTGTCTAATCGGTGCAAACTTGTCAATGCCGGGTCCACTTCTGACTCTGTTTGGTTTGTCATCAAACTTCAGGTATTTCAAGATTTTTACAAAATAATCTCTGCTCATATTTTCATAAAATATAGGAATGCCATATCTTTTTGCTCCACAAGAAAGATACGGGATGATCTTTACCATAGATCCCTCTCGTATACTGGAGTCCAATAACCGTTTTTAATTTGGCTAGGCTCACAGTAAATTGTTCATCGCCTCTTTGTTGAGCTTCTTCATTTGTTTATCTGCAGATCTTAAGCAAAATATGTTCAGAAATGAAATGTTTCCACACATCGTCCGGGCTTCTTGATGAAGCTACATCACGAGGAACCCCTAGTTTTGCTGTAAACACGTTATGAGCTCTAGCACCCCCACTATTTACTGGATCGGAGCATTTCCGCGCAGTACCATCTCTGTTCAAAAGCACTCAGAAGTGCCTGCACAAAAGATGTAGGCTGAGGTTTAAATCATCATCACTTTTACCTTTACTGGAATCTGAATCAATGCCTATGTTTGCTGGTGATACCATTTCTTCGTCTCCAACAGCACTAGAATAAATCTCTTCTTCATCAGACAGCTCCTCATCTGTATCCCATGATAAGATTGTGTGTGCAATTTTGTTAGCATTCATATCTATTATAAGGCTTAATAGGATAAACAAATTCTGCGAAAGAAACAGTTTCATTGACTCTAAAGTTATACAAATGACCTAACAAATGATCACAAAACAACTTTTGTTTACTCTAGTACGCTGTTGGCTATTTGTATACTGTGTTTCATAAATAAAACCATCCTAGCTAAGGCAAAAACTTTGTTACTATTGGCTAACGCAAATACCTTCTTGCTAGTGGTACTCACCTCATACCAACTACTGTAATGAATTGGTATCTAATACAAAAAAAATTTATAAAATCCTGTCAACCAGCGGTATTTACAATTTTCTTTTGATTGTTGTCATTTGTTTCCTTATCAACAAAATAACTAATATTACAATTGCAGCTGATATGATGCACTACAAACAGAGCTTTGTCTCTAAAAAGATTTTTCTAAATGGATTTACAGAGTTAGAATACCAGTACCTGTTTTTCATTGTCATAAGTATTTACTTAGAAGGTTTTTTTAACGTTGTTGTCATATTTTGCTGTTGTCATACATCACATTGTTGTTGTCGCAGATTAGCTATTGTTTGCCACTGCTAACAAGATGTTTTGCAATACAGCTATGTCTCCAATAATGCCTGGTCCCTACTAAAACTAATTATATATATGAAAAAGGTCGAAAACGACCCCTCCGTAAAACTAGGTGTAGCTTTTTTCCAGACGCAAAAACTCAAGTAGTAAGCAATTTTTTAAAAGTTTCAAAACCTGGAATGTAATCTAGAGTAAATTTTAGCAAAAGTCAAAGCAGTTCATTGACATTCGGTCACGCATTTAGGAGATATAAAACAAATAAACAACATCCAGGGTCAAAAACGACCCCTCCGTAAAGCTAGTGTTAAGCAATAGATCTTCCAGCCACCTAGTGGACATTGCAACTGTTGCTACGCTGAGCAAGCTTTGGTTTTATTTAGTTTTTTTTTAAACTCAAGTCAGGAAGCGGATAGCATATTTCAGTAATTCAAATTTGAGTTGGGAGTATAAAATTAGTTTTAATTTTATAATCTGTTAGCAAATAATAAAACTAGTTTGTAGCAGCTATTAGACTAGACTTTGCTTTTAGTCAAATACGGTAGTTATTTTTCTAAGAAATTTTTCTAAACAACTTTTACACTGTTGCTTGCGGTAATTTTTCTTTAAAATCTATTTAAGCAAAATGCTAATATGTTAGATAGTTTAAATTAAAACTAAAATTAGGTAGACAAACAAACTATTCTATAACTGTATTATGAAAGTAGATTTTGTTAGTTTATTTCACAAACATTAATCATTTACGCGTCTATGTCAAAAATGTTTGTAGAAACAAATAGATTAATTACATTTTTGTTTCAAATAATACGAGTATAGTCGCATCTGATTTGTTTCTAGTGCTTATGTGCAGTGGTGTATATTCAAAATTAGGGGCCTGAGGTAAAATTCTAATTAGGGACCCGTAACAAATGACGTCACAAATTTCAATTACTACTTCAGCAATGCCGTTTAAAAAAGTAGATTACCAAATATTGGAAAAGAATTGATGCTGACAAGGAACTTGCATCAACTTAATTCAATGGTGGACGCAGAAATTTATTGCGGGGAGAGTTTGCAAGAAGAAAGCACAATTGACATAGCAGTTTAAGTAAAAAGAAGACTTTTTTTGTCTAAAATTTTTTTGGATCTATTGTCTTTTGATTAATCTGTGTATATTTCTCGATAAGGTGTGACTTCCAATTTGAGTCTTCTTTACAAAGAACAATAACTCAACCAAAACCCTACTCAAATCAGCAGTTGTTGATGTAAAGTTGTTTTTGATGTATGCTTAGCAGGATATATATGCAATGTATGGAAACAACCGGGAAAATAGGTTTGTAAAATTGAATTTTGTGGACACGAATTGGACTTTTTTTGTACTATCGGCTACTAAAATATATCACTTTTTTAGAAATTTGTAATTTGATTGAACTTCTTGACAAAAGACTTAAAACCAGTTGGAATTTCAAAATTGTAAATTGTTGGGTTGTTGTTAGCCTATACGCAATCTGTTAGAAGTGTATTTTTAAAACTGTGCCATCGTGTCACAATAGGTATTTGATATAAAGTCTTAATAGTCTCAAAAATATTGATTAAAACAATACATTTGTTAATATATTTTTCAATAAAACTAAAAATTGAATTGTCTTAATGGTAGGCTACTATCTCAGATATAAAATTTGATCTCTTCAAGCAGCAATAAACAAACTTACACTGATTTGCATAATAACAGCAACAGTAAAAACAACTTTCATTATTAGACAGGTATGAAAAAATAGCACTAACTGATTAATAACACAAATTATACTCACTGTACAATACTACAACAATTTTTATGATAAGAATTGCAAAACTATGGCCTAAAATATTATTAAAAAAAAACTTTTAGTTTTGTCTCTTTGTTAACACAAAAACATTAAGAAATGCTTGTAATATGGATCTTTGCGAAATATAAATACCGTACTATTTATAAAAAAAATTACAAACACATTTGAAAGTTAGCATAGTCTATATAAAAAAAATGGTTTGCTTTTAGGCAAATGAATCTAAAAATATTAACCAAAAAACAATTTTGTTGATGTAGCGTATTAATATATTATAAAGCAAATAATTATTTATTTGATATTTTTAGCTTAGGTTGCTGTATCAAATATTTTTAGGATCTTTGGTTAAAAAATAAAAGTATACAATGAACATAAAATAATGTTAGCTTTAAACTAAAATTATAAAAAACTAACAGTGTCATAAAGCATTATTGAAAGGTTTTTATATGGTGATTATTGATTTAAAATAGACCATCCTCGTAGTCGTATTTAAATTAAATTTGAGATGCTATTTAGCTTATTCTGCGTTAGGCTAACTTTTAGAATTATCATTTGAAATCAAATTATTTAATCTAAATAGATTTTAATTCAATTTTTTTCAGAATGACAATACATAAAATTTTAACTTTAATTGAATAGTTTTTGCCAGCTCACCTTGCAAACCAGATGTCAAATCTTCATTTTAAAAATTGCTAAACCAATTGCGAAAAAGCTGCAATGAACAGTCTTATCAGTCAAGTAAATGAACAAATTGCAATCAGCAGTCTTATTAGTTAAGTAAATGAACAAATTGCATTGGAAGATAAAACTGAAAAAATGGAATTTAAAAGTAAAATTCTCAAATTAATTTGGTTTTTGGTGAAACATACACTGACTGGATTTAGTGTTCAAATGGCTTCTATTGTACATAAAACATTTGCTAATATAAGAAAAAGATGTACTCTTTTTATTAAAAAATGTTTTTAATTCTTTAATTTTGTATGTCATTACTTTGTAGCAATTGCAGAAAATGATTAATATTGTACTCATACTACTAATTTCAAGCAGTATTTTTATCAATTAAAAAATACAAATTTAAAACAGAATTTTTTTTTTATTAAGTCTATTTTCTTGTGTAAAGTTGTTGCTGCTAAATCTTATTCAATTTTGGACAACTTTTATCACAATTTAACTAATAAGAATAGTTGACATTGCAAAGTTGATGTGCTATATTTAAAAACTAAATAGATGTTATGCATTATTGTTTTAAATTTAAGTGCTCTACCCATATTACCCTATGTGGCATATTATATAACATATTTGTACATTTCCTCCTATGTGCTAAAAACTCCAAACATGGACTCATGTAAAATTCCACAAAATGAAACTGTACGCGCTATTTTTAAAAAGGGGTAACTCGATGACTGTAAAAAAGGGGGACCCGAGGCGACCGCCTCACTGGTATCACCCAATATCCACCACTGTTTAGGTGTATCCTTGTAAATTTGTATCTCTTAAATTTATTGCCGTCAAGTTCCATTAAATAAAAAATTTCTGTTACTTTTTGTTGATATATTTCAACAGTTTTTTCATTTGATTTCTTGAGAAAAATAAAGATTGCTATTGGAAATATTTGCTCATTGCTTTTTGATAAAGTACAGATTCTTGTAGCTTTTATCTTTTATAGTTACCAGCTAAAATAATTTTAAAAAATAATAATACAGTCGAATTTACCTAAGCCGCCACTTCAAGGGAAATAGAAAATTTGGCGACTTAAGCGAACTGGCAACTTAGGAAAACAACAGGTTAAATATGCATACTGCATACGCCTACACAAATTCGGGGTATTTTTGTTTCTGCAAAAGCGAAACGTTTGAGAAATGAAGAACACAAGCAAAAAGCATTTTTCGGATTTATTTCATATATTTTAATTAGTTGATAGCATTTTTAACTGTCATAATTAGGTTGTTTTAGATGGCTATAAGGTGGTTTATTGAACTAAACTCAAACTGATGAAAACACTCTAAAGTGTTAAAATGATAGGGCATAAGGGAAGAGGAAAGTTTTCGATGCACAGTGGCGTCCTGTTATATTAGTAAGGGTTGTAGACATATAGGCAAACAACTGCAGTGTAGTGATAGCAGACAAAAAGTTTTTTGTACACTCGCTAGCCGAATCGCCACTCAGACCGCACAGACCGAGACAGACCGACACAGACCAAAGCAGCGACAGAGACGTAGCTAACTAGAGAAAGAGACGCATATAGCGGCTGTGCAATTTAACTCGAGATTCATCCTTGCAACGTAATCAAGGAAGATTCCGCTAACTTTCTAATTCCGAAGTTTTAGTGTTATTTTGTCTGTTCATTTCAAGTTGTGCCCCTTTTCAATAAAAGTAGTTTAAGGTTTACTGTGTGCCAAAACCACTCACGCTACAATGGTAAGCAAAAACGGTGGCAAGTAAGGCAAATTGACAAGTTTGACAAAGACAACTTAGCCAAATTCAATAACACAAAAAATCATTTGGTCTCAGCCGAGACCAAGCGATATGTAGTAACTTAAGCATGTTCTACTGTAATTTAATACTTAAAAAATTGTTTTTGAGTTTTCTGTTTTTGAATAAATTAGTTTTTGCATTAAGTACCATTTTAAGTTGATTAAACTATACAAGTACATGATATGTAAGTATTTATGCTCTTAAGTATTATTTAATGGAAAAACCAAATTATTCAAAAACAAAAAAGTATGGTACCAAAACAATTATTACAGTATTGTATTATTATTATTTGTTTAATTATTTTAACTAATAGCTGTAGAAAATGAAAGCTACAAGAAGTTATACTTTATTTAAGAGCAATGAGCAAATATCTGCTACAAATTATTTTTATATTTCTCAAATATTTAAATAAAAAAAGCCCTCGGAACATATTAAAAAAATTAACTGACATTCCTTATATTGTGATGTTTATATAATTACGAACAAGAATACGCACAGCCATCAGAAACAAACCAGATGCGACTATACGTATTATTTGAAACAAGAATGTAATTAATCTACTCGTTTCTACAAACACTTTTGATATAGACGCGTAAATGATTAATGTTTGTGAAATAAACTAACAAAATCTACTTTCATAATACAGTTACAGAATAGTTTGTTTGTCTACCTAATTTTAGTTTTAATTTAAACTATCTAACATATTAGCATTTGGCTTAAATAGATTTTAAAAGAAAAATTACCGCAAGCAACAGTGTAAAAGTTGTTTAGAAAAATTTCTTAAAAAAAGAACTACCGTATTTGACTAAAAGCAAAGTCTAGCTTAATAACTGCTACAAACTAGTTTTATTACTTGCTAACAGAGTGTAAAATTAAAACTAATTTTATATTTCCAACTCAAGTTTAAATCACTAAAATATGCTATTTACTTCATGATTTGGGTGTTAAAAAAAACTAAATAAAACTAGAGCTTTCAAAGCTCAGATGGCTGGATGTTTGGAAAAACTGTAAAGTGGTTCGTTGGAAAGGGACGGAGGCATCAGTGACTACGCGCAAAGCCTCATATAAACCAAGTACTACGAGAACAAACAAAGCTCCAATACTCGGCTGTTGAGTAGACTAAAAATAAGACAGCTGTATCTAATGCTTTGGCACCAGCACCCGCTCTGAGGCCCAACGTTACCTCAGCAGTGAAACAAGCAAGGTTTTTTGCGCAATGCCAAACGTTGGTGACAAAATTTGACTGATTAGTATTGTTTTACTTCAATATGAATCGGAACCAAACACAATATTGAATGTTAATCATTATAAACTTTTAGCTCACATTTTTTCTTAATCTGGATATTGTGGAAAGGAAATTATGCATCTAGATGTTAAAAAAGTTGTGATTGATTTTGGAGGAACACTATTTCTCTGACACCCGAGATTATTTTGCTTACTGCCGCGTTAGAGTGAAACCTTCGTTGTGAACTAGTTTTATAATCATTCGAACCATGCATTTATCCAGCAAAAACCTCAGCAACTTGCAGTTAAAGTCAAGTTTGCATAAAATAATAGTGTCATATGCAGCTGTCAGATTGACAAATAGCACTGGCACTTTTCTTAGTCTCGAAAGAATTATCGATTATTAAGAGAACGACTTGATCCACAGTTGACTTTTTGCATTGCAGGGGACGTAAAGTGGATAAATTTGTAAATAACTTTTTGGGTCTTCTACCGCCTTCTTTGTCTTTTGAATCGCGACTACTAGCGCTCTTCCGTAGATTTAAAAAATTGGAATTGACGCAATTAGGAAAAGATAAAGTTATGTAATCAAAAATTCAAAGCAGCTCTAACATGGGTTATAAGCTCTATGCACATAAAATTAGGGGCCCCTAAGCTTTATCTGGTTGTACGTAGAAAAACCCTTGCAAATAGCCCAGGTCATCCATAGCTAAGATATCTAAGTTTATTTTATTCAGAGGTTTCTAGTTAGTGGGTCATATTTAAACTCAAAAAAATGTTGGAATATAATAGGATAATCATATTAGACCATATCCAATTTTTTCTGAATGAAATTTTGAGTTCAAACATAAAATTTATTGCGAAAGGAAAATGAAGACCATAAATGGTTTTTACGTTTACATAAAAAGTTGTTTTCAAATTTCAAGAATGAAGTTTTTTTGGTTTTTATTTAACTTTCAAAATAAATTTATCAAACAGTTTGCATAAGTAAGGACCGTTTTTTTTAAACTTTGGCACAAAAATTTTTTGGGAGGAAAAAAGTCATTTGTGTAAATTTCAGACTTTAGAACTGTCATGAATTTATACAAGTTGGAAACCCCCGTTTTATTGAAATTCAATCGTATCAAACATCTGGTTTTTATTCCATGTTTTCTGTTTGCAAAACCCACATCTAAAAGCTATAAACTTTTTTACAAAACTTTAAGTCGGATTTTTCGTTGTAAGAAAAATTTCAACATAAAAAACCGCCTGTTACTTCAAATGCAAAGTGAAATATAAATAAAAAGTTCATTATAAAAAATCAGTTGTTGTTTAATTGTCTGAAGGCGTCAGCATAAGAGCTAAGATATGAACTAGTTAATTTAATTTTTTTCCCACGAATGAATAGTTACAAGAAAGTTTTATAAAAATGCTTAGTGTAAAAATTGAATTTTGTCCGCTTGATTGGTATTCAAGCAGTCCAACAATTGTTTTATACAAAAAAATGTATATGTGTAAAATGTTTCTAAGCAATCGCTAAAAGCTTAAAAAAGAAAATGCGTTTTACATGAAAAAAGTTTTGCATCGCCTAAGGCATATCGACGTCGGCAAAGGACGTAATTCGCTTTGTCACGCAAAGCCAATTCTTGGTAAAATTTATGTCATTTAATAAACGCGTGACATTGAAATTTGACACTCTGCTTGCGAAAACCAGCAAAAATTCACAAATTTTTTAAAAAACGTCTATTTTACCCATTAACCCTTGTTCGGGGACACCTAAAAATAGTGCCATCTTATTCAGTATTTCAAATTAGGAAAAGTCAAGAAATTCCAGAATTTTATCTACAAAAATGAAATAATTACAAACGTTTTTGCAAGGGCCGGGCTTCAGAAGCCTGGCCGTTAAGGAGAATAGGGTTAAAACTACAGATTTTTTGCAATTGAACGTTTTTATTTTTAGCGAATTTTGCACTCCTAACGTAAAATGACAGGGGTTATTTCATTATAGCCATTTGCACCTAGGGCCGCATAAGGAACTTTGAGTATACCAGGCATCAATGTTCAAGTCTCATAGATTTAACCAATATGCAAATAAGATTATGTAAAAATCAATGTGTACTGTTGATACAGACAAAATACAAGATCAAATTTGGCCCTGTTCAGGCAAGAATTTGCGCTTTGTAGCTCCTGCACTTGTAGACGTCCTCAGGGCAATCTCGTTTGATGCTCCAGCAGTAGTCGGCCATCATGTTTCTGTCCCATCTACCTTGATAGCGATGTTCCGTAGTCATGAGGTCTTGACGGAACCGCTCCCCTTGTTCATCACTAACAGCCCCTGGGTTATTGGGGAATTCATCAAGGTGACTATGAAGGAAAAGCAGTTTAATACTCATTTTACACCCAAGGTCGCGATAAGCTAACAGCATTGTAGTAACCAGAACGTGGTAGTTATCTGTCTTCTTGTTACCAAAAAAGTTTTGTGTAACTTCTATAAAAGATAGCCATACCGCCCCCTCCTTGTCACTCATCTTGTTGACAAATTCCTCATCACGTACAAGGGTACGAATCTGAGGTCTATAGAAGACACCAGCCTTGATTTTGTCAAACGACAATTAGGTAAAGCAGAAACTATATGCTGAAAACACTCACCATCACTATCCAGTGCCTTCACAAACTGCTTCATCAAGCCGAGTTTTACGTGGAAAAACTATCTTCTCTCGGCTTACTATGGGGTTGTGCACAATGTTTGGCATGCCTGCTTTCAAAGTTTCACGGATAGGCCACTCCTTCTGGGTCCAGTGTTTCTCTCGATCTCGGCTGTCCCACATGCAAAGATGACAGGGATACTTTGTAAAACCTCTCTGTTGGCCAAGGAGAAAGCTGATCATTTTAAGGTTTACGCAAAGAATCCAGTTGTGCTCATGATATTTGAGTAAGTTGATGACCTCTTTTACGTCATCATACGTTTCTCTCAAATGCACAGAGTGACCAATGGAAACTCCTCCATAAACGTTGCCATTGTGTAAAAGAACTCATTTGAGGCTCTGCTTAGAGCTATCCAGAAACAGTCTCTATTCAGTTGGGATGTACGAGGCAACACCTAACTGCCTGAGCAGACCAGGGATATCGTGACAGTAAACAAATTGTTTCTGTTCTGAGAAAAATGTCACAAAAGACTGATATTGCTTTCGGAAATACGAAACTTTTGCAGAGTCATCAAGTAGATGCTTTTTTTGCAGCCTGGAAGCTATTACCTCTACAGCTTTTTTGGAGAGTCGCAAATCACGAATTAAGTCATTCAATTCCGCTTGGCTAAACAGCTCAGGGGCTGATAGCCCATTGGTGTCATCTGAAAAGGATTTAGATTCAGAAATTATCTCCTTATTGCAGCCCTCATGCTCTTGCTGATCATCATCACTGTCTGCACATGAGGAAGAACCACTGAAAACCGGGACCAGAAGTACTTCACAATGTGGAACAGGTCAAATGGCTGAAGGAATGATTGGATAGGAGATCTTATGCCAATTTTTCTTTCCAACATCTTTCGTGTTGACCATGCAAAAATAGCAGTCAGTCACATGACCTCGGGGTTCCCGCCAAACCATGGGAACTCCAAAAGGCAGTCCCTCTCGTTTTCCTTTTGTCCAATCACGAATTGTCCAATCCAATCCATTTCCTCACAGTTATGACATACAATATGAGATGACCATTTCTTGTCTTGGTCACCAAGGGGAATTTGAAAATATGCTTTGTAGGCACGCTTCACAAACGAAGTGATACTACGCTTTTGACAAAGCAATGTATAGCACCCACATACATAACAGAAAGAATCAGGCTTGTTTTTACATTTACGTCTACGAGAAGAAGCCATGTTTACCCCTGATATAACAAAATGTTTTGTAAGTCAAATAACTCAAGAAAAATCTATAAGTAGAAAAATACCATAGAAGTAATTTAATATACACGTGTAAAAGATACGGTAGACTTAATACCGTAGTTGGCTGAGTCTTGACGAAGAGCCTAGACTAGTTAACAGCGTGTGCAGTGCTGTGCACACTATCGACTGATAACACGAGGAGTTTTCTACAATCGCACGCTTTTTGGCTGCTTAGTTACCTGCACACAGTCAGTACTCCTTCCAGGTACTTCTATCTGTATAGCTGCTGGGCCTTATAAACAGACCGTATTGATGCTTTGATTTGATTTTTTCGATTGCATTTCCAACACTTCTTGCTATCACTAGCTGCTTTGAAGTCCTGGTTACATGATTTCCTTTCTTCCTGTTTTCGCTGGCTTAAAATTCCCAAGATTTGAAGTAGAGTGCTTGTAGTCGAAATCCCAAAACCAACGAAGCCCGTGGGGATCCAAAGATTTATCAACCAATATCTCTGCTCTGTGTCCCCTACAAGATTCTCGAGAGGCTTATCTACGCCCGCATTGAACCATTAATCGATCCACTGCTCCCTAAAGAAGAGGCTAGGTTCTGACGCGGGAAATTAACCGTAGATCAAGTTTTTCTGCTAGCCCAAAGTATCGAGGATTTTTTTGAGGCTAAAAAAAAGATTGGTGCCGTATTTGTCGATCTGACAGCTGCTTATGACACTGTCTGGCACCGTGGCCTTACTCGCAATCTGCTGAGACTTCTTCCGGATAAGTACATGGCAGAATGATTATGGAGCTTGTCCGAAATCGAAGTTTCACCCTTACCACCGGTGACAGCAAGCAAAGCAGGCTACGCCGTCTTAAAAACGGCGTTCCTCAGGGATCGTTCTTGGCTCCCCTCCTATTTAACATCTATACGTACGATTTTCCTCCCATGATTTCCAGAAAGTTTGCTTATGCTGATGATTTAGCACGGTTGCAATTTTCTGAAAACTTTAAGGACTTGGAGGGGATTTTAAGCCAAGACGTGTCCACACTGTCAGCGTATCTCCAGACTTGGAGGTTGAAGCTCAGTCACACTAAGACGGTGACGGCAGCCTTTCATTTAAATAACCGAGAGGCCAAACGTGAGCTAAAGGTCTACAACAATGGTAGACTTTTACCGTTCTGTCCAACCCCTACTTATCTTGGGGTAAAATTGGACAGATCGTTCACGTTTCGTCACCATGCAAAAAACTATCCTCGCGCGTCACATTTTGAGGCGACTCGTGGGCTCGGGATGGGTTACTGGTACTAAAACACTACGCATAGCCACCTTATCTCTAGTCTACTCAACAGCTGAGTATTGTGCGCCAGTCTGGTGTTGCAGTGCTCACACTCGCCTCATTGACAATGTCTTGAATGACGCCTTGGGCATAGTTACTGGATGCCTGCGTCCCACTCCAACGGACCACCTACCTGCACTCTCAGGCATCCAGCCAGCTGAGGTTTGCCGACTGGGAGAGTTACACGACCAGCTGTCACATTGCCCCAACCATTGCTTTTTAAAATCTTAAAAAAATATAATTTAGATACGGTTTTTGTGACGATGAAATGAATTTTTTTTTAATGCTGGTAATTACATCCTGAAATGACTTGCACATCATTATATTAGATTAATGTAAATCAATCATTAAGCTTAGTCATTATAGAACCATGGTTGTGGAGTCGGAGTTGGGAGTCCGAATCGCGGAATCGTATGTTTTAGGGTGGAGTGGAAATTGGAGCTGGAGTCATTTTTTTTAGTTTTGATGGAGTCAGAGTAGGTGATGGAGTCGTATGTTTGGATTTATTGGAGTCTGAGTCGAGAGTCGGAGTTGTTTCTTTAGATGTGCAAGATTCGGCGTTGTAGTTGTTAGTGCTTTATACGACTCCGACTCCGCTTTAGATTAAATTAAGCTTAAATGTCCGTTACTGCTAGTCAAATGTACCAAACCAATAAACAAGCATTCTCTTTCACGGTAAATATTTTTTTGAAGACAGGGCCGCTTTTGGCCCTAAATTTGAAACGAAAAAAAAAAAAACGGTTTTCGCCTTAAATCGACGGACCAAGGGTACGTTTTCTTTGAAAAATGGAAACTTATCGTAATGTTAACTTACAAACGTTGCTTCAAGAATCAAATAATTGGTGATTACTTCATGTATTTTGAACAAAAGCGCAGCGACGACAAAGAAATCTACTTGATAGCGAAGCAAAACACTAAAAAAGAAAATACGGTTTGAAACTCGAACAGAGGCTTGCGGTAATACTTACTAAAAAAAGATTTTAATTCATTTTTATTGTTAATTTGAAAAAGTATTTTACCGCTTATAAAAGTCAAATAAAAATTAAATACAGATTTTTAGTTCAATTTGATTAGCAAATATAATCTATTTGTCTTTGAAATTAAATCAATGACTAAAAAAGTTCATTTCAAATCGACGATCCGTTCTGCTCTGTATGCAGCAAGTAGTTAGGGGAGACCGGGGCACGTAGTAACACTTTTTTTCTTTTTTCTATTTCTCCCACAATAACTTTTTTTTTCAAAATTCTTGTTTAATATCAAAATTTAGATCGCTGTTTGACGAATATCAAAAAAATAAATTGATAATTTTTAAAGCTTAGTGGTTAAAATTACGATTTAAATATTTAAAAAAAGCGTTACAATGTGCCCCGACAATGGGGTAAGTTGTAACACCAATTGGGGTAAGCTGTAACAGCAACAAAATTACTATTAAATGTTTAAATATAAATGTAACTTGAAGAAAATAGCAATATGAAAAAGTAAACACAATGAAATCACACATAACCTAGTCATGGACATGAGTATCAAGCACAAAAATGAAGTATTTATCCATTGCCTAAAAATGTTAAAACAGTTTTTTTCACTGCTTGATTAGCCCAATCATACATTTCAGAATCATATTTGCGACAAAAATACTTATTCAAATTTTTGGCACAAGCTAAATGTGACCACTTTAGGTAACCATAACATTGTACTACCCACATCTTATCAGGACGACTGTTAAAATGGGCTCAAGAAATGTAATGCAAAACTACTCTTTTGTTTTAGTGTTTTTTCAAAACTTAGTTTTTGTTTGTTTGGAGTTGTAACAGATTGTCTTTTTCTTGTGTGTCTGTTAACATGGCACACTTTTTAGAACTTTTCTTCTTTTAAACCAAGGTTTTTAGCTGTCTTTAGAGTTTTACATGACCAACACCAATGTTTTGCTACTTCCCTTATTGATCTCTTTTAAATTATAGCAACTGCTGCAGTAGCTCTTAAGTTGTCTTGTAATGATGAACTGGTGTTCCTGTTAGTTTTTCTTTTATAATTTCTCATATTATTCACTAATGTTGTTGCCCAAGTTACTTTTAATTAAAACTAGGTTAATTAAACCTATAGTATATGCATAAAAATATGTGTTACAACTTGCCCCATCAGCTTATGTTACAACTTACCCCATCTCATACTTAGTCAAGTTTTTGTTAATATCTCAAAGAGTTAAGTTTTAGTTGCTAAACTTTGTTAGGCATTTAATAGCCTATTATTTTGTGTTTCAACTGATATAAAACATTTCAATAAAACTGCACCCGCTATCTCTCCAAAAATTAAATTTTGAAAAATTTACTTTGCCTACTCAAAAAGCTTGTTTTAACAGTAAGCCTATTTTTAGTTATTGGAACTAAACAATGTTATCTGGTAACAACCAGTCTTAACATGACTGTTTAAAATTTTGGGGCTATTTAAAATTTTGTTGGTTTATGTTAGATTTCGACAAATGCAAATGTTACAACTAGCCCATGTTACAACTTGCCCGGGTTTCTCCTAAAAGTATATTTTTTTGTAAATTTTCACGCACATACTTCGAAAAAGACGGAGTAGAAAAAAAAAGAATTCAAGCTGTTGATTATAATGACTGTTCAAAGAAAATATTATCGTCATTAGTACGAGCGTAAAGGTTCGCTCAACTTGTTTCCCACACAATTGATATAGAGAAGTGATTCTGTCTTTTGACTTGCCAGCTTCAATTTTGCAGCTTTCACAAGTGAACCTTGCATGGTATCAAAAACATTTTCCATAGTTTCCAACTGAGGATTTTCATCACTCCACACTACACCGTCAGACCATGCCCAGGTCTTGTTTATTCTCTTTAGACCAATCCAAGTATATGTGGAGTTATTTATAAACAACTTGTCCAAAATAATTCTAAGAGTTAAAAAAAGATTAATAATACATAAATCACTCCAAAGTGGCGTAACAATAAAAGATGTACTTTTTGAAAAACCCTTTATTGGACAAAATAATGCGTTGATCATGTGACCGTGGCTTAGCGGCGCAATGTAAATCAATACTTAAATTAAAAGTAAAAGCATAGAAAAAGTCGCTTTTGCTTGAAGATGAACACTGAAAAGTTTAGTTAAAATGTAGAACAAAAAGGAAATAATTTTTTTAATGAGCAATATAATGTGACATTAATTTAAGATTTTATGAATTTTTCGATTTATGTCTAATAATTGCTAACGCATCTATTTTATTAAAAACTAGATGTTTAATTTTTCTAATCTGTTTGCTTAATTGTTGCTTGTATTTGACCATGTTTTATTTGAAACAGCTTTATGCATTATTAAGTTCTAATAATTTAAGAACGAAATTTGGCACTACATAACTTTAGCTAACCTGAAAATGGTTATAATTGTTTTTTTTTTGTGACTCAGATTGTTTCTATAAATTTTAAAAAATTATTGAAGGCAAAAAAATGTTTAAAATTTTTGATGTTAGATATGTGAATTAAGATAAAAGTTATTGAAGAATTCTGATTACTTGAACACAACCACTTTTTTATACAAAGCTGGTGTGTGGTGTACGAGCAGCCAACAGCTCTGAAACTATTTACGATGGAAATAGGATAATCCTTAATAAGTGCCAGCCTTACAAGACCGTTAGCAAGACTCACAAACCAATCTGATCTTCCAGGGTAAATGTATTCGAATTAAATAAACAAAGAAATGAACGGCGAAGCTAGCCAGTGAGAAAGATTTAAAAAAATTAATTTTTGTTTTTATAAAATAAAAATACAGAGTATTAATAACAATTTTTAACCTAATTACGGTTGATTTAGATTTCTTCTTATTACTTTTAACTTTGCTAAAAGAGTATCAAAAGAGAGAAGCTTAAAATTTAAATATTAATGAGGTCCTTAAAAAAACATGGTATCCATGTAAATGTACATGTAAAAATAATTTTTGGTATCGATGGAACGTGAGTTTAAATTGACGTCTAAGTAGATCTTTTTGAGGTTTAACTTGCTTTCTAATAAATTTTGGAACGTGCTATCGAGTTCGTTCTTCCAATCATTGGGACGTTTTACCTGCGTGCACACTACGTAGGTAGAACGTACACACGACGTAGGTTGGGAAATTATGTCTAAAATTTGATTTAGATTTTCCAACTAATTTAACTGATCAACCTTACTTCCATGTGACATCATGTATTTTGCAGAAAACACGCGTGATACCATTAACCCTTTTGCTGCGTAATTAAGATTAGCAGTAGTGTCCAATAAATGCGATTTGTGGTGTAAAATACAAAAACTTTTAAAAACAATTTATTTTATCTGTATTTCTCTCTTTTTATATATCTTTTAACCAAAGATGACATTAGTTTGCAAAAATCTTTAATTTCCACATTTTTAAAGTGATACTATTATATTTTTTAATGCAATTAAAATTCCTCTCTACAGCAGGTTGAACAGTAAAGAATCTCCTCTCATGACTCCATTAATAAACTTTAATTATTGCTCATCGGCACATCTGGCAACTTTGATTGAAATTGTTTTTGAAGCCAAGGATATATCCGAACGTCGCATTACAGGGAAAGTTTTTTTACGACCGTCGGGTAAATCCCAATGTAAACAGTAATGTAAACTTTGTAGATATATCCAAAGATTGCAGCAAAAGGGTTAAATAAGTGTAAATATTTACATTATTACTTTTTTGTTGTTTTGCTTATTCTTTAATTTTTGTTTTAAACATGCGAATGTTAATTCAGCGTTAAATTTCAGTTTAATGGATTGATTTTTGGTTATTGTCAAATTTTTATGTTACGAGGTAGACTTTCCTTCAACTCTTCGACTTGTTGTTTACAGTATTGTATGTTTCATTTATCGTAAATTTCATGTTATAAATTAATTATTTTTTAAATAGAAAAATTTTGCTATTTTATGGACTTCAAATTAACGTTAATCAAACGCTAATTAAACGTTTAAAAAAGAAGCAATTGTTTCTCTATAAAGTTTTTTTTACAGCAACATATATGACGTCATAAAATTTAATTAAACATGTGGATTTTTATTATTGTGTTGCTTTTCGCGTGAACACAATTTAAAATATACACTACTCTCATAGAATTTCATTAATTTCTGTTTTCTCATATCAGGCCAGTAGTGTACACTCACAAAATCTGTATTTAGTACAGGTTTGTCTGGAGAAGTTTCTTTCACGTTACAATTAAGATTTAAATAAAATTAAATGATGTAAATGACGTATTATACAGAAAGCAGTTTTTTATTAGTTCTTCACTGATAGATAGACTCACTTTTAAAATAAACAAAAAAAAATTCGCATCAGGTCAGAAGGGTACACTCACAAAATCTGTATTCAATACAGGTTTTTTTGGAGAAGTTCTTTTTACGTTAAAATCAAGATTTAAGTAAAATTGATTGACATAAATGACGTACTATACAGAAAGCAGTTTTTTAGTAGTTCTACTCTCATAGATAGACTCACTCTTAAAATAAACAAAAAAGAAACTGTTCTTATACGTATCTTCTTAATGCCTTTTTCTGTACATTAAATAGAAATAAAACCAGTGCTTTAGCGTATCACAAACGTCTACTAGTAAGTACTTTATTTATTTATTCTTGAATTATTACTTATTTGTTCAAAGATACGCGCTAAAAGATATAAACGTTACATAAGTAAAAAGTTATCTGTTACTTAGAATTTTTGCAAAAAACTTTTCCAAAAACTGTCTTAATCTACATTATCACTATAATTCTTTGTAAACTTCTCTTATCCAAATGGTAATTTTTTTTTTGCAAATAATAATGTGGAATACCTAAATTTAATTTTTTTTATCTGATTATATTTGTGTGTATCTATGTGTAAAAAAAATTACACGAATAAAAAACCTAAACAAAAGAGCTCTGTCGACACTTGTTTGTTTATTGACTTAAGTATTCTTACTTAAAGTTTGTCAAAACATTGTTATTAAGCGAAATGTTTTCAAAATATTAAAAAAATCATGTTTAATTTTCCTGCATTAAATTGTTTTCAAGTTTTTTTCACCAATTATAGCCGAATTCTTTACTGTTCAATTTTTATCCAAAAATCTCTTTTACCTTTGCTTTATTTTTGTTTTAATTTAATTCAAGTTTTACCAGAATATATATTTCTAGAAAACTTTTCCGGATTTTATTATTTAGATACCAAGTATTGTATCACATGCAAATTTATGACAAAAATTTAATGAAGTCATTACAGTTGCAAACTGAATATGAATTACAATTACATCAAAATTAAAAGCACCTCAAAAACTACAACGCAATTTAAAATTTAATCTTAAACAACATGAGGTATTTAGGAATATTAATAGAAACCAAACTGCTTAAAATGAGAAGCACTAGACTCGAGTTTCGCTCTTATTAGAGCTCGTCAGTGATGCATATCTCACTGCGAATCGAACTCGCTACGTGTTGTCTTCCAAGCAGGAGACAACACCACTCGAGTCTGGTGCTTCTCATTTTAAGCAGTTTGGTTTCTATTAAAATTTAATCAGAAAATTTTTGCCGTTGTAATTTGTCAATTGCTGTGGGTTTTGTTAAATTTTATTGACCAATTTGCCAGTTAGATGTGATGCAGATTTGACATAATTTTTTGTCAAGTGCGTAAATATTTTAAGTGTTATATAAAACATGCGGTAAAAATTCATGCATTTAACTTTTATCGTAACTTTTTTCAGTTAACGCGATTACAACATAAATTTACCTTCGAATTGTTGCATTTCTCATTCCGACCGAAGCCAACCTTGCATTTTCACTTTGGCAAGATGAACCAGCTTTATCTACACGAACTAGACTAAAGATTTTATGATAAAATCCATTTCACGGTGGAAACCAATCTGGGTAAAAATAAACATAAATCAGCATAACAAGTCATTTCTTTTGTTAAATTTAATTTAAACTGTGAATCTAAAAATTGGCCTGTTGTTGAGTTAATGCTTTAAAATTAAAAAAGTTTTACTAAATAAAACGGAGTTATTTGCACGTAACTTTAAAATTAAATTGGTACTACAGCAATTTGGGTGTATGCAAAATAAAGTGGTTTAAAATTTGAAGCGAAAAATAAACACCCAGTTTAAATATTTACTACACAACACTATTGTTAAAGTAAAATAAAGAAGCATCAAGTGTTAAATAAATAGAATGAAATAGATTTTCTGTCGCTATTTATAGATGGATTAAATTTTTAAATATTTAATGATTCTTTTATCAAACCTTTGATAAAAAAATCGTTATACAGCTGGTTTAGGTGGGGAAGCTTACTTTTGCTATTATGTTTATGATAATTGATGCTACTAGTCTTGAAAGTGGCAACTCTATAACGTTTTTTCTTTTATTCTGGTTAAAATTGAAGCTGCATGCCGTATCAGAGCATCGAATTTCCGAATTTTATATCTTTATTGAGCTCTTCTCTAATAAACTGCGGTTCTGTAGAGATTTTCTCTGATAAACTGCTTTATAAAACGATAACCATTTGCACGTCAATGCTAAAGTACTTAGAAAAAACTAATTGCTCCAAAAAACTTTTGATTCAACTTTTCAATCAACAAGTAATTTTTAAATAATCCTAACTCATGGATATCTTACGTTCAATAGCGTTTTAGACAATGTAGGAAAGCGTGTATAAAAAGTCTAGAAAGAAATGGGCTAGAAAAGGACGGACTCTACTATTCAAAAAATATTTGTAAGGCCGTAAAAAAAATTTTTAGAAGTTGTATAGTATTAAAAAAAAGACAGTTTTATCTAAGATGACCACTTACTAGACTTATAATGACCAAATGGAAAAAAATGTTAAAAGTCTTTTAACAGAAATCTATTACCCTTTTTAGCAAAGTCAAATTGACGACTTTATTTATTTGGTCAAATTGCGATACATAAATTCATAACTTTGAGATAATTTTCTGTCATGTTAGCTATTGAATTAACGAATTACAAAAAATTACCTCAAATTCATTCTAACAAGGATAAGCCCAGTTCATACCCATGTGGAAAATGCACTTAATATGAAAACTTTTAAAAATTAAAAAAATATGGTTTAAACAGTAAATTGTATTATTTCGCACTCAAATAGCAAAAAGTTTAATTTATAAAAACATCTTACTTGTAAAAATTACGATATTTACGTGGCAGAGTGTACATTTTACAAAATGAAACACGTAGGACAAACAAAAAAGAAATTTTTACCCGATGGATACTACCGCTTATTTTTTGAAACAAATTTAACGTTAATGAAGCAGTGACCAAACTGTCCTCATTTAACATTTTCATGAATTTCATTTCAATTTCCTTACTGCTAAACCAGAGATTTTATGGTAATACTTGTGAAACAGAAGTTTAAAATTTATTAGATAGATGTGAAAATAACTGAATTAATTGCTTGAATGCGAAAATTAATATTAATACAATTTTTTAGTCTTATAATTGTGATTGAGTTTTAAACCTGTTTATTCGCTCACTATCTTTCAAACTACACACACTGCGAGCAAATAACAGCGGTTTTTTTATTTTTTCAAAGAACGCTTTCGATCATAGCGTGAGTTTGCGGTTTTTGATTTTACTATAGATTTTTACTGTAGGCGTTTTTTTATCTTCATTACGTAATTGATAATCACGACATCAGCTGTTGTGTTATTTGCCTTGTAGCTCCAAATTATCTAAAATACGCATAAATTGTTAATGGTAAGAACACTCGCGTTTTCAAAAGTTTTATTTAAGTACCTTGGACATCAGTCAAAAACATGAGGTTACTTATTAAGCCCCAAAACTTGTGTAAAATGAAAATCCAACTGCTTTCCGATGAAGTTTATGGAGAAATTATGTCTTGCTTAATTATGTAAAAAAAAAGATTTTTGTTCACATAAACTTGATACTAAAAGTACAATCGCATTATTGCACTGTAGATCTAATTCAAATAAAGAATATGTTTCTACTGCATGTTTGACAGTTCAAAAGTTTTTGACTACTAAGCGGAAATATGCAAAAGATGGTGTGGAAACTAAGCGAATTCTGACTATGAAATATGTAACAGCGAATATAATACAGGTTTTGATTTTTTTTAAACAATCGCTGTGATAAATATAAAAACGATTAAATCGAAACAGCGAACATAAAGAATACGTAGTATGCCGCTCATTTGAAGTCAAAACTTAAGACTTCCAAAGATAGACAACTAACAATAATGATTAAAGTTTTTTCATGTCCATACTTATTCTTCTGACAAGCAGGGAAGCATCAAAGGTACTCTACTTAAGCAACCATCAAACGATTACATTGATCTGCTTGCGGAGTTGCCAAAATATTGCTTACCGGTTGATAATTTTTATTAGGTTTTGTAGATTTTATTTCTTATTTTTATTAAACAACATGGCTGCATCCTTAGTGGTTAAATTTTTCTATAGTTATTGTTTAGGATAGGAGTACAATGTTTACTTTCCTTGATGCAAACTATCTCGAAACAAATATTTTGAAAATTGTGGAAAAAAATACTAAAAAAGGTAAAAATAGCGACTATTTCAGGCTTTTTCTTGTAAAAGTTCCTATCATTCGGTAATTTTTTTTGCTGGTGCAAATGTTTATGTACTAACATTGTACACACAGTTGTTGCATAAACAGATTTTTTGCATTTACTGTTGTGGGAGTATAAGATAATATAATCTTTCCGTTTAGCGCACAGCAGTTTCGTTGGTAAAACGTTGTAAACGGAGCGATATTTTTGCCTGAAGCCGGAGTTCTTTTTTGCAGCTATGCCAACGCACAACAATTTCGTCGTTAAAACACTGGAAACTGAAAGATATTTTTGCCTTAAACAAGCGCCTGTCAAACTATGGCCCAATAAATAGCTTTTCTGACCCCAAGCTGCAAAGTTAAAAGTCAAATGGTCACCAAACTACAATTGCAAATTCTTAATTTTTTATTAAATGTAAACAAGAATAATTCCAAATACTTTTCATGCTTGTAAACTTAGATGTCATTATGGCAGTAATAACATAGGAGATTGATAATGTTTTCAGTTTTGTGCCCAACAAAAACTTTTTTATTTTGTCAAAAAACTTTGTTGACAGTTTAGCCTAATTTCACATATACAGTGCATATAAAAAATTCAAGAAAGATTTATATCTAGTCATCTCCAATCATGCATGAACATTCGTATACCAATCTATCTTCTGTAAATGGTGGTGGTAAAAAAAGAGGGGATCCTTTAAGTTACTAAAAAATATCTCTTTTTTGTATTTGTTTTTGTATAACATACAATAAAGCAACATGATCACCAATGTTCAGTAATGTTGTGTTTCTTCAACAAACTGAGCTGCGCAGACATGCTTTCTCTTGCTGTTAGCATCGACTTTTTAAAATTCTTTATAATTTTGAACTGTTTTGTGAGTACGTCTAGTTTTTTTCTGGTTTGATCTTTTGTTCACTGTAAAGTATAGGCACGCCCTTTAAATTGATCATCTTAATTTATAAAAATGAAAATGTTATTTCTACTCAATATTGATGTCTTATATTTTTTGTAAAAAATTTTGACATTTATATAAAATTACTTGTAGAACAGTTTTGGCCAAAGTACCCAGCATTACAAGTGCAAGTGTATCCGTTGATTTGATCAATACAAGTTCCATGAACGCAAGGATCAGGTTGACATTCGTTGATGTCTAAATAAAAAAAGGTTTTTAATATTTTTTTTAGAAAAAAGGAAAAACGAAGTAAACCAAATTTTTAATTTACTTGTAGAGCATTTTGTTCCGTTGTATCCAGCATTACAAGAACAGCTCTAGCTATTGATTTGATCAATACAAGTTCCATAAACGCAAGAATCATGTTGACATTCGCTAATGTCTAAAGAAAACTAATTTTATAATTCAAAATAATTGCCAGTATAATAAGTTTTGACATTTTATAAGTTACTTGTGGAACAATTTTTCCTATGTAACCAGCAGTACTAGCGCAACTGTACCAGTAATCTTAATCTAACCCTAGGTCGGTAAAATTCTATGAACACAAAAAGTAAGTTGACATTCGTTGATGTCTAAATGATTATATTTTTGAATATGATTTAAAGAAATAGTAGGGCAAAAAATCTATATTTGCTGTACAATATAACTATTATACGTTAGATCTGAATCAACTGTGGTGCTTTTTTTTCAAACAATTTTGAAAATATTTTTGAGTTATCCGACACAAAATCTACAGGTAAATTTACTTAAGTAATTGATTACAATTTTAAATTAATTTCCAATATATTTGTTTATGAACAGTTTGGTTAATTAATATTTTGCTTAAAAATTTTATTCGTAGACAGATGATGCAATTTTATTGCTATAAAATTTAAAAATAGTTCAATCTATAAATACAATTTATATTTAAATATTTAAACAAGTGGGTTCTGGTACAGAATTTAAAAATATCTAACAAAAATCTCATCTCTATGCTTTTTGTCCGACACTCGTCAAGATATTAACGACGAAAAAAGAAAGAAAACTTCAACTGATTATCTAATAAGGCTGAACGAAAATAAATAGATGTTGGACGTCAAAAAGCATAATCAGCGCAAAGATTTTTAAGTTGTAGACAAATTCTTTTTGGCAGCATAAATTTGGCTTGTATGATTTGATGTAAACGGCTTCTAAAGCAGATAAATAAAAAGATGAAAGTCTGTGATAATTGTCCCACTGTGATAGTGGGTATGTAAGCCACACATCTCAACGACTACAGGACAGAATTCATCAACACGTGCCAAAATGTATTAGAACTGGCCAAATTCCGAACTCTCGAAACATTTTCACTTGTCTTAGCAAATCTTTAAGTCCTACCATGATTAATGAATATTTGATTGGTCAGCAGCTTTGAGATAATCCTAAGTGCGCCAAAAATTACAGTCATAAAAATTTACTATTTTTGATTTGGCGGTTTGTCTTTTTATCTATTTGCTTTAGACGACATTTACATTAAATCATGCAAGCCGAATTTATGCCGCCAAAAAGAATTTGTTTACAACTTAAAAATCTTTTGTTGGTTACGCGTTTTGACACCTTTCTCAAACGTCCAATCATCTTCGTTCAGCTTTATTAAAATGAATTGAATTTTTTTTCCTTAATTCCTACGTTTATCTCCTGACTAGTGTCGGACGAAAAGCTTAGAGATGAATTTATGGTAGGCAATATTCAAATATTTTCAAAGTCTAAATCAAAAACAAATAATCAAGATGTATTAAGTCCTTGCACTTTTTTGGAATTTTTTAAATTAATTTTTCCATTATTATATGTTGTTGCACTTATATGTTTTAAATTACTTATTTTACAATTTTTTCCAGAATATCCAGGAACACACAAACACAAGTAAGTGTTATTTTTATACGAACAATTCCTATTTAAACACGGATTGCTTGCACAAACTTTAAAACCTTGAAAGAAGAAACAAAAAACAAATTATATGTATTTAGCATAAATTGAAAAATAATTATTTTGGCCTAAATTCTTATTTTAAATAGAAAAGTTAAGTTTTAGCTAATGAAAAAAATTTTTTAGTCAAAAAAATACCCATATATTTTTTTGTCTTTAATATTGTTTCAAAAAGAAAAAAATTGTTTTGAAACACTTTATAGATCATATCAAGCTCAAAAATTTAAATATGAAAAAAATGTTTAAAACTAGCTCAAGTTTTTGAAATGATTTCTAAACATTATTATCAAGTTGTTTGTTAAGATAGTCGTGCAGAGGTAAGCAAATGAAAAGTATTTTCCAAAAATACCTAATTGATGTAAGGAGTAGTCAAACCGGCATTTTCTCGATTGTGTTCGGCATTAATATAACACTCCTACCATCTGACAGCAGTGCCAACTATAACCTAAAAAATTGCTTTAGATCTCAATAATTAGACGTACCTTCAAACTGTTGGGTTAGTTGTCTCAACTTTGTCGTCAAATCATCTATTTGAATTTCAGTTTTGTTTTCAACTAAAACAATAATAAATTAAAAAATTATTTCTAGCACTGTACAACTTATTTCATTGTGGAAACAAAATGCCATTGCAAACCTGCGTCTTGTACATCTCAGTAAATTATACATTTTTTATTGGTTTTAAGGTATACTGTGACTGACCTCTGATTTATCAAAAATAGTATTTCCGAAATATTAAAAATTGAGATTTGAAATACACTTTATCAAAGAATATTTTATAAAGGTACAAAGAAAATTACCTCAAAATTCTGATTGCTTTTGATTTAACAGTTTTTTGCATCAATAAAATTTTTGTTGTTTACGTATCAAAGCTCAATAGCTATAAAAGCAAGTTTTATTCTATTACTTTGATAAAACTTATATTTTTTGATATACTGTATTACACACTTAGCGGCTGAAAAAACCCAAGCCTACCTGCTTTATGTTACGGCTTTAGCAAATTTCTTTCAAATAATCATTTTTAAAAAAATCAGAAAATAACAAAAATAATACTAATAAACATTTGACTTTTACCGCGCAAGAATCAATTCTATTTTTTGTACCATTAAAGCATTTTACAAGATAAGCTAAATGATTTTTAGCTTACGGTTAATTTTTCTATGTGAAGCATATAATCAATTTTTTTTAAATAGTTTAAAATTATATCTTTTTATTTTTCATAGATTTTTTATCTCATTAAGTATTTAAACAAGCTGGAAAAAAATAACATCAAATTTATTATTTAATATTTCAAATTAAAACTTAAAAAAAAAAAAAAACACATTTTAACCAGTATTTTACCACTGTATGTTACAAAGCTGCAAAGTATTTGATTCTTACAGAAAATTTTTACAATTATACTAACAATTTATGTTTGAAAACAAACTCTTTCTGTCTACACAAAATAGGTTTTCGAATCAATTTTCGAATCAATAACCTTAGAATCAATTTTTATCACTCTTCAAAAAACTTGATGTAAAGACTTGTGTGCCAAAAAATTTCTGGCGATTCCAACAACAAAGTTATCATGCCACTTGTAATTGTAAAGCTTTTTATCGCAACAGTAATAAAACGTACTAATATTTAGTAGAATGCTTTGGGATCCATTATTTTAACAAATTAGTCGAAGTCATACGGGCTATATTACATCAGAATTCAGGTTATTCTATATTTGATCAAACAATAATTTTAAAACAATGTAATATAATGTTTATGACCAAAATAGTCAATTTTTTAATTATTTCTCTTGACTTTTACGTAGTATTGAAATTCAGCAGCAATTGGTGGGAAACCTCCAATGTTCTCATACGGAAACATCATTTATAAATAGTTAAAATAAATGCACTATACAATTAAATCTTTAAGGTAAAAACATAGGTCTATGTTAAGTAATGCCTAAACTTTAAAAAAAGTTGCAATTCTACAACAAAAAGACTTTTTTTGAAAATGTCTAGCTTAAAGTGAATTTTGCCAACTTTAGAAGTTCATAAAATCAGTTTTTTTGTCTATTTTTCCGCCAAAAAGACTGATAGAAAAGTACAGCGGTTCAAAAAAAATTTTTTTTTACATCACATCTTAATATTAATTTGGGAGAGTATGAAAAAAACATCAAAAATACAACTTTCTTTAAAGATTTACATTAACTTGTATCATGTTCCCATATAGGAACATTGGTAAAAAATAGATTAAATATTGATCAGTAAACGTTTTTCAAATTATTGCTTTAAGAGCAAGGTCTATGTTAAGTAATGCCTAAACTTTAAAAAAAGTTGCAATTCTACAACAAAAAGACTTTTTTGAAAATGTCTAGCTTAAAGTGAATTTTGCCAACTTTAGAAGTTCATAAAATCAGTTTTTTTGTCTATTTTTCCGCCAAAAAGACTGATAGAAAAGTACAGCGGTTCAAAAAAAATTTTTTTTTTACATCACATCTTAATATTAATTTGGGAGAGTATAAAAAAAACATCAAAAATACAACTTTCTTTAAAGATTTACATTAACTTGTATCATGTTCCCATATAGGAACATTGGTAAAAATAGATTAAATATTGATCAGTAAACGTTTTTCAAATTATTGCTTTCAGAGCAAAATCATTTATAGATAAGAACACTTCAAAAGTTTTAAATTTCTAGCAGCAAAGCCTGACTGAAATCAATGCGTTGAGTTTTTGTAAATTAGGTTACTTTAACTTTTTAATTATTGCTTCCAACCATTATTTTAAGTAAAAGTTCATTACTTTTATATAAAAATTGATTCTAAATATTTATTTTTAAATAAGAGCAAGAACAAAACGTTAGGATGAAATGAAAAAAATTACGCAATAGCAATTATTTTTTCTTTATATACGAGTAAAAGACTTTTTTTAAAAGATTTTTATAAACAAAATTATAAAAAAAGTTATTCTATCAAGAACTCACGCAACAAACTATAGATAAAAAAGGTTCTACGAAGCCTTTTACACAGGACATCTATTTATTAAATATTTAAAAAACATCAAAGTATCGACGAGTAAATTAATTAAAATTCTTTCTGCAGTATTTGCTAAAGGCCTAATTATTATTTTGTAATTTACTTGTGCTGCTACTAAATCAATTAACCATGCATAAAAAACATAATTCTAAAAATTCTTTTCATGAAACTTACCAAGTTCAAGTTGCAATTTTAGCCCATACATTTCAGTCGTGTTAATATCCCCAGTGGCTCTTTTTGTTCCTTTTTCGCCAGTACTTACATAGTTTCCTTTATTCTCTTTTTGATCTACATCTCCTTTCCACTTTTGCGTTTCTTCGTCATACAAGAACGTCTTTTTGATGTTTATTTTTCCTCCAGTTTGATTAAAGTTTGAAGAGCTAACAGATTGGCAAACAAATACTTCTTCTGATGAAAAAACTTTCACGAAGACAAACAACAAGCAACAAGTAAATAAATTCATCCTTATTTTATCAAAACTTTATATTTGAAATAAATGATTTGCTTTATAAATTTGTTATGCACTTATATACATAAATTTTACTTAATTTAAAATTCATTTATTCTTCTGGTAGAATCAAAGGCAAGTAAAACTTCAACAAATAACAGAAGGCGTAATATATTTATTAAAGAAAAACCCAACACGACGTTTCGTCCGTTACATCGGGCGGACTTCATCAGATAAAAGCAAAACACAATACACAACGTATTCAAAAACCAAGAAGTTAAAAAGAAAACGTTATATGTTGTTGAAACGGGCAGATGCTTTAATACTCGCTTGTCTGAACATAAACGTGATTTGAAACCGATTAATTTGGCTAAATTAAAAGAAGATGATTTAAATAAAAAAACTGCATTGGTTAAACATTGTTTTAATTGTAAACATAGGATTGATTTTGGAAATTTTGAAATATTAAATTATAACATTGATTATGATAAACGAAAATTTTTAGAATCATTATATATCAATAACACAAAAAATTCAATGAATGATAAAGATTGTCATGTTTTTCCAAAAATAAATAGTAATATAAAAAATCTCGCAATGAATGTGGGTTTTCAACCTGTTAAATTTGTTTCTGTTGCACGAAGTAGTTATTAAGTTATCATGTATGTTCGCCTCTCACCTTGTGTTTATTAGTTTGTGTTTTTTTAACTTCTTGGTTTTTAAATACGTTGTACATTGTGTTTTGCTTTTACCTGATGAAGTCCGCCCGATGTAACGGACGAAACGTCGTGTTAAGGTTTTCTTTAATAAATATATTACGCCTTCTGTTATTTGTTGAAGTTTTACTTGCCTCTGATTCTACCAGAAGAACAAATGAATTTTAAACTAAGTAATATCCCTGATAACAGTATTTATATTAATAAATTTTACTATTTGTTATTGCTTCTATTATTTGACCACAAATAAAAATAAGCTCAATTTTTTTCCATATTTTTGTCAAGCTTTCTAAACGTATGCTAGAAATTAAAATCACTTTGTATGAAGAGTTTTCATTGTTTTAATACTAGAATGCCCCGCTATGACAGAATACGAAATGACAAATGTAAATGAGAATGCCGTTTTTATCACTTAGATTGTCAAATGGTAGACACTTTTACTACTTTTGCTGTTATGAGCGAAAACTTGATTTTTTACTGGTTTTTGACTGCACTACTTTTTTATTTGTCTTTTACTTTGTCATGTGGCCGCAAAGGGTTTGTTTTAAGTAGAGTTATCATTGTACAGTAGCCAGGCAGCTTGACTCCACTGAAGAATTTGCCGTAAAATACCTTTTCTAATAGTACAAAAGATATAACTTAAATAAAATGAGCATCATCTCGCGTCTTTCAGCTCGCATATCAGAGTGCTATCACACTAATTTATCATAATGACTATTATTTTAGTAATAAATGGATAGTTATTTCTACAAATTTTATTCAAAATTTAAGCTATGATGCTTATGCTGGTAGAATTTTTTGCTTGATAAAACTTTAGCTTGATAGAACTTTTTCCGACATGTTTGATGTTTGATAAAAGATGGTTCAGATGAAACGCGGTTTCAGTTTTGCGTTTTTCTATGAGTTAGTTTTTCTATTAGCTTGTAAGCTTTATTGAGAGAATCTAGGCGCTTATTACAAACTTTTTTCTTTAGCACTGTTAGAGTTATGTTACTCATTTAAAAATCATGGAAGAGTCGATTTGTTCTCTCTTTTTTGTCAATAATAAAGACATCCCTCTTTCTTAATTTTGTTTAATATTCCTTGAAGATTTGTTTGCTTTTATTTCAGTTGAGTTGCTTATTTTATGATAGTGTAGTAATCTGTCTACCTTTTCTTTCTTTGTTGAAGAAAGGCTGCATGAGTTGCATAACAACTTGAACTGGAAATCGCTCTCTTTCAAAGCAAGAAAAGCTATTTATCAAGTATGCTGTCCGTATTAACAGCTAACCAATAGTTTTGCATCTACTTTGAAATCTGCAAAGGTCATCTGCAAAGAATGCTTATTAGGAGTAACCTGAAGCTCCTTTCTTTTACTTGAAGTTATCAGCAGATCAAAAGTCACCTCATTGATCGGAATCACAACTCTGTACTGTGATTTACTAGGGACCACGTCAAGGTTTGGACTGCTGGTTGACTCACTGGTATCAGTATAAGGTGGAGCACTAGAACTTTCAACGATAATCATTTTTTTAACCTTTTTTATTTCGTGGTTGTTTATGAGTGCACTCGGATAAATTGAATCCAAAATTGACCCCCACAAAAAAATTCCCTTTTAATTCGACATTGTTAATAAAATTAACAGATATTTATTCAGATCGATGTAAAGCATTATATTTAAATATACTGTCATTGCATTTCGGAAAGCTGTGAATTGTAAAGTGTTTATCTGTTTAAGTACTGGGATTAATTGGAAATCAAAAATGGACACCACCCTGTTAACAATAGCAGAAAAGATGTTATTACGTAGATTATGATGGACAAGTAGCCATAATGACTATCTCGGGTATTCTAATGTGAAATATATTTTTTTCTACGAGGGTTCCAGCCAATTACATTGATTGATTCAAAAAATGTTTTGTAAACTATAAAATGAAATTGAACGTTGATAGAGAAATTGGCAATTGAGAAACAACCTTTAAAAACCTAACTTCAAATTGCAAAACAACTCTCCATTTTAACAAAACAAAAGAACAAAATTTGACTTGGTAGGCAAAGTAACTCGTGTAGCTATCGTTTTTCAGTAAAGCTTATTTTAAATATCAATTAATTTCAATTATTTGCTGTTTGTTTGATTGTTTTTAACTTATTTTTGTCGGGTACCGCATCGTATCGATCGACCCTCATAAATTTACTCGAAAACCGGACTGATTTACAGCGAACCCAGTTTTAAAACTTTAAACTTTAAAACTTAAATTGGTTTCAATTTTTTAGTGCGTAAATGTTTTTGATTTTATAGTTTAAGTTATAGTTAGAATAATATATAATTACAAACATTTAATTTTAAAACCTTTAGCTCCTGGAATTAGGCCTCAGAAACCTACCAAAGTTTTGCGATTCACAACCTCAATTCACAACCGCCGATTCACAACCTCAACAAACGATTCACAACCACAATCTCAACTACTTACACTTTACTTTAAATTCTTAAACTTTAAAATGTTTTTAAGTGTAATATTTTGTTCACAAACCGAAAATTTCTTTAACTTGGGAAATAAGCCACCATCTCTGCTTATAAAAATATATTGAAATTTTTGAGTTAAACCCAAATTTAGATCATATAATAAAAGCCTAGTGTAAACGACACATTTTAATATGTAAATGACACGTTTTCATACTAAAAAAGAACGCGTAACAGAGTTTGACAAACATATCAATTAAGTCTGCAGCCCATACAGACAGATATTTCCATTAGGATTTACAAAACCTCGAGCATCAAAAACTTACAGTCATAAAAGCACTGCACAACAGAGCACGATTTCACAATACAAATACGAAGATCAGCAATACGTGCTCAGTTCGCAAACGTTATTTTGATTCTTCAGCTTAATGCTTTCCCTATCAAACATTCACACCCCACCGCAAGGCTAAAGATTGTTTTAGAACATAAGATTACAAAAATTTACCTCTATTTCTTACATTCAAGGGGAATCAGAAGAAATTCCCCCTATTTTAAATGAAATGGATATAAAAGTACAAGCAGTTATGAAACCTGTCAAAACAATTGGACGTTTTCTGCCTTCCCCAAAGGACAAAATTGTGCACCACGAAAAGGGTCATTTAGTATGAAGTATTTACGTTAAGATTGTGACTACCTTTATGTGGGAGAAAACAATCGAAAGTTAAAATTACGTGTTGCGGAATATGAGCGAGTTGTTAATAATTAATAACCTGCAAAATCTTCCTTTATCCATCACTTAAAGAAATCTGACCACAATAATAATTGAAATAAAGCTTCAGTGTTAAAATACGAGGTAAACTATCATTGATGACTAACAACGGAAAGCTGATTTGTTAATGGTCGTCCTAAAGTTATTAACCCATGTCATGATGAAACTTTTCCTATGTTTATCGTTTTCTTATCGCCAAAGCTATTTTTTAAGTTTAATTAATTTTCTATTACTTGTCATTATACGAGTGTGTTTTACTCCGATGGGTAAATTCACTTTTCTACCAAATTATTATTGAAATTTTATTTGCCTGGTGTTTGTCAACGCACCTACAGTAGTTTTGATTAGCTTACGACTGACGTTATCTATTCGTACCTTGACTATGACGTAATGCTGTAAATCTAGAGTGTTCTAAAAAATTTGACTTCATTTGACATGTAAATATTATAAAAACTACACAATCAAATCCAATGAAATTAAACAAGGTTAATGTTGAACTAAAAGATTTATTCCTGTAAATTTGAATAAGAAATTTAAAGGCACTTGAATTTCATGAAAAGTTTTACAAATGTTCAATATGTGCACCGCCTGTAACGCGGCACAGATGAAGTCGGTACTCTGGCTCCTCCTAAACATGCTGCAGCATCTCTTGGGTAACAGCCTCCAGTTTAACTCTCGTACGAGATAGGCATTTAACAAAGAAACACCACCGCACTAGAGACTGTTACCCAAGATTTGTTTTTATTTCATTCCTTTTTACCAAAATCAATTGATTTGGCTTTTTGGTTTATATTTTTATTTATTTTTTTATTGTAACATGAAAGTAAGAATTCTAATAAAAACTGATTTTATGTTCTTAAAATTTTTTTTTGTTTTCAAAAGAGAAAAACAAAGATAAAACAAAGTAAATATGTAGGATAGAATAAGCACAAGATGAGAAAATTGAAACAACAAAAAAAAGAACAATTTTTTAAACAACGTTTAAAGAGATTACTATTATTATTAAAAACCAATTTAATTTGTTCCAATTGAATCTTTATTAAATCAAACCATTGCGTTAAACTTTTTAAAAATTCAGTTTTATATTGTGCAAAGTAGGCTAAGTAAAATTAACTGTCAGCCTCTTAAAGAAGAAATCTTAAATACGTTACTAACTTTAAAAAATACTTTTTATTTCTCTTAAACTTTTAGTCGAAGCTGAAAATTAATCAAAATAAAAAATCACTAAAATTTTTAATGAGCTATTCTCATTCACAACTCTGAAAAGTAGAAATTGTATAAACGTAAACGAGGCAATCTCTTAACAAGGGTTTCTCAAGCTTTTTTATTCACAAAACACTTTGTCAAAATTTTTCCAATCTCAAATTTGTCAAGAACATAATAGGCTTCAATTTTGTATTGAAGCAAAAAAATTAATTAGTATTTCAAAAAGCTGAAGTTCTTTAAGTTACTGTCAAAACAGTATAAGTAATAAGAATGAAAAATTTTTTAACAAAATTTGAAAGATTATGCCATTATGGCGTACTTGCAAACCGTCATGTTTATTGTTCAGCGGAATATTTTAAGTAAGCTCGCGGGACAAGCAGTTTGAGAAACGCTGTTCTGAACAATAAAAACTAAACTAAATAATGTTTTTTCTAACATTTTTATCTTAAAATTTAGCACGTTGTAAGCATTGGATGTTTTAATCAATGCTCACAGGAAGTATGTCACTTATATTAGTTAGAATTCATAGTTAATTATGAGTAATTGATTGACATATAAAAATCGCATTTTGTGACATAAGACTCAGAATGGATAAAAATAAATTACGCAATAAATTTTTTCAAAGACAATACAAAAGTTTGAAAAAAATTTGTACCCGACTCAAATTTTATGTTCTTGTAATTTACTAGATAAGATTGATTTTTAAAGATTTTAACTTTTTCTAATTTATTGGTTTCTATTTTATTTTTTGGTATAGTTTGCTTTAATTATTAAAATATTTAAAATTTACTTACTTTCAGTAAATCAGGATATCAAACAAAACCAAAAAATCTGAATTGGGTCATGGAGAGAAGCTTTTAGCAGCATTAAGTAAAGAAAAATATAAAACACAGAATAGAACATTGACTAAACGAAGTCAAAAGCTTTTTTCAAATTTTCTCGTTTCAATTCAAGTTTTTAAACATCGAATAAATATTTAGATTAGCGATTGAGTCATAAATTGAATTGTACATTAATATTAAGGTAAAATTTTGTGTTTAAAATGGAATTACCACTGGCGTTCTTATTTAGTCAAATTATAGGTTTAAAGTTATTTTGAATGGATGAAAAAACTACCAGTTGCTACTGCGCTTTTTCACGTGATAGTGAAAAGTTTGAACAATCTTACGTAGAGAAAACTGCTTATTAAGTAAAAACAATGAAGAAGAATTGAGTTAAACTTTTTTGTTTTTCTCTGGCAGGTCGTTTCAGAAAAGATTAACAATTATTAGTTAAATTGGATAGTCAAAGTCGATATAATCATAGATATTTTTTTAGTTTTTTTTTAATATACGGGACAATACAATTTATTATTTCAATAAAACTGTTATAAGTAACTATAATATACAGGGTGTCCCACAGCGAACCTCCTAACAATATCCATTATTATCTCATATGATAATATGCATGTTATGTGATTAAACGGCCATTATCCTTTTATCAGATTACTTTTAGTAATTTATACAAAACATAAAAACACGTATTAATAAAATTTACAGATTATTTTCAATATGATCATCATTTTCCTGTACACAGAGTCGAATTCTATTTTCAACAAGTTCGAAACATACTTTTCTGCGCAAGCCTTCGTCTATGTCTTTCAATTCATCCAAGGTTTGAGGATCACTCCTGTATACCATCTTTTTTACGTGTCCCCAAAGAAAAAATCACAAGGTGTTAAATCTGGTGATCTTGGAGGCTATTCCAAAAGGTTAACTCGACGTCCAATCCAGCAGTTAGGAAAATTACTGTTTAAATAATTTATGACGGGTTGGTAATAATGCGCTGGCTCCCCATCCTGCATGAAAATGCTCCCAAGCTCGGTGATACGCGACATCACGCTTTGCAGCATGCAAAGATAATTCTCACTTTTGACGGTCTCTCGAAAGAAAAATGGCTCTGTAACACCTCGAGATGAAATACCATCCCGCACTGTTACACCGCGTTGGTCCATGGACTTGGTGCTCAGACGGTGCTCGTTGTGATCTGACCAATAAACTGAATTGTAAAGATTCACAGTTTCTTTCCGATAGAACTTTGCCTCGTCGTCTAGATAATTTTATTAATCAATTGGTGATCTCGTCCCAATAAAGTTAGTAAGTCCTCACAATAATTCAATCGTCGATCAGGGTCATCTTCACTAAGCTCTTGATGTAACGAGAAGTGATAGCTTTTTAATCCCAAATCAACTTTTAAAATGCAATGAACCGAAGATTTTGAATGTCAAGATTTGCAGATGCCTTGCGGATGGAGAAATTATTACCCATTTCATTGATAGCAGTAGCGGCAGCAGCTACTTGTTCGTTGTGGTTTTCATTGGATGGTCTACCATGTCCTTCCTCATCGACTCTTCCAGTAGAATCGATTCTTTTAATTACTTAATGATGGAATTGATTTCCTATCGATTGATCTTCCGTACGTGCCTTCAAAGCGTCGAACTACTTCACGATAATTACCAGTTTCATAATAATTCTTCACAATGAGCACGCGTTTCTTCATCGTGTGACAACGTGGCATAATTAAGTGCAAATGATTAAACATAATAACAACATTTTAGTCGGAATTTCAAATTTATTTGAATTTGCAATTCTTGTCTGTAAAATGAAGACAAACGTTATTCAAGATGCTAATAATAGCATACACAGATATCTAACAATCCCAACTATTCATATCTAGCCAAAATCATCAAACTTCAAGTAAGTAATTTTAATTTTGTGCTGGGGGGTTCGCTGTGGGACACGCTCTATGTTAAGGTGAGAAAAACTCTCGCCTTGTGTAGATTCCTTTTTGCCTCTTTTTCTTTAATGATTGCTTTGGGATCAATCCGATGCTTTCTCTTTGTTTCACTACATGACACTTGCAGTTACGAAAAGCAGTTTAAAAGTTGGTCATGTTTTTGAATTCTCATGATGTAACCTAGAAGTATAAATTGCCTTTAAATTGATTATCATTTTATATAATTTCGGAATTCTGATTCGCTATATCTGAATTGTTTTAAATTAATTAGTATTCTATTCATTCACAAAACAGAATATCAAAGAAAATAATAAACCTAAATTAGGGCATGAAAAGAAGCTGAGAATTTTTGTTCTTCGGATTGAAAGTTTTTGTTCCGAAATTTCTATTTGTTTTAAAAGATTATTTCGTGCTTTTAATTTTCCATCCTGATATTATTATGGTGTTCTATAGCAGGCATGTCAAACTTACGGCCTGCAAAGTTTTTTGAACAGTTTGTTTGATCATATGCTTAATAAGAAATCGAAATTTTCATTTTTTATTTATCATCTGGTTAAACAAACT
Source organism: Diplosoma virens (assembly GCA_963680785.1). Taxonomy (NCBI): domain Eukaryota; kingdom Metazoa; phylum Chordata; class Ascidiacea; order Aplousobranchia; family Didemnidae; genus Diplosoma; species Diplosoma virens. The sequence goes on along the minus strand of OY796880.1, from coordinate 9,277,691 downwards.
CATATTTATATAAATCAATGTAAAACTAGGTTTCATCAAGGAAAACAAAATTTTAGTTGATGCTAACTTTTTATATTTTAATTTTTGGCCTTCCCTTTGATTTCAACTTAAACTTAAAAAAGCGGTTTACAAAAATTCTAACGTAGCTAAAATTTGCCTTCAAATAAAATCAAAAACTTTTTTTGTATTCATTTTGATTTTAATGTAAAATTTTAAAATAAGGTAAACTTGAGACGTAAAATTTTGAGCCTAATGAGAAAAACTTTGTGGTTTCACATTGAAATTCAACTTAAGATAAAAAAAAAGTTTGAGACTCACGACAATTTTTTGTTTTGAAATTTTTCGGCTCACAAATTTGATATGCCTGTTCTATAAGACAGCAGAAAGCACTTTACACTGTATTAACCAAAATTTCAGGTTAAAGTCTATTTTGCTGTCAATTGTTGCTTGTCGAAGTTAACTTATTATGACGTTATCTTGGTTTTGTTTGCATGGCAAATGTAGTTTTTGCTTAGTAGTCTTTGTAAAATCGCAACAACAGGTCTTTTATTTTGCTTTTCAGACACTTTTTGTAGTTAAACGTGGTGGGAGTTATGATATTACTGAGTACAATTATTGAAAACAAAATGTGTTTGGTACATGATAAATTTAGTCCCAGGAATATTTCTTCAAAAATCTATGATCTTGATGATAATAAAAGCTACTGTCTCATTGTTGCTAAGCACTGCTAACAGTTTTTGTTTTGACATTTTCAACAACTAAGTATAGCTAACGGCAAAACTTTTGAGTATTTTTTTCTATTTTGTATTGTGATTTGTAGTAGTGAACGCAATATGACACAGCAGAGAATGATCTCTGACCAATTTTCGGAATAATCGAATTATTACTAGAGACACTGCTGATGAGAGCTTTTTAAGTCATGAAAAAAGTGCTGTTTGGCAAGTTAATATTTCTTTTTTCACCTGCTGCAAGCTTAGCAAGCATTCGCAGAAAGAGAAGTGATGAAAAATTAACTGTTGTAACTACCACAAGCACGGTTGATGCAACAACTGGTTACATAGTGGCTAAATTTGCATATCTTGCCAAACTGCACTAACAGGTAAACTTCTGCCCCCAACATTTTTACTGCAACTCCAATGGTACTTTGCTGTGTTTTATTTTGTAAGATCATATCGTACGGGGCATAAAAAAATTTTATTTCTGAGTAAATTATGATTTTAATAGCTAAATTTACAACAGAAAAGGCAAGTTGTACTCCAAGGTGCTAAAAATTTTTTCCGACTTTACATGACCTTAGCCTATTAATTGCGTTGCAGTGAAATAAATAAGTGATTTTACGGTGGAAAGAACGCTATTCTGATTTTTTGACATAAGAGGTACGGAATTCTCTTTTTTCATTAAACAGCTATAGAGCAAGTTTAGAAAAATATTTAAAGAGCTTCTTTGTGGTACAGAATTTTAATATCGCTTTAAACAAAGTCGATTTCGTCGGAGCCATAAGCTTTTCGTGACGTTCTCATCAGTGGCAATTGCGTCAAAATGGAACGAACCAGAGAAAATCAAGGTATTTATAGTCTCAACAGTTGGGAGAAAGGTGCTGTAGTCTCAGAAAGGAGAAAAGCACAACTGCACAACATCAAAAACGTCTGGTGCAATGCAGTGTAATCTCAAAAAGGAGAAACGCACTATGTGCAATTACCAAGGAGAAACACTGTTACTTGTAACTTAGGTTATTTGAAAAGTTTTAATGTGTAAACAAATTCCTTTTGTTTACATAAAACCGGATGTCTGGTTTTAATAAAAGTTGCCTTGAGTAGACGTAGATGGAACGAGTTGCGTGCCACAGCAAGAATTTTAAAACGTTTGTCATTACAGTTTGCAGCACATTTCTCGTTATCAAGCAAGTGTTGTCCTATGGCAGAGTCACACTCTGGGTTATTACGTTTTAGCTTACAAGATCTGCCGGGTTGAGATCGTGTAGGGCGCTTCACTTGCTGTTGTAGCCATTTAGGAACATGCTGCTTGATTCTATCTTTTAGGATAGAATCTGCTGCTTGATACTGGGTTATTAAATACTCAGTATTAAGCAGCATGTTCCTAAATGGCTACAACAGCAAGCGAAGCGAGTGTGATTCTGCCATAGGACAACACTTCGTCCCATTTTGACGCAATTGTCACTGATAAGAGCGTCACGAAAAGCTTATGGCTCCGACGAAATCGACTTTGTTTAAAGCGCTATTAAAAAATATTTAACTAGCCAATGCCATTTAACAACAAGGCAGAAAAAAAGTGATGGTGTAGATACACATGTGCACCGATGCGGGCATATTTTAAATACGTACTTTGATTCCATGTGTCAATCCAAATTGACCAAACAGTTATTGCTCCCTGTTGTAGTACACTTATTTTTCATAGATGTGTCACACTTCATTTATAATTTTAATCTTAACTGTAAAATTCTGCGGATAATTTTTAGTTTTTTACAGTGTAACGTTTAAGCTTTTTATTTTGACATAATCTTTTTCATTGTTAAGTAGTGATTGCGTAATTGATTCACGAACCCCTTTGAATTGAGTTTGTCTGCACGTTGTTCTTAAAAGTGTGTTGTAAAGATTTGTTTTACTGTTTTATTCGCAGACTTGATTATTGTTGACGGATTGGGAAAGCCACATCAGCTATCGAAATCAATTGGAAAAAAACAAAAACTTCTGCACTAAAGTTGACTTAATTTTTATTAATGGCATAAGCTTTCGTGAATTACTGCTCACTTCGTCAGGTGCTATGGAACGTAGCTCACGAAAGCTTGTGTGTCTATTTAGTTGTTAAAAAACTTTGTGACGAAGTGAGCAGTAGCTCACGAAAGCTTGTGTCATTAATAAAATCTAAGTCAACTTTAGAGCACAGTTTTTCTTCTTTTCTGATTGAATTATTGCTGTAAGAAGCATTGTGACGTTTGCAAACAGTTTACGCATTTTTTTATTTTTTTTTATTTTGTTTTTTTCTCTCAAACTTTCGAAAAGCAATGTCTAAAATTTTCTAAAATTATTTAGCTAAGTTAACATTACCAGTTACTTAACTTTTTGAAAACCGCGTTTTCTGGTTGTATTATTATGACATAGGCTGCTTAGATTAATTGCAAATCGTAATTTATTAGTTAATCTAAGAAACCTGGCCCGAGATATAATAACATCGTTTGTTATCTCGTGACGTTGTCTGATTTAAATAAATAGCGTGGTATTTTGTTTATCATTTATTCAATTGGATTAAAGGTTTACCAGTTGTTTCGCGTTACTTTTGCCTGTGTGGTACGGTCATTGTGGATCTCTTAAAATTTAATTCAATAGCGAAATAAAAATGTTTTAATTTGTTTGAAGAACAAACTATTAAGTTAATTTTAGTCATTTGGAGCTAATTTATTCTTTTAATCTGTAAGTACAAAGTCATTGAGTGATTATTTGAAGTTTTAGGAGCTGTGAATTGTTTTGAAGTTTGGTGAAGCTTGAAAGTTAAGTTTTACGAGAACTAATTAAGTGCTACTAATTTTGTAAATATAATCTTTAGAATCAAAAACCGTGGTTTTTTTCTATCTATTAAAAAAAATTTCAAGCGAATTTAACTGGACTAAACAGAACCTATTCATTGGTTTACCTACTTAAAAATACACTTTCATCGTATCTCCAGACTTGCAGGTTGAAGCTCAGTATACTAAGACGGTGACGACAGCCTTTCATTTAAATAACCAAGTGGCCAAATGTGAGCTAAAAGTTTCCACCAATGATATACTTTTACGTTCTATCCAACCCCTACTTATCTTGGGGTAAAACTATATAGACAGATTGCTCACGTTTCGTGACCATTGCGTAAAAAGCTATCGCGCATCACGCTGCTGAGGCAAATTGTAGGCTCAGGATGGGGCTCTGGTGCCAAAACACTGCGCATTTCTGTCCTACCTTTGAGCTATTCAACAGCTGAGTACTGCACACGAGTCTGGTGTCACAGCGCTCGCTTCATAGATAGTGTCTTAAATGACGGCGTGCGCGTAGTCACTAAATGTCTTCGTTCCACTCCAAGGAACCACTTACCCATACTTTCAGGCATACAGCCAGCTGAACTTTGCCGACTAGAAGCGATATTCGTTTCGAATTAGTTCATGAACAAATGGGGTCTCGGTCCTTCAACAAATTGCGAGTGCGGCGCCTCGGAACAAACCGCAGACCACGTCATAATAGCGTGCCCCATACATCGTGCACTGCATGCGCACGAGGTGTGACGTTTTTGTATGACAAAACTCAATGCTGGCTTAACAACATCACTGCCAGCACCTGATCCGGAAGTACAGCAGTATGGGGCAGTAAAAGGATAAACCCTCGGCCCCAGTCCTGTTTGTGTCTGGCTTGGAGTAGATGCCCTTTTAAATAACGACGACAACGACGACAAAAAGTGCTGTTTTAAAAGCTTTAGTTTGGAGGCAAACTAATTCTAGAGCCGACCTAACTAGAAATAAACTCAATTTTATTTTAATGCAGGCATTTGAGTTACCTAGTTCAACTGGTCCTATCGGATTCTCGAGTAGAGCTGTGATAAGCTGCAATGTGTTTTATTACATTTCTTTAACATCTTCAGGCTAGTCTAAAATTACTAAACCGTGTGCCTAATTTGTAAGTGCTTTTTTGTTCAAACTCGTTTTTCTGCAGTAGAAATAGCATTGAAATACTGTATATTCATTTAAACGGTCTTCAGTCAGAATACATAATAAAAGTTAAAACACAAGGATTCAAACAGAAAAAATACTGCATTATTGATGGTGTCCTATAGAACTTAATGATAATTCTAGGTATAAAAAATTATAACTATTCTAGTGTTAAGCAGAGTTATCATTGTAGGTAAGCAGAATAATCACATTTAAAATTTTGTCGCAAATTTTCTTTCCAAAAGACCACAATGGAAATTACTTAGACAAAATGACCATCAAAATCGCGTTTTTTTGCTACTACAATAAACAATAACTAAAGTTTTATAAGGCAAAGCAATTCTGCTGGCCTATAAATTTAATATATTAGCTACTTCTAAATATAAATCAAATTCGTTGGTTTTACGAGGCTCTTTCATTAGTTAGTTGTGTCGTGTTGCATTGTTACTTTTTGTCGTTAAAAAGATGATTCGTGCAGTATCAAACATACTTGAAATTGTGACGCGTAAATGTAAATTGATGATACAGAATTGATATGAATTGATGGTACAGATATGTGCCACTTTTGTAAGGATGAAATGTAGTAATTCTTGTTCAAGGGATGTCATAAGGTATGGCGCTCCATTATCTTTTTAGATCTAAAATTTCAATAATTAATGTTTATGAAAATGTATACATAAGGTATTTACTCTTTTTCCATTAATCGTAAATTAATCAATTCTTTATATATAACCTCTTGAATGAAAGGCTGCCGTCATCGTCTTATGTGACTGAGCTTCAACCTTCAAATCTAGAGGTACGCTAATGAGATATTAAGCCAAGACATATCTACACTTTTAGCGTACCTTCAGATTTGAAGGTTGAAGCTCAGTCACATAAGACGATGACGGCAGCTTTTCATTCAAGAGGTTATATATTAAGAATTGATTAATTTACGATTAATGGAAAAAGAGTAAATACCTTATGTATACATTTTCAGATTGACAAATATGGCACCGGCCTTCTTATTAGCCTCAAAAGAATTCTAGATTTTCCGGGTCAGCAGAAGAACTTGATCTACAGTTGACTTCTCGCGTCGAAACCCAGCCTGATCTTTAGGGAGCAATGGATCGATTAATGACTCGACGCGGGCATAGATAAGCCTCTGGAGGATTTTGCAGGGAACACAGAGCAGATATATCGGTTCATAACTTTATGGTCTTTCGGACGTAATTACTGCAGATTAAATACACAAAATCAAAATTGCTTTTATAGTAAACTGTAAAAAACGATTATAAAAAAGACACAAACACAATAAATATCATATTTTAAATTAAAATGTCTCTTCTTCAAATATAGTTTTTCTTTATTCGTCGTCGTTGTTTGAAGGGCATCCACTCCAGGTCAGACACAAACAGTACTGGGGCCGAGGGTTTATCCTTTTACTTCCCCAGACTGCTGCACTGCCTGAATCAAATGCTGGCAGTAGTGTTATTAAACAAGCATTGAGTTTTGTTATCCAAAAACGTCACACCTCGTGCTCCATGTGGTGCCCGATGTATAGGAAACGCTGTTAGAACATGGTCTGCGGTTTACTCAGAGGCGCCACACTCTCAATTTGTTGAAGGAGCGAGACCCCATTTGTGCATGGACGAATGAAATTGCCCAACACCAGTCTGCAGGCGGTTGAGCTTAACCCAAGCTGCTCGGGGTAAGCCCATTCCAACAGGCCTGGCACCGTTGCCGGGCACAAAAGCACGGAGCTTGGAAGCATTTTCACAATACTCCGTTTTTCATTTATGATTTGTCCATTCAGAAACGTGGATGCCAAGTCTGTCAAGGTTGTCCAAAAGATTTCGCGCAGCTGGCACAAACGGACGTCTGGATCTTTTTTCTTTTTTTTTTATTGATTTTATCCGAAAGGAACCAACAATAATAGTTTCAAAATTTCGTCTGTCATGTTGGTTTCGGTCTGTCATGTTTAAGAGCAATAATAGAAGTACTCATGTTTCAGGCTGCGAGAGAGCATCTGCCATCTGGGACAACAATTATAGACTTTTACCGTTCTGTCCAACCCGTAGAGTTAGTGATACAAGATTGTTGAATGCAAAACGCATTTAATAAGAATAGTGCGTAATTTTTGTACTTATAAATTTTATTTTAAAAAATAAACGCATACGGCTATAAGAATTCTATGCTTTTAATTTGGTATCAAATGTTGTATTAAAATAAGTGAAATTTTAATTGAGTTTGAATTTTATAAAAGTATTAAAAATTAAAATTACTGATATACAGTATTACCACATCAATTTTCAAAGTACAACTAAATATAAATACTTATATAAGCTTATATTACGGAAATAATGATATCATTCATACTATGCTAATATAAGATGCCCTGGCTGAACAATAACTGCCCTAGCATCTAAAGAGTCTTCCCAAAAGTAACAAATACTCCTTATGAATAAGATATTTACGAGCAGGGTTGAGGAGCAGAGTCGTTTTTTTAGTTGTCCTAAAATCGGAATTGCAGAGTGGAAAGTTTTGGGGCGAAGTCGGAATTGGACTTGTTTTTTTTGAACATGCTGGAGGTGGAGTAGTTTTTGCACATGTTCTTGAAATGAAGTTGAAGTCAGGGAGGGAAAAAATTTCTTTGATTCCACAACACCAGTTACGGGCGCCTTATTTTTACGCACACACTTTTAAAAAAGTTAGATAAGAATATAACAAAATTCCAACTTGATAATAATGATAATGTCTGTTCAAATAAATTACTTTTGTCATTACACAAACTGAAATGTTTAATCAATTTCTTTTGACAATTGAAACTGTAGAGCTAAGAATTAGTTGCTTGTTTTGGCAGCTTTTCCAAGTTGGAACTTGGTCTGTACCAAAGAATATTCAGATATTTTTAAACTCAGGATTGTTATCCCAATATATCCAGATGTTGTTTGTTATCTTCAAAACAACCCAAGTATTTGTGTAGCTGTTTGTAATGATTAAGTCAAAAATATTTCTTAGATGATAGAAAAAGATGCTTTCAACAAAATAATGTATCAATGAAAAATTTTTACGCTAAAACTAAGGTTTAAATTATAACATTATTATATTTATTCCATTTAAAAAGACATTAGACTTTTTTAATTATATTACCATCTTAGATTATTAATTTTTGTAAAAATTTGATTTTCAACTTTTCTACACTTGCAATTTTGCTCCTTTTGAAATTTTTAATTTTTATGTGTTCGATTTGTTTTGCTTCTATCTCAATCGTTTGAAGAGAGTCCAAGAAAGCCGGAACTCTTCAACTATTTTGTTAATTTTTTTTCGACTATTTTGTTGATTGCTGTTGTCGCCTTTTTAACAGCATGGCTGAAAAGTCTACCTTAGAGAAAAAAAATTAAAAGGACACTTTTCGGTTGTCTCGCGGCAAAAGTTGCGACAAGTTTTGCTGTGACAATCCTTACAATTAATTGGGCTAAATTTGTTTGATATCATGATTATTAAATTATTTCAAGTTGGAAAAAACACTTAACGAAAAAAAATTTATGTAAAAAAGGCATAAATTATGATTTCAAGAAAAAACAACAAAGGTAATGCAACAATTTTTTTTATTTTATCGTTATGTTTATCTTTTTGATTAGCAGGAAAGCCTCAGAGACGCTAAACATAAAGCAATAATCAAGCACTTACCTGAGTTGCTTCCAGAGATCCCAAAATATTGCTGTCCAGTTAAAATATTTTAGCCTTTTTTTTAGTTTTTATTAGAGACTCAAATTTAGAAGTGCTTGCCAAGACCGCCAAGTAGGGGAAAGTTCCTTAAATTGTTTTTTTCAAGGAAACAACAAAATAAAGCGAGTAGTTTTAAACAAAGACCGTATTGATCACAATTACAATGCTTTTAATCACTTGAACACGCTGCTGACATTATGCTCCAACCGAAAAAATTGATTTCTAAAGTTGTTAGAATATTCTAGTGATCAAGTATATTTTACAGTTGTTTTTCATCACCATCGTTGCAAGCCACAATTTAGAATTTTATTGCTTCTTTCTTTTTTGATCAGCACCTTTCATTATGTATTATTATATATTTAGAACTTGCACTAATACTTCTATGTGGGGTAGTAAAAACGAAAAAAAACAAAACTGAACTTGACTGAAATAAAAAAAAATATTAAAATTGACTATAAATTTACTTGTAAAAACAACAAAACCTTACGTTATTTCATATATGCAAAAAAGCATCATTCTTCTAATTGTCTATTACTCTTTTGCTTAAACTGTTTCAAAGTATCTTTTCGTACTTTATTAGAGGATAATAATTCAGCGTTATATAAAAATTATTGCAAATAATACGGCCTAGAAATTTTAGCTTTTTACATGTCACAGACTTTACTTTGGAATCCTAGAGGACTAGTTAAACAAGATTTCCCGAATACCTGCGCTGAAGTAACCCTGTTTCTACTTTTTATTTATTCCGGCTCAAAAAGTAGTTTGGTGTGAGACTGAAGCTTTTCGTACAGCTATCTTCAACCAAGTTCAAATTGATTTGTTTGAAAATTCTTCTCCGAAAACAAACAGAGACTACCGTCTCTAACTAGAGATTATATATTACAAAATATAAAAAACTAACAATTTACAAAAACTCTTCTCTCCACTTTGCCAAACTTCAAAGCGGTTCCAGCGCTAAAACTTAAATTCGTCCCACACAGCTATAATTCTATCCTTATAGAATTAATCTCCAAAAGCACTGGCAAAAAACCATTCCAACACTTGTTAATCAACGATACTGTAACGACGGGTCTAAGTGCCCTCACTGGAAACTCTGCGTTCGAATCAACACTGAAATCGGATTGCCTTCTCTGCTTTTTTTGAAATCAAGCGCCCGCTTATATAGAATCACGTCAAGTGACGCAACTTCGGTCCAATGTGCCAGACTCGCACTGTTTTTTTATTATATTGTAGAGCAAAGTTCACGGTCGGTCATCGAATGCTTTTACAGAGAAACCAATCAAAAAATCTCGACAAAAGCCTATTACATCATTAACTATCTGGTTAGAAGAAAAACATTTAAAACAATCCTAAAACATCTTGCAAATAATTTAAGTAGCTTAAGGGGGAGCTTTTCCGACCATAATTTATTATTTGGCTAGGAGAATATTATGTCATAATAAAAATTAAAGTTATTTTAAAACAGAAAATTAACTATATCTTTGTTAAATTAAAGTTATCGAGAATGATGTGTGACATTGCATAAAGCACAAAAAAGTCGTTTAAAGAAAAATGCATTCACAATTTTATCTTTTAGATCAGAGTGGTTAGTTCTTTTAGTTAAAAATTTTAAAAAAATTGAGGGTCGTATTTGATTGGAAATTATTTCAGAATGCAAAAAGCAATTGCTAAGATCTTTTCTTTTTTTTTTTGTCTTCACCAACATTGTGTTGCCAGTCTTGGTCAATATGAGAGAAAAATAATTGAAAACACATCACCATGTCTTTAAGGTAAAAAACAAAAAATCTTTTAATTCTAAATAAGCACGAATTTGCTTTTCAACGAGCGAAGACTTTTTTATTTGCCTTTACTTTAAAATGATTTCTTTTTGATAATTTTCCACATAGATTTCCTGACACAGGCAACACAAGATATGCATAAAAAAAAATTACGCCGTTAATGGGTTAAGGCTATTGTCTTAAGCATTTATTTTTATTACTAGTCAGTATGAAAATAAATGCTTACGACAATAGCCTTAGTCCATTAACGGCCTAATTTTTTTTTATGCTCAGATTTCATAATTACTTTCTTATTTTGTATAAATTACCATCTTAATTCAGATTTTTTTTACATTTCTGCAAAATACGAAGTACTATAGTTTCTGCTTAATCAACTGTTCTATTATAGTACGCTGGGCGGATTTAATAGCGTTTTTTGTGAATGCTTTACACTGCAATCGACGTATTATCATCCCAAACATGTCAATAACAACAACTGAAAACAGTTCAAATGAAACAGCATATTATCAAATTATACTCTTGCTTATTTCTTGAAGAAGTTTTCCAAGCCCCAAGCATTTGGTTTTTAAGTTTGTTCTCTCAAAATTTCTTGTGGTAGCTAGGGAAACAACCGATACACAAAGCGATGTTACAGATCTTCTGTTACAGCCCTTTAGTTGGCACTGTCTTTGTTTTTCTCTTTTAGCAATGACATGGTTTTGTCTATCGTAACGAATATCGGCGTTTATGGAGTTTTGGAAGTGAATGAGCGACTAAGTGGTCGGCCTTGCATAACACGCTTTTCGTGACCTTTCTGCAAATAGCTTATAGGCACAGCTCTTTAAAAATCTTTTGTAGATATAGCATTAGGTCCGTGAATCAGCTGATAAATAATGTAAGCTATTTACATCAGCCATATCAAACATTCTCGTGACCAAGTACCAATACCACTTTTTCCCCTTTATGGCATTACGATTTTTTTTAAAAGCCAATCATAATAATACAACCCTCCCATATATTTATTGTAATTTTTGATCACAAGGGGCTGGCGTATTGACACATTTTTTTTAGCTCTTTACTCCATCTCTTTGTTGTGGCAAGAAGTTCAATCCTATCTAAATTGAAAGCCAACGCAACTGATTTGTTATCTTTCCATCTTATCGCGACGATTTCGTTTTCTGTTTTAAGTCTGTGCTCGTACATTTTTCTCTTCAATTTATCCATTTCTTTGACTGCTTTCTAAGGACAGTTTGTTTTTGCATCCGCATTAGTTTTTGTTGCTCTGAAACCTTTTTTTTTCAGTGAACAAGAAGCGAGTGACTGATGAAGAAATTATCAAAATAAACAACATGAAACGAGGGATTGTCCACCGTAGATAACATTTTCATGACCAATCGAGATCCTAGAGGTCCGGTGATTTCAGAATCATTGATTTTTTTTCCACAATACATAGAAAAGTTGGAGCATTACCTGCTTCCACGGCACATAATCCATAGTTTGTAACCAATTCTTATTAGTTTAGCTCTGATAAATTGCTTCAACAAGTGATGTTCATCTTATTGCACAATCATATCATCGATGGATAAATATTTCTCAAAGATCCCTTCTTATGTAATATTTCTCAAAGATTCTCAAAGGGGAAAAATTTTTTCAAAATTTTACAGGGGAGTCAAATCATGTAAGTAAGATTCCAGATTTTCTAGCTTTATAGACTCAGTATCATTCATATTTAACCACTTGGTGTCGACGGGATTTTTATTTTTCCAAGAAACTGTTGGTCTTTCTTTCCTTTATTTTTTAGTCGGAGGGTTTGGATCTGCTGACGTACTTGGCAAGTCAAAGCCATCTTCCTAGTCAGCATTTACGACTTTGGCAAGACCAGGAACATTACAAACTAAAAGCGTTGCAGTATTTAATTTTGTTTCGTCATTTAATTCGTCTTCATCGGTAAGGTCATCTACACCTGGAGGAACTACTGTCAAATCCGTATCAATATTTTCCGAAGTTATGAAATCAAGAGCTGCTTCAAGATTCATATATACGTTGCGATTCATATTAAATGGACTTCTTGAAGTAAATCATGTAATACAATTACGTTTCCAGTACTTAGTTACTGTATCTATAAAAACTAAAAATAAAAATTTTGTGATTTTCGCTACACGCAATTAAGCTTAACTGGTTGATAATTTCTGATTTTTGACATCTACGTCAAAAGTGCAGGGCCTTAAACTGTCTATTTGCGCTTCTGTGTTTACATAAGGTCCTTAAATGCAAACAGCAAAGATGCAGCTCAATACACATGACTCAATTGCTTCAGCCAGCCGGATCCAGGAAAATTGGACAGCCCTAAATAAGACACTGAAATTTTATACAACTATAATTCGGCCTAACAACGGTGGTTTTGTAGCTCTTTGCTTGTTGTAGCCCACATGTAAGCTTTATAGCACAGTTTCTGGGCTTTTCTTTCACTCTTAATCATCTTTATTCTGACTGACTTAATGCTACAAAAAGTTTTTTTTTTTTTCTTACAGCTGTATAATTCATCATTGTTTTGTCTACAATCATCATTGTTTAATTTTCCGGCTACCGAGCCAAACAAAACAAATACAGCTTGTAAATTATTGGGTTGGGGAATAAATTGTTGCAGTTTGTAAATTTGTTTTGTTCAATGTTTCTTTTAGATTCAATATTTCTAATTGATATAAATATTACTGAATGCATCTTTGATTTAATGTATTTCAATTTGATTTGGTTAAGCTTGGTTGAATTCCTATGTCTTTGATTAATTAATTCTATTTACAAATATAAAACCGCAACAATTTATTCCCAAACCCAATACAAAAAAAGTGCTGATAACCGCCCAGTGTTCTATTTATAGTACAGTGATGTTAACGGTTATATCATTTGGTAACAGTAATCATTTTTTTGAAAACTTGCTTGTCAGTAGTCTGAAACAATTCATTAAAAAGCCATTTGTAAAAAATTGCTGAAAAGTTTCTTCTTCAAATTTTGAATTTAATCCCAAAAGGAGCTGACGGTCAGCAAGCAAAAAAGCTGCTAATTTTACATTTACACAATCCACATTTCAAAACTACAAAAGAGTTGTGACAGCTGCAAGGGTCTTATCAGCCAATATATAGGTAAAAAGTGCGAGTTTACATTTTAATCCTGTATAATCCAAACATAGATTACTGTACGTACTATAAATAGAACGCCGGGTGTTAATGGGTTAGCATAGCCCTTGTTTACATTTTTGGAAAAAAAAAACTGGGTCGTCAAAATACCAGAAATCGCAAACAATAGATGGGTCATTGGATTTTAAAGAGTTTGCTACGTGGAAATAACTCTTGACTTTGTTTTGGTTTATAAATTATGCGCTTCGCAGGCGGAGGCGTGGCAATTCGCTTTGTCCTCGATTCGATTTGAGTAATTGAAATTTTTTGCACCAGCTCTCAAAAACTAAAACAACAGAACTATTCTATTTAGATTGCCTTAAACTATTCGGTTGTGGCCATTAAACAATAAACATACCAATCTGAGCACAAATATTTGTTCAATGTGTTTGTTACCAGATTGCAGGTGCATTTTATCTACGTCTAATAATTTGCAGAGGACCGTCGTAAGTTAGACGTTCACTGGTGTAGACTCTAATGTCAAACAAAGGTTTGCAGTTGTTTTGACAGGGGTAATTCGCCATTCTTAATGTATACAATAATTACAATTTTTCTGCGAGCTAGGTTTCGACTACTCTGCTTTGGATAATCAAACTTTAATCTCTTTTAGTCAAGAATTTATTACACTGCTTACAATAAAATATAACGGCAAAAAAACAGAATCAAATTAACGAAAGAAGTCATGCAATTTACTTTTAATGCGAAACTTGAGCTTGGCTGTTTGATGTAATAAAATTAGCATTCAGACAATCAGTTTTAAAGCTGCTTTCTTGAGTAAGATTATAATACTTCTCGTAATTAATTTAAGCAATTAACTTGCTTTAATTCAAAATTAGGACTATCAGTCAAAAGTATACATGTGCTTTTAAAAACAGTAATTTTGTGTATGCACATCGAGGTTTAAAATCTAAAAAATAAAAATTAATATAGTTAAAGTTAAAATTGCAAAAAGTTGTTATAATTGCTGAAAACCTGATAAGGGTTTGAGTAAATTGAAAACGTTTGCTGTCTTGTAAAGTAATTTTATATATTTTTTAATAAAATAAAAAAACTTGCAATGTCTACAATTTTTTTGTTGTACATCACAATTTTTTTAGTTCAGTTTAAAGCATGAGAACAAAAAGTAAATACCTTTTTAACATTTTAGTTTACAGTTTCATGTAACTATTTTTTTCTAGTTCTATCTATATTGTTTTCTGTGTAACAATTAAGCTTATAAAAAATTCAATATGCATTTAGAAAAATAATAATTTAAAATTATAACTTTGATATAGTAGTTTTTATAAAAACACGCGTAAAGAGATTTATTTTTGTTTTAATTACATGAGGTTAATACATTATTTTAACCAAATTTTACATTGGCAAAAATTTCTCAAAATCATATAGATTCAGAATGGGAGGGTCATTTGAGAATCATTCGATTTGCCTCCAGGGTTAGGTTAGAGTTACAATTAAGGTTAGAATATAGTACAATGTAAAAATATGCACCAAAAACAGTAACATAACTTTATTTAGTAACAAAACTTTACAATGAAATTTATAAATAAACTGTTTTTAAAGGCAAAGTTGCCATTGCCAACTAGGCTGGCTCAAAAGTAGCTGGCGGCAAAGTTGCCAGGCCAGAGTGAACACGTTTAAACGCTTGTTCCAAAACATACTTTACCCTTTAGATTGAGGACTCTAAAACTAAAAGTTTGTAAAACTTTTGTTGCTGATTAAAAACTTATAAAAAAAAAAGAGGACCCAAAATTTCAGGAGCGATGCTATGGGGTCAAAGCCACAGAAGTTTTAAAAAGTTTTGTTTGAACTTTAAAAACTAAAATGTTAAATATTTTTATCTGTTTAAAAAATTAAACAAAATCTATGTTTTTGTATGTAAAATTTGATGAGAAAGATTATGAAAAATTTTGACCTATTAAACTTTTTAAAAAAACTCTTGAGCAATTGAAACACAGTCACTGTAAGTTGCATTATGTAACAAAGCTCCAAAAAAAAAAGATGATTTTATTAATTTTGGGGTCCGTAGTTATTTGTTCAACTCATAATGCTAATTAGCTACAAATAATAAAGTGTTTCTGCTTCCAAACCAAAAGTCCAGCAGCCAAATTGCACACAATGCTGCCAACAGCTTGTCACCGCTGCAACAATCCAACAAAATTAGCAAAAAAGTTTCGCTTTGTTATTTACAACTAATACATGTCATACAATAATTTAAACTTTTCACAATTTTTTGAATTATTATTTAATCAAATTTAATTTAGTTTGATTTTCATTTCAACTCGTTTCAAAGAGTTATCTTTCCATTTTGACCAAACAATAGCTTTTTTATTATTTTTTTGTTTGCTTCCATAATATTGACCGTTCAAATTGGCGTGGCTACAACCTCCATGCCACCAACCACTTCTTTTTAGCACTGCACAGTTGTTTGGCCAGTTATCATTATCTCGATCCTTGGTACTGAATGGTCGATTATTGTTGTGACCCATCGCATTTCCTGATGCAATAAAATATAATTAATAACATTAACAAATACAAAACAAACAACATTATTTAAATTTTGTTGCTATTATGTTTATGCGATGAAAGTAACAATTTTTTTACACGATCGAACAGTTCCAAGCAGCCATTGAAGTTTTCAAAGCTCTCCAAACAAAAACTTTCTTATTATTTACCAGTGTGAATTTTTTTCTTTTATTGTTTAAGCAAATTTATGGCTTTTATACTATTTTTTTCAAAGCCAATAACGATTAACTTGAAGCCATTAAAATACTAAATGCTTGTTTTAAAATCAATCTTATAAAATGTTAGTGCATGAATGCATTTGACAGGTTTAAAAATTTTTGAAAAACAGTAAACTTTATCATTCAATTAATTTTTAAATTTGCACCAACAAATATCGATTTTATAGTTACTTATACAATGCATTTAATTTCATTTTTATCATGTTTAATTGTATCAAAATTTTTGCGCTTTTTAGTAAACTGGCTCTGTTTACGAGAAAGATAATTTCTTTTGGTGGATTTTTTGTCTGTCTGGTCGTTTTTGGCCGATTATTTTGTATGTTACACTATTTTTCCACTAATGCAAACGATATCTTAAATAGCTCAGCTTCTAATTTGATATTTCTTATTTTTGTTATTGCTTTGGTTTTGTTTACTGAAAAGTCCTAAATTTTTGCATAATTTCTTCCCAAGACTTGTTTTTTTTAATTGCATGTCATAACGCCAGTCGTTTAATTGCTTTATCATTATTCTACACCGTTTAGTTATTACTCATATACCTGGAAACCCTTTCTTTCTTTTAGCGTATTTAAATTTTAAAAAAATTGTTCTCTTTTTACGCAGAAAATTTACATCTCTTAAGATTCCTTTGTAGCTGCTTCCTTACAATAATATCTTTGCAGAGAAATGCATATGAAACGAAAAAGTTATGGAAATTGTTCAAAGCGAGATTGCAAAAAGCATTTGTTTGTTAAAAACTTATGACGCTTTCGTTAAAAAAATGTTAAATTGGAAAACTCTCACGTTTTTTTGATCATTTAGTTGAAAATTGAATTTTGAAAAAAACTTTTAGGTTTCTCTATTCGAAGCCTTGCTAAGAATTTCGAAATTTTTGTGAGATTTCCAAATCAGCTTTGTGTGTATAAGCTTGAAGCGAACTTATCTTCTACAAGCCGTTGTAAATGCTTTCAAGTAAACACAAATCATGTCCTTTGTTTGTATTTACTGCCTTGCTTGGGATTCTTTGCGGGGCAGGTTTAATAAGCATTATAATGCAATTTGGAAGCGCTCTAATGCCCGCTATATTAAATGCTTCTTGCCTGTAATAAGGATTGAATTTTTTTGTTGGTACTTCTTGCTTTATTTGAATAAATAAAGAACGAAAAGTTTAGCTTTGGTGCAGAACCATAATACGTAAGTGTTAATTAAAAAATGATTTAAAATTTGAAGGTTTTTTTATTGAAGTGTTTATGAATCTATCTTTTTGGTAGAAGGAATTTAAAAAAAACTTAATCGCCCTGCCTTTAATTAAGTGACCAAAGTTTAATTTCAAGTTTTTAATTGTGAATAATTCGACTTTTTGGTTACAATTTCATTTCTGTACATCAAATAAATTTCATTTATGTAACTTTGACGCATCTGTTTATTTCAAAAGCTTAAAGCTTCAAATTGAAATTTATTGCTTTTAGTTTAAGGATTATTTTCCGGCTCTGCTGTTCATAACATGTTTAGCTCGCAAGCAATTGCAAAGGTTGGTTTCTCAAAAACCTTCAAACACGGATCGTTCTTTTCTGGAACTTAATTAGGAACATTACTTTACAGCACCTCAATCTATTTCCTCTGTTTGTTACGTGTTGTTAGGTTGTAAACTTGAATTTGTTGAGCCTATATTGCTCAGTTAATCAACACGCATATCATGTACCAACTTCCAATCTTTTCTTCTCAAATTCTGTGGTTTTCGTTTAAAAAAAAGATCTTCGTCATCAAAATAATTATTAATCAAATTAAGTTGTTTGTTTAAATTCTGCAATTCGATGGTCAACTCGGACAATTATACAATCGAGATTTATATTTACTTTTGGAATAGAATCCAGACTGAAACTTAAAAATTTTTGACTCTGTGCTTTTTGTGTTGTACAAATTATCGCTTGAAATATTCATCTTTGCAATTTACTGGACAATTAAAACATGTTCAAACTTGCAATAAGTTGAAGATCAATTGTGAAAAATTTATTTAAAAAAATCGTTAACAAAACATCATTACCAAATACCATTCTAGATTTTTCAATTGATAATAATTAATTCTACTTGATTTACAAAACTATATCAAAATAAAAGAAATGTGTTAATTAGCACCTGCACTTCCGCTGTATTCGTTCACTTTTAAAGTAAAGTTTGATTGAGAATCGCCGACGGAGATTGAGCTGTAACAAAAAAACAACTCTTTAGATAGAAAAAAATTGGTTTAATGCAATGTAATTTATAAATGGCACACAATGGCATTATTGAAGTATTCGGCAGAATAAAAATTGAGACAAAATCTTCAAATAAAGATTAATTTTAAAGCCATAATTCAAACATGTCCAACTAATAATTTAAAATGCATTGAAACAATATTTATTTAAACTTGTTTTCGAAAGCAATTTCAAAAAAATCTTTGACATTTTTTTGACCTACAAACGGGTAAATCCACTTGACTCGAAAAAATATATAAGCTTGTTGTAGACTTGTTAAAGTTAGCAGCCAGTGTATCTACTATTTTTTTGCAGTGGTCGATAGTCCAATAAAAAGTTTTGTTGCCTTTAAATAACTTTAATCATGATTTTCAAAAAAGGATCCATTATTCTGCATTAACCATCATAAGCAGTTGTAGGACCTAGATTCTAGGCAAAGGTTTTGTTAAGTCATTTTAGTGCATTTGAAAATTGCAAGCAAGAATTACCACAAGCATTCAGCTTAAAACAACGACTTTCAAAATAACTTTTTTACGAAAAAGTCTTTTAGTTATTTTGGTAGATTAATCAGTTTTTATACAGCATTCGTACAGTTTTATACAGTTTTAATACAGTATTTTTTGTTGATTTTTTCAAATTTAATAATTTAAACGTTTATTTATTTATTTTTTGGTTTATTCTCTTGACTTGCAGGAAAGTATCGGAGGCGTTATACTTAAAGCTACCGTCAACTAATTCACCGATCTGTTTTCAGTAACGCTAAAGTTGAAATTTTTGCTTTGATTTTAATTTTCATTAAAAATATGACTGCAATTTAGAGTTGCTTGTCAAGATCACCAAGCATGGAAAGTGCTCTAATGTCTTTTCCAAAAACATAACAAAATGATGCAAGTAGGTTTTGAACTTACAATCACGATCGTTATCAATACGGTACTATTAACTATTCAAATACGTTGCCGACAAAATTTCTTTTATAAAAATAAAAAACTGAAATAAAGCAATAAAATAAAAATAAAAAATGGTTTTTTGAAGACCAAAAGAAACTGATTTTTAAACAAAATTATATTGATTTCAAATTGGTGGTTGACATTTTACATTTTTGTTTGTTCAACACATTTCTAATATGAATGAAAGCAAGGAATTTGATGCTTTGATAAATTTTAGATTTTCAAATACGAAATTATATTAAGCCAAATGTTGATTTGATTTTATCTTTATATTTATCTTCCTGACTCGCAGAAAAGGGACGGAGAAGCTATACAACGGACAAGCAATTACCAAGACCTGCTTCCAAAGATACCAAAATAATATTGTCCTTTTGAAATATCTTATTTTGGTTTCATAGGTACATCAATAAAATTTAGAACGTTTCCTAAGACCACCAACCAGAGAAAATTGCCTTTTATGTCATTCGCAAGAAAACAACAAAATGGTACGATTGGGTTTGGCATTGAAACCATTTTGATAATAATCACGCTGTTCTTGACAACTCAATTACGTTGTTTCATGATTAGATAAAGAAAAGAGAATGACAAAAAATGCTTGATTAAACATTTTAAAAGCTGAAGCAAATATAAATAGGATTGTGTATTGTGTTGCTCAAATTTGGTCAATTCTACCGGGTTTCGCAAATAAGTAAATACTTTATCCGGTTTTAATTATTATTCAAAAAATTAAAACACCACAGTTTGGAATTGACTTTTCTATTGGTTGGATTGAATGAAGAATGTCTAATAACGTGGAACAGCAGAAATATGGTCTACTAAATTTTTTATCTACCTGTTTAATCTTGTTAAATTTTTCAACAGATCTGTACCAAGAAATTCTTTTTAAAATCTTTAGGTTTTACAAATGGCCACATCCTAGTTAATAATGCACAAATAATATTTATTTTTATGGTGTAAAAAAATCAACTTAAAGTAAAGCACAAGGATTTAGAAATCAAGTTTCATAATTTAGAAGAAGAGTGATCTGATATTGCGAATTGATTTTATGCATTCAAATTTTTAATAGCAGGCTGTCCAAAACAAGTCACTTGACAAAAGGAAGAACAACACTTCTGTTCTTTTTGTAAAATTCAAAATAATTTTTCCAGTTTTAAGTAAGTCGTCGCTATTATTTTGAACAAATAACATTTTTAAAAAAATTGCCAGTATGTGTCAATATCTTGGCCCATTTAAAAATTGAAAAAAAGGTTTTACGGTTACGGTTAATATTTTAACGCTAATATTGATATTTCCAAAGAAAGATCAGAGCTTGACACACTCGTAGATGATGCTCAACGTCACAGATAGAGCTGTTTAGTGCTAGCTGTGATGCATTAGTGTAGTGTGGTAATGAAGTTTTGTCGTAATGCATTAATAAGAACATACATCAAACTTGAAAGAAATTCTTCAAATTCAATAACTCGGAGAAAAAAATATACAAATTGTTTATCTGAATTCAAAAACAACCGCCATACCTGTAACGAGCGAATGCAGTTTTTCCATCCCAATCTTTAAGATTGACCCGTAATTGGTAAGAACCTGAACTTGTTAACAAATGCAACAAATCCAACCCTGTAATAAATAGCTTTTCACAACAATTATAATTAAAATTGTAATTAGGTTTACGTATTTGTATAACATAGCTGAGAATATGGTTTAAGCAAGTGGACGAGCATTGGTAATATGGTTGTTTTTTATGCAAAACAGTTGAACAAGATTTATTCCTGTAAATTTGAATAAGAAATTCAAAGGCACGTGAATTCCATGAAAGATTTTGCAAATGGTCAATTTGCGCACCGCCTGTAACGCGGGACACGTGAAGTCGGTACTCTGGCTTTTCCTAAACATACCGCAGCACGTCTTGGGTAAAAATATCCGGTTTAACTTTCGTGCAAGACAGGTAGTTAACAAAGAAACACTACTGCACTGGAGATTGTTACCCAAGACATGCTGCAGCATGCTTAGGAGGAACCGAAGTATCGACTTCACATGTGCCGTGTCACAGGCGGTGCGCATATTGAACATTTGTAAAACCTTTCATGAATTCAGGTGCCTTTGAGTTTCTTATTTAAATTTACAAGAATAAATCTTGTTCAGCTCAACATTAACCCTGTGAATTTCATTTGATTGGACTGGGTTGTTTCTGTAATATTTACATATCAAATGATATCAATTTTTTGACACACCCTGTATTTACAACAAATACTTGTCTTATAGTATTTTTGTATTTTTACCAGTAAAGGCCTACCCTAAATTGTACTTGAAAACACAAGCTCAAACCCATCACAATCAAAAAATAATTATTTAAAACCTAAATTCGGCCGAAAAGTTAAATTCATAAAATGAATTAAATTTGCCGGCAGATTACAAATTTAGGGAAAGATTTGTTGAAAGCAACAAATAATAAAACTTGGATCATTTGGTATGATTCTAAATAAAATCATACCGTATTGTTTCAATAAGCTCCAGGGTCTGTCCTAATTAAAAAAAATTTAATCAAACAATTAAGTTTTGGGGTTCAAACTTTTATTTATTCACTCAATTACTTTATTATAATCAAGTAAACTGACCCAACCAAAAGTTTCCTTCAAGTTGTCCAAATCCCTGTACGTATTTAATCCAATTCCTATAAAAATCGACACTGCCATCAATTCTTCTTTGAATTACCTTGAAAAAAAGTAAACTGTTCAAAATAACATAAGTTATAGTATTTAACTATGAAAGAACGTTTATAATTATAAGGCAAAGTATTGATTATTAAACTAGCTTTGACAGAGTAACTCACCAACCAATTTCCACCGTCTGTATTCAGGTCACAATAAACTGGAACAAGTCCACTTCTTCCTTGCACATTGATGTTATAAACTCCATTGATTTTCAATCCAGATTGTGAAACATTATTGCAAGAATAAATTTCTTCGAAATGCATTTAAAATTATTTTCTAATCAACTTTAATTTCATCAAAGTAAAAAAGATTATTCAATCATTTATAAAAAGTATATTTCGGTGTAGAAAATCTTTTAAAAAGAACTTTCTAAAGTCCGGATTTATTATTGATGCAAAATAATTTTACCAAAAATTGCAAATATGAGGTCAATGGCATCAAAGCCCAAATTAAAAAACTTGTTTATTCGGTCAAAACAAATAAACTTATTGACTACAACTTTAAAATTAAAAAAAAATCTAGGTATTATTTCCAAAAAAAATTACTCCCAGAAAAATGTAAGGTCTCATTAAATTTGAAAAAAAAAAAAACCCCAAAGCTAATTATATCAACGAATGATTGACACCCCAAAATATTAACTCTCTAAATTTCTTGATTCAGTAATCAAATTTACAAACCAGATTCATACAATATATAGTATATTCAATTGAATACCTTCTTAATAAAATAAACAACTGGAAATTTAATCTGATTGTATACTTGTTTGTTTTAATGTACAATATTTTTCACTAAAGTTCTCACTAACAAAACTATTAGTATCATTACTGAGTACATCTACTCAAAAGATAACCAGATTAAATACAATCCACCAACAATGGCCAAAAAAATTTATAAAATTTTTATGTTTGGCTAATGAAAAAATTTTTCTATACAGAAACAAACTATATCAAATAACATGATAGAGCCAGTTTAGTTTCTCCCTTAGATCCGACTATTGTAAAAATTTTTTGTTTAGGCAGCTATGAGAAAAATATTACGATTTAGAATACAAGATATGTTTAATGTATACAATATATGTTGATGACATTTTTGGTGGTTTTGATACTTCTGATTATTATTATAAATTGCTTGAATTGCTTAACTTTCGACATAATAGAATTAAACTTTTGGTAGAACTTCTATATGAAATATTTAGGCCGTTGTTCTCATAAAAGAACATTTTGTTTAAAGACTTATAATAGATTTTAGGTTACTTTTTTGTTCCTCAACAAGAACAATGATTCAAAACGCCATTATCAAACTATATTTTGCAAAAATATTCTATCGTTTTATTTTTATGCTGAAAGCACTTGCTTCGCACAAAACTAATCTTGACATAAAAAGCAACAAAACTTCCCAAAAAATAAAATTTTAGTAATTGTAGTAGAACATAAGATGCAATAAAACACTATACTTTTAACAAATTTTTTATAGTTTCTTTAGTTAGAGGCGTATTTAAGTTTACGCGTTCTCATAACTGTTTGGACCAAAAATGCAATTTAAGATTCTTTGTTTATTAAAGCGTGAAAACTTGTTCATCTCAATAAGCCAGAAGCAAGTTACCAAATGAATTTAATGGAATCTAATAGCGGCAAAGCTCACACGCTAAAACAAAGCTTTCAGGCATTCCAATGTTATCATCTCGACACATTCAACAAACATTGGTCAATTTCATGTTATTTGTGTTTGAATTGTCGGTCTGCATTGGCTAATAAACCTTTCAAGAAGATCGAGGCTTCCATTTTCATGATTGTATTGTGATAAAAGCTAGATGGTTAAATGGAATTCATTGCTTTCTAGTTACGTTGTTTATGGCGTTGCTAATTTGAGTGTCTTCAATGTTGTTAAATTTTGAACCAAAGTATAAAACCTTAATTGACCTTTTGTTATACTATGGACACTAAGGCAATGATTTTTTTACTTTTTTTCAACATTTGATTTCTTGTACGAAAAATCGATTTTAGGATTTTTACCTTCCGGGCACTCACCTCCTGGTCACATGCTACCACATACTCCCCGGTATGCTCCCTAGTCATAAATTTTCACCTGAGATCTTACCCCCTGGTCACATAGTAACAACTTATCCCCCGGGTATATGACCAAATAAAACGATACTACGGGGTATATGACCAGAAGGTAAGTGACGGGGTGTATATGACCCTGGGGGTAAGTATCCAGTGGCCTGATACGTAAAAATTGCTGGAATGTGATCAAAAACATCAAAATTGGTATTATTTTGTTTAGTTTAAAAAAAGTCACCTTTAAATAAATATTTCATTTGCCACAAATCTTCTATGTTGGATTACGCTTGACAGTAATTTTTGCTGCCTTCTAAAGATTTTTTTATGTTTTTATTAACACTTTGGGTATTGCAGAAGTATCTCGTGCAGCAATATTTAGAAATTTCAGCATGTTCTATGCTGAGCTTGCGTATCAATAAGCTGTTGCAACATAAGTTTCATTGGGATCTCGCGTTTATGTCGCAACTAAAACATGTCTTTTATTTGTGCATTTTGTAGGCGTTCATCTATATATTGTATTTTAGCAAGTAGTGAGACTTCTATTTAACTTGCAACTTGCGTATTAACAACTTCTGAAGTCTTTAGATTCATAATATCTCTCATTTCATTATCATTTTAATGTTAAAGTTTTAACAAAGCAGCTTCAAATTGTTTTTTAATAAAGTTTGGTTTATTTATATTACTGTATAGTTGTTTAGATAAATGCCGATAACATTGTTTCACAAAATTTGTGTCTTCACTACTGAAAGAAACAAGAAGTACCGTACAAATAATTTTGTTTGGTTTTAAGAATGGCACACAAAACAAAGAGTAATAATTAAAAGAATAGTCATTAAAAACAAAAACAGAATACCATTGAAAAGCTTAGTGGCTGCTCTATATTGTTTCAGGGTAGATCTATTACAGAAAAAAAACAAATTAAAGAGCTGGAAACGAAGCAACCAGTTTATGGCAAACTGAATTAAACTTTCTAATATTATTACCATAAATCATTCAAGCAAAATTTGATGGAGTTCTAACAACTTATGGTTAATGGGTAAAAAGGGAAGTATGATTTATCAAATAAATCTTTTGAAATCACTAAGGTACAAAATGAATGGTTGAATTGAGAAGACAGAAAATATTAGTATCATTTCCAGATGGAAAGCAAAGGACAAATTGGACATGCAACTGGAAAATCTGCAAGTTTAACCCGTATTATCCCAAGACCTTTAAAAATCAAAAAAATATCCCGAAATTTTGTGTGGCGGCTGATTTTCACACTATTTGACGATTCTGTAAGTCTCATCTCGTTCGCAATACCAAAAGGCCCTTTTTTAGGGGGGTCTACTTTTGTAGTCAGTGGGATAATCCAATATCAAATTTTGCTCAAATTGATATTTTTCGGAGTTGGAATCTAGCACAGGTTTTGCGTTATTACTGCTCAAAACGAAATGTTTATGCATAAAATGTTGTGCATTTAGAGTCTGGACGGATATAGAGTGGCTAATTCCTCAATATTCAGGCAATTAGCTAAGCTTAGGCTATTGTTACCACTTTCTCCTGATGGTTTACCAGTAGATAATAAGTCCCATTTACTTCTCATCAATAAACCCTTCCTAAGTTTGTTATAGTTGAAAATAAGAAACAAATGATAGAAGCAGGAAAAGATGTTTATTTCTCATGAAACAGTTGAAAACACGTGTTTACATGCAAACTTTGACTACATTTTCCACAAGAATTACGACAATTTTTTTTACAAATCGCACATCTTCTCACAGAAGCGGGAGAAGGATAATGCCCTATGCCATCTAGACGTATTTCATCCGCCACTTTGAAAGCACGCGCTGGGCGACTTCTGACATCCAGAATCTGTGAAGCAGACCTTCTGATCATAATGCTGACGACCCGTCGACGGAAGTCCTTTTGGGAAAAGACTTCACCAGAAATGATCCTATATATACGCCAACTATGTACAAATGCGATGTTTATCGCATTTATGATCAGTGGCCAATACCATTTTTTGCCACGAATTACTGGCCTGAGATCGGACAAAGCACGGTCTAGCAGATCAACACCACCCATTCCGCGATTGTATGCAGCAATCACAGCTGGTTCAGTGATGTTTCCTCTTCCCTTCCCTCTGATCCACCTCTTGGCATTTCCCACTGGCTCCACCCCATATGCATTACTTCCGATGGTGACTACTGAGTTATCATTCCACCGCACAATTTCCAGGTTGCTCGCGCTCCTGAAATCGTACGACCCCCTTTCCCTTTTCTTCATATCATTAACATCTGCCAATGGGCATTTTCCAATCCGATTGTTTCTCATGGTACCGGTGGCTCTGAAACCTTTCACATCCAAGTCAACAAGCAGCTTATAACTTGAAAAAAAGTTGTCAAAGAAAACACTATGGTTGACCGGATTGTCGCATGTTTTCAACGCAGTTTTGACAACGCGCTCCCCAAGAGGGACATCTTCTGCATTTGGCGACTTTCCTTCATATATTTCAACGTGGTAAGGCAAACCAGTTGAACTTGCCAGTACCCAAAGCTTATACCCGAAACGAATAGGCTTTCCCCTGATGAACTGTTTGCATGAGTGACGTCCATAGTATGGCACCATGGAATCGTCTATGCTTAGATCCTCATAAACTACACCAAATCGTCTCAGCTTCTCATTCAAAATATCATATAATGGCTTCACTTTCGCCATTCGACAGTCACTCAAGCATTGATTGTTTGCTGCATGCAGTACCGATTTTATTTCAAAAAAGCGATTCCTACTCATAGTTGTGCAAAAAGCATCACATCGTAAATCCGGGTCTGTGCTCCAGTAGTCTCTTTCTGATAGGCGTATATTGTAGGCTGACAGAAAAATCAGTCCAATAAATTGCATCATTTCTTCCATAGAAACGCTAAATTTCGGCTTGTTCTTGTTGCAGGTGGCATATCGGTTTGTTTCATTTACCAAAAATTCTGCCATTTCTGAAAACACACTTTCAAAAGTGTTCCAAATTGTTGCTTGAACAAGCTCAGGATGTTTGTTGATTAACTGTGCTTGCGCCATTTTATCCTGGTCCAAAGATGAAGTAGGTTTTGGCTGAATGTGTTTCTTTTCCCATTTAACATTATCGTTTTTCTTGGCTGATTTCTTTGCTTTTTTGGATGTTAGTTCACAGCTACCTTGCTCTTCCGAGTCGGAATCAGACATGACCTCATTGCTAGTGATTTGAAACACTTCCAGTTCTCCTGCAACCTCATTTGGCAGACCTGTTGCATCCAGAATCTCTTCATTTTCACATTCCATATCGCTATCTTCACCTCCAGTATGAGGCCCTATCATGACTATATCAGCGGTTTCAGGGTCATCGTTTTCGATTTGACTGATTGCATCATTCAGTAAACAATGTTGGGTATTCTTTTTACGATAAAATGTTTTAGTGCTTATCATCCTGCTAGTATTCCTGCAAAAACTGTAGCCTAAAATATTTTTATAAACAGTGCATCATCAGTCTCAGGCTTTACAGAATAACTCAACAGTACAAAAAACTTAGGCAAAAAGAAAACCTCTAATTGACGTAATAATGCAGAAAACAATAGTACATGATTACTCTATAGCATAACAAAGATAAGGCAAAAGTTGTAAGAATGTTGAACTTTTATAGGCCTGCGTCTAGCTGATAACTCGCTTAGTCAAATTCCTGTCTGGATAGATTTTATGACCTCGTATTATCCCACTGACTACATTTGTAGACTCAGCTATTCCAGCGGCAGTAGCTTTTCTCCGAACTGCAGTATTGAGAAACTTTCTAATGATTTCACATCTATAACTCAAGTACCTTTGCAAGAACTTTCTTTTTTCACGCTTCGTTACGCTTCATTGAATTTTTCGCGCGAAAACAAAAACGAGGCTTGTGAACACAAAATTGCGGTTTTTTAGATACAAGAAAACCTATCAAAAATATTCAGAATTTAATGAATTTATGTTGAACTTGAAAGTTTCAACATAACTCTATGTGAAGAAGCGAAAAACTATTAAATTATATCTGTTTTGAGGGTAGAAAGCGCTCTTTGAAAATAGGTTTACTTTTGTAGACAGTGGGATAATTTGGGTTAAAAACTATCCATCCATTTAAAATATGAAAAATTCTACTCTTGGAACCAACGTCAGTCATAATGACATCTTCTTCCAAAATTTCTACATCTGGATCAGAAATACTGAGAGTAAATATCAACACTCTGAAGAGTCAGAAGAGTAGCAAGATGATAATCCTGTAACTAAAATTGAGAATCATTTGAGAATCTTTAACTAAAATTGAGAAATTGAATTGGCCCTGATAGCGGGGGCTTTCTCGCAATCTGGCTTGTGAGTACGTCTTCCCTTGTTATTATACATGATAGAACAAAACCAAACCTGCCAAAACTGAAGAGTATCTACCCATTTCGATGTTCAGCGAGAGTCTGCTGATCGGTAAACTTTCTTTTCAGGACAGGCCAATGTCTGGAAAAAAATATCCTTTTCAGGGCACATTGCCAACAAATTCCGAAGATCTACTATTCTCCAGTTGTACATCGAAAACCTCACAGCAAGTAAAGTGAGCGTTCTTTATTATTTTGCTCAACAGTTTGAGGCACTTGTCATCCTACTACAGGAGACCCAATAAACTAATGCCGAAAAGAAATACTTTCAAGCTTCCAACAAGCTGGGTTTTTACTAAACAGGAATCACGGCCTTGCCAGGTTTGTCCATAAGCGACTGAGGTATACGCTTTGGAAATAATCTCTACCAACATTTATTTATTTAAGTGGTTGTGCGTGGACATTGTCAAAATAGTCAACGTATACAAACCTCAATCAACGCGACTGGAATCCCTATTTTCACTCTTGTCTTTATGCCGGCGATTTCAATTGTCGCCACGTCGATTAGGTTTACGATGATAACAGTCCGAACAATGAGTGCTTGGCTGGCTGGGCAAGTATTAACAGTCTTACTCTTTTATGCAGTGCCAAGAATGCCGCCAGCTTTTATTTTGGCCGCTGGAACAGTGGCACTAATCCAGATCTAGCTTGTTGTAGCGTAAGTCCTTACAGTCGCTTACCAGATTGACGTTTTTTTGAAAAGTTCCCCATGTCCCAACATCAACCTTCGCTTATGATTGCTTATGACACCATCAAGGTTTGCTTTGTTAGTGCCAAGCATGCCTGTTAATTGATGGAATTTTTGCAAGGCCAAATAGAAGAGTCACTACGTTGCTTTGACGAATAAATTTGCAGGCTTTATTGCCGCCTGATTTACTTGATGTGGATGCAGCTTACCAGGACTTTTGCAACATCATCAAGAAAGCAGCTGAAAGAACTACTCCACGGGGTTATCAAAACAACTGTATTTCCTGTTGGGATGTGTAGTGTAAATCCCTATAAACTTTCCTACGGTCTTTT
Organism: Diplosoma virens; assembly: GCA_963680785.1. NCBI lineage: Eukaryota > Metazoa > Chordata > Ascidiacea > Aplousobranchia > Didemnidae > Diplosoma > Diplosoma virens. Next base: position 9,248,271 of record OY796880.1, on the reverse strand, counting down.
CTACACAATTATAACTAACTGTAAACTTTTCTATAATTGCCTTAGGTCAATGCACGACTTGACTTTTGGCTACTACAGCTTTACTTACCAAACTTGACAGGAAGTGCAGGGACTGATGATCCGAAGCATAGCCTTTTTACACTCTAGTCAAAAAGGATGAAATATATTGAACAACCTTACTTGTAGGTCACAACACTCTCTCGTCATTATTTCGTTTCATCTGATGTTGCAACTCAGTTAGTCAAAAATAAAAGATACGAAGTTGTTGACGGCAAGTCTTCTTGTTTTTTTCTCAAGAAGTGTCTGACCTTTGGAGAGCCACAACACCAGACCAAGTAGATATCTCTGAGAATTTTTTACAGAGAGATTTCATTGCTGCCCTTCAACACTTAAAACCAGTAAAACTTCGGCCCTGATCTGCCCAGAGCTTATAATCCATGGTAGAACTGCTTTAAAGTTCTGGTTACGTAACTTTCTTTTTTCATCCTTGCGCTGATTCAAAATTTCCAAGATCTGAAAAAGAGCATTTGTGGTTGCAATCCCGAAGACAATAAAGCCCGTTTGAGAGCCAAAAAGTTATCGACCGTTATCTCTACTCTGTTTCCCCTACAACAGGGGTGGGAAAACTACGGCCCGTGGGCCGCATGCGGCCCGAAACGACCTTTTGTGCAGCCCGCGAAGGCTTTAAACAAATACTTTAAAAAACTTATTAATTGTTTTTTGTCTTCAACCAAATTTTTTGTCGTTGCTTTCAGCGATCACTGATTTTTAGAAAACCAAGAAATCCAAGGCAGAATCAAAGTAAAGACCTTTTCTTAGAGGTCACTTCATTTTTCACTTGAAAACTCAGAAATCGGATTCGGAATCAAAGCAAAAATCTTTATTTTTGAGAGATCATTTTATTTTGAGTTCAAAAATTTAAAAATCCGAGTCAGAATCAAAGTAAAAAATTTTTTTTAGAGATCACTTTAGTGCGGCCCGCGAACAAATTCAACATCCAAATGCGACCCGCAAACTAAAAACTTTGCCCACCCCTGCCCTACAAGATCCTCGAGAGGCTCATATACGCTTGCATTCAGCCAATTATTGATCTACTGCATCCTAAAGAGCTGGTTGAGTTTTGGCAAAACGTCAATAAAGGATCAAGTTGTTCTGCAGACCCAGAACATCGAGAATTCTTTTGTGACTTAAAAGAAAGCCGGTGGCGCATTTATCAATCTGACAGCGATGTATGACAATGATGGCGCCGTGGCCTTACATGCAAGCATATAAGGGTTTCTTCCCGATAAGCACATGGTCAAAATAATCATGGAGCTTGTTCGAAACCGACTTTTCACCCTTATTACTGGCGACAGCAAGCAAAGCAGACTATGCTGTTTGAAAAACGGCGTTCCTCAGAAATGAATTTTGGCTCGCCTCCTTTTCAATGTCTATACGTTAAGACGTGCTTCATGATTTCCAGAGGGTTTCTTTATGCAGACATCCAGCATTGTGGCACTCTTCTGGAAACTGGAAAGACTTGGATAGGATTTTAAGCGAAGATTTGACAACACTTTCAGGGTATATCCAGATTTGATGGCTGAAGCTCAGTCACACTAAAATCGTGACGTCAGCCTTTCATTTAAATAATCGAGAAACCAAACGTGAGCTAAAAGTCTACAACAACAATAGACTTTTCTCGTTTTTTCCAACTCCTTTTTATCTGGAAGTGAAACTGGATAGACTGCTCACGATCCGTCATCATTTAGTGACATTGCGCAAAAACTATGTTTGCACGTCTCACTGCTTAGTCAACTTGTAGGCTCAGGATGGGGTGCTGGTGCCAAAACACTGCGCATAACTGCCCTATCTCTGTTATACTCCACAGCTGAGTACTATACAACAGTGTAGTGTCCCGAGCTTAACACAGTCAAGGGAAAGCATTTGATTTCACTCTCTGAGAACTGGAATTTGAATCTTAAATTCTGTCGAAAGATCAAAAAATTCTGTCGAAAGTCATCACTTCAATCCGACAGGCATTTTGGGCAGATTTGTTTTACAAATCAATGTGCTAATTGTTTTTTTTTCGTCTTTGTCCTAATTGCAGAACCGAAGTGTTAGTTAGAGCGTAGAAGGAAAATAATGCGGCCATAATGACTTTTTTTAGAATAAAATTGATTGTTGATTTTGATTTAGTTGGCTTTTGTTTTCAATTGTTTCATTAAATATTTAATCAAACAAACTTTGATTTTTTATTGCAATCTTACCGGTATATTAAATAGTGAATAATAACAATGGCTGAACTTCCCTATTAAGCATTTTTATAAATTTGTTTGGACTTCCTTATTATTAAACCTGACATCACAAACTTTTTTTTGGTAGTATGTGTAGAAAACCCAGATAAAACTTTATTATATTGGTGAAAAAGTAAATACTCGTAGAGTAGTTATTTGAATGCTCAATCAATATTAATAGAATTTTTCTTTTTCAAATGGTAATTGAGTTTTAAACCAGCTCCTTTGGACACTATCTGCCAAACTGTTATTATACTAAGGAAACCGCTGCAGTTTCTTTGGTTTTTTTTATCGGTACTTTTGTTATTTTTGGATATTTGCAATTTTTCTTTGATTTTGCAGCAGACCTTTCTGCACTGTAGATTTTTATAAAAAATCTCTTTACAAATAATTCTATGTAAATATTATTATAAGCTTACGTTTATTCAACTTCAAATAATTTATTTTAATTGAAACTGGATTGTGTTTTCAAGGCCTGCTTTAGCGCAGGGGTAAGAAACCTACGATTTGCGAGCCAAATATGGCCTGCAAGATATTTCAAAATTTTAAGCCTTTTAATAACTTATTTAAATGATTCTAATTAAACAAGTTATCCAATAAAGTTAAATAAACAAAATCTTATACCTCGTATTTGTATTTAGCTGGGATTTATGTCAAGAAAACCTTTTAAAATTAATTTTCCCAGTCATGCATGCTACAATGGATCTACCACTTATTGCAACTTTTGACATAATTTAGTTTTCAACAGCTTTGAATTATTTTTACGTTTTTATGTTTTCATGACTTTATTAATAATCACAAAATCACAACGTTAGCTGTAATATTTTTTTTCTTTTTTGTAGTTTTCACTGGGGCTTCACTTTGCGTCATTAAAGTTAGGACCCCATTAAAACGATAAAAGGCTTTAATTTGAATGATTTACAAAAATTGTTTTTAAATAAAACTGAAGATTATTTTTAGAGATTGAAATCGATTGTTTATTTTGATGTAGTTGTTTTAAATATTTTATTTTATTTACAAATTTTAGCCTCGGTAACTTTGACTAATTTCATAAAATAATTCATTGCAAGTAAAATATATTTGTAAGTCAAAAAATGGGAATAAATTAAGTTATAGAAATATTAAAGATTACTTGTAGAACATCTTGGGCCAAAGTATCCAGCATTACAAGTGCAAGTGTATCCGTTGATTTGATCGATACAAGTTCCATTGACACAAGGATCTGGTTGACATTCGTTGATGTCTAAAAAACAATGTTTCAAAATTTTTTTCAAAAAAAAAAGAACAAGGTAAGCAAAATTTTTGATATACTTGTAGAACAGTTTTTTCCGGTGTATCCAGCATAACAAGCGCACGTGTACCCGTTGATTTGATCAGTACAAGTTCCATGAACACAAGGATCAGGTTGACATTCGTTGATGTCTAAATAAAAAAAATTTGGGACACAATTTAAAGAAAGCCAAGGCACAAAGTCTATACTTGCTCAATATTTTATCAAAATCTATGCGTTTTATCAAAGACAACAATAGTTTTTTCCAATAAAATTTGAAATTATTTCTAAGCCACCCTACACAGAATCTGCTGGTCAATATGCTTAAGCGATTGATTATAATTTAAAATAATTTAATACTATTTTAGTTCATAAAATTGTGTTTATTTAGTATTTTTGTTTAAAGATTTTATTTGCTTATGGACGACGCAATTTACTTGCAACGTTTTACACAGCAAATCGTATATTTCAAATTTAAACATAGTTCAGCTAATACATACATTTTATAATCAAAATTGTTTTAAAGGTTGAATCAAAAGTGGTTAACTAACATCTCTTTTGTTGCATTTTTTGCAATTTTTTAAATCAATTTTTATATTTTAGTATAGAAATCCACTTATATTTCTTAAATTACTTATTTCGCAATTCTTTCCAGAGTATCCTGGCACACACAAACACACGTATTTGTTGTTTTCGTACGAACAGCTTCCATTTATACACGGATTGCTTGCACAAGCTTTGAAGCCTTGAAACAAAAAACAATAATTCGTTTAAAAAATTATATGTATTTCGCGGAACATAAAAATAAATATTTCGGCCTGGAACATTCTGTTTTAATTATTTTATTTAGTTGTTAAAAACGTTTTTTTAATTAGAGAAAATAGCAAGCCTTAGTTAGAATTGATATACCTTGGGAGAGAAAAGATAGAAAAGTTTAATTAAACTCAACTATGAATCATATCAAGCTGGAATATCAAAAAATAAAAAGGAAAAGAAATTTTACAACTAGCTTAGGTTTTTTAAATGATTTCTAAACAACATTATTGACATTGTTTAAATTCATGACAAGCAAGAAAACCGTCAAACGATTAATCAAACCTACTTTTAAAACACTAAAATATAGCATCCGATTAATTATTGTTTTTTTGTTTGGAAAGATGTTGTTAAGTTTGTCGCGCAGAAGAAAGAAACACGAATAATAAAATTTTTCAAAAACACAACTGAGTGATGATTGTAGAAGTCAAACCTACATTGTGTCAGTCTCATTTGGCATCAATACAAAGCTTTTAACAACTTAGCCGTGCTGCTAAAAATAACTTAAAAAATTGCTTTGAATTTTCATACTTAGACATACCTTCAAACGTGTTGTTTATAAGTTTTAACTTTGTCATCAAATAATCCATTTGAATTTCAGTTTTATTTCCAACTGAAACAATAACAGATTTAAAAAAAAAATTCACAGTAATTAAAAAAAATTGCTCTCCCATATTTCATTTATTATAAAAAAGGTTATTTGTCACAAATCTTCAGTTTATTTACAAAAAGTAGTTTTCAAAAATAAATTTAAAACTGTATTCTAATTATGACTGAAAAAGCTAAGGGTTGTGACAATTGAAAAAAAGTTATCCTTATTTTCTTCATTAGCTTAATCTAATCTGATAATCTCATTTGCAAAAATATTTCTCCTACTTTCTCTTACCTTTTTGCAAGCTAGATTTTTTGTTGTTGGAGGAATAGTAATTTATATCAGCAGCCATATGTGCTTAATAAATTGTAGGGATAACTTATGAGGTATAAAAAAAACAAGGAGTATCTCTATCATTTTATGTTATTGCTTTTGCAAAATTTTTCAAATAATCATTTTTTAAATTGAAATAACCACGCCCATTAAATGCACAAAGTTTTGTTACTTGAAGCATAGACTGTATTTTCTGTTAGAATTTCTTAAATTTTATTTTTTTGTATTACCATATAATACGTTAAAATTTCAGAAAATTTTTCTTATCAGTCACAAAAATGAACTCACATCTATTACAATTGCCAAGAATGTCAATTGATGAAGCAGACAATCAAATGCTAATAAGTGTAAAAATGCGCTGTTAGTTTTGGATATACCGGCGAATTACATTCCAAATCAACTTTTTTTATCTTTCAAGGTTAATATCTCTTATTATGAAATGATGGCCTCATTTTGATTAAATTTACAAATTAAAGCTTTTTCTTAGTTTATGAAAGCTATGAAGTTTTACACTACATTTTGTGATAATCTTAATAAATTTTTTTTATTAGGTTTTTAGTTCATCATCACAATTTTCTATTGCTAAAATGTCCGTTTGATACCTTATATTGTTTTATTTTTTCAGAATACAACGTGACAGAGACTTTAGGATTGTCCAAGATATTTTTAGAAATTGTTCTAACGGAAAATAGTACGAAGATAATACAAATAATATATAAAAAAATTTTAGGTCGAGAAATCTTCTAAATCTTATAATGATAATGCATTAGATTTTTTATCCGCTGTCAACTAATTCTGAATACATGAAAATTGATGCTAAAAGAATGATGAGCAATTTTTTGAGGTTAAAGACGAATTATGTTAGATAATTTTTGCGCTAAATCAAGCTTCTAGAAGGTCGAAAGCTCTTGCACGCATCCTCTAATCGTTCGCTTTACCAGACGTGACTCTATGTTCCGACGCCGAGACCACAAAGTGGTCTTTCACTGTCCAGTTTAGTCAAATATAAATTCTTTATATCCTATCTGCAATTTAGTTTTGCTTAAAAGTTATATTGTAATTGAAATTGGATGTAATTATGTTATTTTTTTTGTATTTTATTTGACTAAACAAAATAAACTTTTTCTTCTTTTCTTCTAGAAGGCACTAGCAGTGGCAAAATATAATGAAAATTAAAAAAAAGTTTCACTCTGTATGGGTTTTGTCTTGTTTCTGACTGTCTTCTCTGATCGGTCTGAATTCGTTTCAACAAGTCTTTGCTAAAAACATTTACCAAAGTTATATTGCTGAAGCTCAGTAAGTTACGAGTGATCCGGACTTCAAAATATTTTTGGAACATTTAGCAAAATTTCTTGGTCCATTATTTTCGGAGGAGTTATTGACGGTAATTTTTTTAGTAGACAGATTCTTTCTCAGTAGACCTAAATCTCCTCAGTTGTACAAAACAGGTAGTCGGTGTGCCAACTTTAGCGAAGCTATGTCTTGTCAAGTATTTTGAGATAACAAAATACCAACAATCGACTTCAAGTTTGAAAGACGAATTTCAAAAAATGAAACTATTTTTGAAATCCTTTTTGGAATCTTTTCTTTGAAATTTGTCAAAACATGTTCTGGCCTAATGTTAACATTACCGTTGATAAAGTAGTACTCCTGTCTAAAGCAAGATGCAAGTTTTAGAATTACGTGGCGAACAAACCGGATAAATGTAAAATAAAATTCTAGGTGGATGTTGACATTGTTTTGCATATATACAGTAGAAAAAAATTGAACAAGAATAATAATTTTCGTGTCCAATATTTCAACAACTGACGTGGTCATAAAACGTCTTAAACCGAGTTTTTGGAATGGGCAAGAACTGAGCAGGAACAATTACAGTACTTTTGGATCTTATCACTTTTTTTAATGCTCGCAAAACAAAGCTCAAGCTTTGTCAGTACTAGTTGGTTAAATCGAAGAAGAAAAAGATCAAACATTATAAAAGAAACTTTTTCCACCACACGTTGTCAAGAAAGCAGATGATGCTGTTGCCACAATTAGATTAACTAAACTCTGCAAAGAAAATAATAATAATAATAAATTCTGCAAAGATAATAAACATATTCATTTCATAAACTTGTTCTGGCTAAGAGGCAAAAAGAGATACCTTTTAATTAGCAAAAACGCGTTGGTGATAGACTTACTGATGTAAAACAACACCTCACTAACACCTGAATTTTTTGCTGGTCTTTTATCTTTTGTTTTGTTTGATCCTTTACTATGACACTAGAGACACAGTTTGCAATTTTTCATCTCACTTAAAAGATTGACGCACTTAGCTGGCAATTCGATTGCTTAACAAATCAGAATAAAAATAAAAATAATAGCAATAAACATTTGACCATTAGCTACCGACAAAAAACAAATTTTTTCTCGGTAGCAATGAGACTTCTTACCAAGCAAACTAGATGAGTGTTAACTTAATCCATATCATTCTAGCTTCAGTTTAAACTAAAGGGAAAAATTAAAAAGGATTTCAAGGACTCTAAGACTTGTGGCACTTCAGTTTTTCGAGTAAAATAACTATGAGGAATTGATCTAAGTGTTTGATTGTTTAAAATTATGAATTAACAAATATTCCGATATTTACAACAACTTACGAAAATAGAATAAAAAAGTTACTGTTAAAAAAATTTACTACCTTTAAACTAAATTGTTGTGAATAAAAAAAAATTAAAAAACTGATAACAGTAGCAAAAACATATTTTACTGAAGTAATATAAAGCAAAAAAATAAATAAAACAGGCTACCATCGTGCTTTTCAAACGGGGAGAACTTGGTTTTCTAGGAACGAATTTGAAATCTCAAGGAAACAAAATCAATAGAGGAGGATTTGGGGAGAAATTTAAAAATCTTGATACGACATAAGTCGACCCAAAAAAATTGTTACGTCCTTTGTAACTGTAGAAGTGCGAGCGCAAGGAGCAAAGGAGAAATTGAAAACTTACATTTCGTTTTTTTTTAGAGATCACTATTTTTTAAGAAAAAAATCAAAAACTTTGAGTCAGATTCAAAATGAAGATATATATTTTTTTCACTTGGATTATTGAGTAATTTTTTGAAGGAGGAGTAATAATGGTTATCTGATTCCTGAAAAGAAGAAATGCTACATTTTACTGTTAGCAATAATTACACATTTTGTTCTTCGTCGACGTAGCTACAATCTAATGACTTTCTTTTGTTTTTGTTTTGTTCCTTTTCTGGTATATCTGCTCAAATAATTCAATTAACGTTTGATATGAAACTGAATAATTTTTTCAACAATTATAATGTAGGATGTGCTGATCAAAATTACAGTGTATCATAAGGAAATATTGAAAGTTGCTGCAATCAACAACTCCCATTTGATGCTTTGTAGATTTGACGTATCTACTTGATTACATACCATAAAATACTTTTCAAACTATTAGTCCAACAATTCTGCTTTCATGACCTTATGATCTGTATAGCAACTTTTTTGTCATCTCTTTAAAAAAAGAAAATGCAAAAACTTTTAATCATGAAGCAGCAAAAAAGCAAAATTTTGTGATTACATTTTTTTGAAAAGCTGCTCTATTTGAACACGGTAAAAATTTTGAAATACATTAAAATGTTCAAAGCGTAGTAGAAAAAGTTTAAATCTTTTGTTTTTGCAATAAGAGATGATTTATTAACCTCACAGTAGTTTTAGAATGTCATAGTGTTTACCCTGTGCAAAGAGCTATGACTCGTATTTTGTTCATATTTTTAACTTAAATTTTTGTATTACAACCACAGCTTCCATTTTCGGGATCAAGGTCCTAACCGCAAAACATGTACTCTTCAGTGCTGCAAATTACACGGACGCAAAGTGTGAAAAGAACGCAAAAACGTTGTGCCGATTGAGGATGTTCACGGACTTTTTGTAACTGCGGTAAAGCCTATTATTTTAGTATACATCCGGATTGTTTCAAAAAATACTATTATTTTTAATAACCCATTCTATGTAGTTGAAGATGTGATATTTTTAAATTGTAACAATAAACTTGTTTTGCTATGAATTTTGTTTGTTAATAATATTATATTTTTATATGTTTGTTTCTTACTACAATAGTTTGATTCATACGTAAAAAGGTTAGAGAAACAAAATCCTGCGTTTTGGGTTCACTTGTACCCATCTGCACCTAGCGTCAGTTTAAACTAAACAAGTAAAATCATTCAAATGTTTGAACTAAGCTAAAATGAAAAACATAAGACTCGAGTTCCTTTTTTGTTAGAGCTCGTCACTGATTCATAGCTCGTCACTATTTAAATCAACCAAGCTTTGTTCTATACGCAGTAGATAACAGCACTAAAGTAAACAGCCGGGCGATTACTCGACTTGAAGTACCCTAGAAGTTTTCCGGCTTTGCCTTTCATCATTATGTAAAATCATTCATAATTTCATAAAAGTTTCTCTCAAGAAAAACATTTTTTCTTTTAAGTTAAAAACATTTTAAAGCTAGCCCAAAGATGTAAAAAAAATATTTTGAATCATAAGGATATAAGTTAAGATTATTTTTGTATGGAAAATATACGATTTAGTTTTATTTTTTTTTATCAGTCTACAATAATATTTTTTAGGTTTCAAAAGTTTTTTATCTTGCTTTAAATCTGAACTAGCTAGAAAAAATACCATACTAGCTTATTTGTTACTAGCCTTTTAAATTAACAATTTCTGAATAAAACTAAACATATGTAAAATATTGATTCGAAAACCTTTTTCAAACAATTGCTTTCAGAGCAAAATTGTGTACAGATAAGAACACTTCAAGAGTATAAAATTTTCATCAACAGGACTTAAAATCTATGCATTTAATTTTATCTTTTTTCGTAATTTTTTTTATGAAAAACTTAAAAAAAGAAGTCATTTGCACAAAGTTTATTTCATCGAAACCGTATGCAAAAAAATATTCAAGACAAAAATATACTTAAAAAAGATGTTTACTTTGATATATTAGGTCTTTTATCCTGTACATCAACTTATTAAACATCTGTAAAACATGACACAAGTAGACTAAAACTGTTTTATTATATTCAGGATACAACACAATTAATCATTATTTTCTATGTTTTTTCTACAACTACAGTAAATCAATTAATTGTAAATAAAAACAAATTACTGAAAACTCATTCCATGGAACTCACCAAGTTCAAGCTGCAACTTCAGCTCATAGATCTCAGTCATGTTAGCTTCCCCAGTGTTTCCTTTTGTTCCTTTTGCGCCCTTACTTCCGTTGTTTCCTTTGTCGCGTTTTTGACCTATTATTTCTCTCGAGTTTTGTATTCCTTTGTAAAGAATAAACGACTTCTTTTTATTTGTATCCACTCCATTTTTATAAGACTTTGAAGAACTGACGTATTTGCAAACTGACACAACTTTTTCTGAAAAGACACTCGCTAATCCAAACAACAAGCAACATCCAAATAGATTCATTTTTATTTTATTAAAAACTCTACTGTATATTGAAAGAAAATATTTGCTTTATATTTTGGTTATTGACTTAAAAAAATCGACTTTTAATATTTTTTATTGTTTGCATCATTTTACCTCCAATTATAATAAATTAATTTTTTTACAATTTTTTTGTTCAGTGTTTTTAAAACTTACTCTAAAAGTTGAAATCATCTATTAGATTAGTTTAAGTGGAAATACTTTTTTAGTTTCAGCTAGTTACCTCAATTGATTTATGAAATGGTTTGTAAATTATAATATGGGTTATAGTATTATAGAAAATGTGACTTGTAAAACAATCCTTAATTAACAAACTTCAAATTTCAAAAAAATTAATTTTTTTTTATTTTATCTCTATATTTATCCTCCTAACTTGCAGGAAAGCGACGGAGGTGCTAATACATAGGGTAAGCAATTACCCCGATCTGCTTCTGGAGATGCCAAGATATTGCTGTCCGCTTGTAATTTAATAAAAATATGACTGTAATTTAGAATTGCTTGCCAAGACCACCAAACAGAGTAAAGCGCCATAAAGTGCTTTTCCCCAGAACAGAACAAAATTGCGCGAGTGGGTTTTAAACCAAGACTATGTTGATCATAAGCACGGCGCTTTCACCACTTGACCACGCTACCGACAAATATTTTTCCATATTCACAAAAAAATATGCAGAAATCTGACTTGTTACTCATAGTCACTTATAGGTTTTATTTTTTAAGCAAAACCTATTTTCAAACATCAACAAATTTTATACATTTCAGTTATTTGTAGTCTTTTTGATTGCTATGGATTGTTCTGAACTTACTTTATGTGTTATCACGCCACTCATTGGTCGACCCTTGTCAAATCCGACCCGAAAACCAGATCGATTTGCAGCCGAACTTGGTTAATTTTAAGTCATTAACTGAGCATCAAAAGCCTTAGAAGTTCACCAAAAATTTATGATTCTTAACCCTAAAAATCACTTATGCTTTACTTTTAATTTTTAAGATTTGAAACACCCCTATATCAAAGACGTTGTTTAGAAACTGGTACTTTTGATCAAAACTTCCACATAAGTTATCACATCGACCTATAAGATGGTATTGAAATGTTTGAGCTGAACCTAAATATCTAGGTTATTCAATCAATAAAAGCCTAAAATTAATATTTATTACATTGAAGCGGTAGTGAAAATATTCATGCATTTGATTCTTATCCCAACAGGGACTACATTTAAGTATAAAAATTTTTGAATTAAACTAAAAAAAGTCATAAATTTTTTAGCTTTTTCTACAATATCAAAAGTTATCATAAATTGGTTTTGTAAGCGTGGGCTTCGAAATGCTTGTTTTTAAGAAGATTTTGAATTGGTTTTGGCTTTTTTCTTAACTTGTAAACATTAAGCGTTTTAAAAAATTAACCCTTATCCAAATATTAAAACAAATTTTTAACAAAAGTTTTTTTTCAATTCAATGTTTTTAATTTTAAATTTCTCATTTCTTAGCAGCAGCTTAAGCACTCAAACAAAATCGATTGGTTTACTTTTTTATCATTTTTATATTTATTCGATTGCAATAGAAAGACACTAACTTGCATTTGCAATTAAAATCATTTTATGCTAAAAGGTTAAAAAATAAAAACAAAAAATGAAAAGATAGTATAACAATGTTTTAAATTAAAGTAAATACGACGTAATGTGAGAAGTGTAAAATTAAAAAACCAAAAGAAAAAGAAAACAAATTGCTCACAACGTTTAAAAAAATAACTATTAGCAGTAAAACAAAATATTTTATTTTAATCTGTATTGAATCTGAACCATTGTGTTTTGTTTCTTATGAATTCTGCTATATCTAAACTATGCATAATAATTCAAGCCAAGTAAAATCAATTGTTAGCCTTTTAAAAAATCTTTAATTGCTTACTAATTTTGAACATGTTTCTGTTTTTTTAAATGTTTAGTGCAAGCTAAAGCAAAACTCAAATAGAGGAATAATTACCCTGATTATGTTCAAAGCAATTCTAAAATTAAAAACATGTTAGAAACGTATAATGTAATCATAAAGGATAAACTAAATAAAGTTTTTCTTAACATCTCGATTACAAAATAAAACTTAAGCTCAGTCTATGCACTGTACAGTATATCTAATATTAACAGGAAGTAACGTCAATTGCATTATCTAGAATTTATAGTTAATAATTAGAATTTCATAGAAATTGTAGTTTTTATGTCATTAAGCGCTGCTCCTAATCAAACCTGAAGCACATTTTATTTAAAGTTTTTAATGAGTGCCTTTTTTTCTTGTTATTTCAGAGGACTGTCATCGCAAAGTGTAGACGTTTAAATGGTATTGTTTATTAGAATCGTTGCTTGTTTTTAATTACGCGCATTTCTGTTTATGCTTTTTTAATGGATCAAAACCTAAATTGATATCGATTTTTAACACTTTGAGTGCCACGTATAACACATATGTTATATGCTTATGTTTCTGTAGGCGCCAGTGTAACATATATGTTATACGCAATGTAGATTGTAAACTGCATGTATATCATCAGTGTTTTACGCCCGCTGTACGCGAAAATCGGGCAAATATATATGTGGAGAACAGAACAAAGCAAAAGAAATGTCTTTGGTGTTTAGAATTTGAATAGATTTTGGAGTATTTGATAAAAATGTAGAGTTTAATAACAAATTACTTTGGCATGTATTATACATTTAATAATTCGACAAAACCATACATTTTCCGTTTTCAGTTTTGAACTAAGTATATAATGCAAAGCAACACTAAAATGACAAACAAGGAAACACTAAAAATTTACAGAATACTTAAGAAAAACTATAATTCCCAAAGAAAACCAAAATACAAACACTTTACACTAAAACTGATATAATATAGATAATTTCCGAAAAAAATGCTCTCATGACTGAACGATATTGAGAAGTAGTTATATGTGCTGATCAGCAAAGCATTCAAGGCATAGAAATGGCTCGTTTGTACAAGCGGGGCAATAAGTTGAGATAAGTTTTAACTTCTTTTTCGCTACTACGCTTTTGCTTTTTTTGCTAATTTTTGCATAGCATCTTTTACAAGCTCTTTTTTGTCTCTTACCATCTTTTTCTTTTTTTAAAACAATTGTGTGAGTTACAGATTAATGTGTTGCTCTGGTAATTGCGCTGATAATTGTCCAACAAATTTCGAGTCATAAAAAAATTCAAGAACAAGAATAGGTGCCTTTGTAAATTTGGGGACGCTGATTCCAAATATGAACTCCGTTTTTACCGATTAGGTCAGCGTTTTGAAAAAAATGCAATTTCGTTTTTTTGCATTTTTAGTTATATATCAGTGTAATTTCCCAACATAACCAATATGTTGACTAAAGTGGTGCTGTGGTTTTTCTCTGCCGAAGCTCTACAATTTAATTTCGTTTACAACTGTGCAGTGCAGCCAATTTAACAGTTATTGATAAGGTTCCACAATTATTTTTATAGGCATCATGAAGTAAAAAGCACACAGAAGATGTGCCTCAAATCACTTAATTGGAATCTGGCCTAAACTTTAAAAACTTTTGCTGCTTTCATACCCTCATTGAGTGTGTTGCTATCAAATACATCCTTCTGTGCTTATTTTTCAGTGGAGAGCTCATGCATTGTAACTATTCATGGCAGTCTAGCTTTTTTAAAAAGGTGCAAATGAACCAAACAATCGTATTCAGTACATGATTAAATTAACACTCGGTATAAGTTTATTCATCTAATATCGTCTACGCCGTTTGTGCTGAGTTTCCGAATCATCCCGTTGTATCAACCAACAGTAGTCTGCAAGCATGCTTACAGACCATTTTCCTTTATACCGGTTTTCGATAACAGATATGTCCTGGTGAAATTGTTCTCCATGTTCATCAGAAACATCACTCATATTTTTGTAAAAAAAATCCAGGTGGGAATCCAAAAAATGAACCTTAAGGGACATCTTGCATCCAAGAGTTTTGTTAGTGTTTAGCATTTCAGCTATAACGTCTCTAAAGTTTTCGGAATGATGACAACCCAAAAAGTCTGTGCAAACTTTTTTGAAGCTAACCCAGGCATCCAACTCATTTCTATGTAATATCTTATCAAATTATTTGTCCAAAATCAGTTTTCGTATTTGCGGTCCAACAAATACGCCCTCCTTGATTTTTGCTTCAGACAGATTTGGAAAAACTTTTTGCAAGAATTGAAACACTGGTGATTCTTTGTTAAATGCTTTCACAAACTGTTTAAACAGTCCTAGTTTAATGTGAAGAGGTGGAAGTATAATTTTTTCTTGTGGAACCAGGGAAATATTGGCAATGTTGTGCTGACCTGGGTGAGATACCAATCTGGGAGGCCACTGCTTTCTGACATAATGTTCACTTCTTGCTCTAGAGTCCCACAAGCATAAAAAGCACCAATATTTGGTGTAACCCAACTGAAGTCCTGTAAGGATTGCTATAACTTTCAAATCTGCACATATAAGCCAATTGTGTTCAGAGTAACGGATTTTTTCCAACATAAATTGAAGGTTTTAAAATGTTTCTTTCATCGTTGTTGAGTAAGCAATAGGGACAGATGGCAGGATATTTCCAATATGCAATAGTACAGCTTTGATGCTTTTCTTGGATGAGTCAATAAAGAGTCTCCAGTCATTAGGGTCATAGTTTCCAACTAACGTATGTATCAACTCGAAAATATCATTGCAGTAAAAAAGCTCTCCATCTTTTGAAAATAAATTGGAGAAAAGTTCCGATCGTCGACGATACACTGTCACTTTTGTTCCAGGAGCTAACAGGTTTCACTGTTGCAACCGAGACCCAAGTAGCTCACTCTTGCTTTTTGGAAGATTTAAGTCACGGACAAGGTCATTTAACTCCTGCTGGGTTATCAGGTGTGGACAGTTAGTGTTTGGTTCGTCTTCAAATTCACTATTGCAAGAACTTTGTGAAGATTCTGCAGAAGTTTCGGGAAGCGTGACCGGTGGTTTAGGCACTAATAACTGATCAGAATGGCCTACTGGGCGAATTGCAGATGGAAAACTTGGGTATAGTATCTTCTTTCTGGTTTTGTGGCGAAATCCTTGAGTGTCCGTGAGGCAAAAATAGCAATCCGTTACATGATCTTTTCGTTCTCGCCACACCATTGGAACAGCAAATGACAATGTGGGCTTTCCACCTGCAAACCACTTATTGAGCCTGTTAGAACAGTCCAGACAGCAAACATATGGAGCCCAATTTTTGTCCTGATCCGCTACTGCACATCCAAAGTATGCTAGGTATAGCTTCTTGATCCGATCAGTTATTTTTCTGCTATGTATAGCTATGCTAGGTATAACTTCTTGACCCGATTTGCTTGCTGTCATCTCTCCACAGATGTAACAAAATAAGTCAGAGTCCTTTTTGCACTTTCGTCTAAAGGAATTCATGATCAACTATAAAAAGATAGTAAATTTCTACAGTATTTTGAAATCTAAAACTAAACAATTCTATAAAAATGTAAAACATTGCATAAGACTAGAGTCACAATTCATTGTCGATCTAAAGTAGAATGAAAAGAGTTGCAAATTTTATGAGATAAATAGACAACTATTTAGTGACAATTAGTGGTGCAATTCTACTGTAATGCTCGTTTTAACTTTCCAAATGATGCAATTCTAACTTGCGTTTATAGTATAAGCCACAATTTGCATCAAATGCAATATTATCGCAATAACAAAAAAATAATTTTTCAGAAATTTCAAGCCTGATACAAAAAAAATAACTTCAGATTCGTGTTCAGCGACCCCAAGTCACCCTAAAACGCATCAAATTGTTTTTGAATTTTTTTTGTGTTGTACAGTCATCTGCTTCCAGCATAATTTCACATGTATTTTCTCTAAAATTTTTAATGTTAATCTTTCTTCCACTTGAAGTTTGAAATAAAACTAAGCGTTCACGATAGTCATGTCTAACAACAACTCAACCCCCAGTTTTCTAAATTACTTTACACGTTTTATCAAGGTAGTAGCATATAACGCAGTGATTCTCAACCTTTTCGCTACCGCGTACCACCTGGCAATTTTTTGTTACACCTGCGTACCATTGAGTTCAATAGGAAATGTATTTATTGAAATTAACTTAAAAATGACAATATTATTTAATGTGATGGTTGCATCTGTTTTTCTTGCACAAGCTGATTTATGCGGGGAGCCACCGTCCTTATTGCACATCGGAAGTCGTGAGAGCTCGAAGTAAGGCGATCCCTGCTTTTACAGTACTTTTAATATTCATTGTGGCAGAGAAGCCCTGCTCACATTCCCATGTACTGGGGAATACCAGCAACTGAGGAATAGCTTTTTGAGGCAGAGTAGGGTATGAAGAGGATATCGTTAGCCAGAAATTTATAGGACAGCATTCTTTATACTTTATTTTAGCTACCTCGTCAGACTGGGTGTCAATGATTTCCTCTTGTTCTCCTGTTCCAACAGATAGAACGGATGGATCTACAAATAACGGATTTGAAACATAAGGACTAATATCTGTTTTCGGAAAATAATGTATCAACTCCGTTTTTAGCAGTTTTAGATGGCAGCAAATTTCTTGAAATAACTTTTCGCTGTGTTGATATTGAAGCGAAGAAAGAGCTTTGAACATGTAATACTGCTTGGCCTCAATGTTTGTTGTCCACAAGTCTAGCTTCCGTACATACGCTTGCAGTTTTGAGACAAAATCTGCAATGGTACTGTTTGGACCTTGAAAAAACATATTCATGTGTGATTTGGTTAAGATTTAACAAATTGGCAAAGATTCAAACGTGCGCTTGGTTTGCTTGTTTCTATCAAATTCGCATCTTCTCAAGTTGTTCTTTTCCACAAGCTCAATCAGAAAAAGAAAAAAAGCGTGTAATTTTGTTACATCGACAACTTGAAGATTAAATTGATTAGGATTATAGACTCGCTGAGATACGCGCAGCAGTAACTAAAAAAAGCAGCTTTTGCAGTCATAGTGGTTGTTGAATCTAGTTATAAATTTATTCTTACTGTTTCAAAATTGTTAGTTATTATTTGTTCTGATCTAAATTTGGGGCTGCGTTGGAAACATTTCTCGTCAGTTGGTAATTCTAAATTCTTCATTGTTGTGTTTTTTTTATTTTTCGTGTCTTTGTTTTAGAATTACGAAATAGCGTTCAATATACTCCAAACCGAACTTCGATTGAGCGTTCTCGTCAATTGGACAACGTAGCCTAGTTATTAGCAAGAAAATAGATTAGATCAAATCAATGTGGTTGAGAGTGTCAAAAATATCCGATAGGTAAGCCAACCTCGAGAGAAATTCCGTATTCGCCAAATCGTTTTTAAAATTAGGACTTCTTTGTTTATAAAATTCGTGTAACTCATTCCTCAGTTCAAAAACCCTTCTTTGTCATATTTACGCGTGACAGCCAGAGCACCTCAATATAAAAAAGCAGATATTTGTGATCAGAACCAAGATCAGCACAAAAGGTTTGCGAAAAGTCTTGTATTCAACGCTGACGTTTTCACAAAATTAATAATCTTGACGATTTTCTGTAAGCATGAAAGTAGTTCAGGAGGTAACACTTTGGCACAAAATGCAAATATGTGAATAAAACAGTGAGTAAAAATGATCTCGGGTGAAAAAGCTTTTACGTAAGACTGAAATCCTGATTTTCTCCCAAGCATAGCTGGAGCACCATCGGTTGTACAGCCAACCAATTTTAACCATTCTAAATCATTTTTCTTAAAGAACTCATCCACAATGTTAAAAATATCTTTGCCCTTTATTGTACCACACACCTACTTACTCATAAGCAGTTCAATTTTAACTATGTCATTTTCTGTGAACCTGACATAGACAACCAATTGACTGCAGTTGGTGACATCGGTCGACTCATCGAGTTGCATTACGAACCCATATTTTGAAGCTCTTACCGCGGTAGTCACTTGATCAGAAATGTCGTCGGACATGTCATGGATCCGACGTCTCACCGTATCATTAAAAAGCGACCCAGAATTCAACTTTTCAGCCTCCTTTTCTCCAATTAAGTTCCGAACAGGAATTTTTGCTGTTGGTAGAACAAGATTTTCGACAATGGTGTGAGCTTTCATATTTTTGGCAATTAGTAAAGATACTTCATTAGAAGCATGGAGAATCCCAGCACTCTTCTGGTAGCTTTGGCCAGTCTGGTCCAAACGCTGTCTCTTCACGTTTTCACCAAATCTTTGAAAGTAATTCTTATCTCAATCTTTCTTGTCTGAGTGGTTTGACCCAAGGTGATGCTTGAGAAGACTGGGTTTCATTGCTGAATTAGACAGAGTTTTTATGCAGATCACACACTGAGGAAGGCATTCTCCTCTGTGTTGTACAGAAACAAAACCATATTTTATGTATTCCGTATTATACTTTCTCTTCGACATGTTTACACAGCTAAAATCTATAAAAATTTATAAAAAATGCGTTTTGGAAAATAGTAAAATACATTTTAAAAATTACAATTTAGGTAGAGAAGTAACTTTCTTTATCCATATTATAATTAAGCTTAGCAGCAAACTGCATTCATTTAGCAAAAATTTTTTACTAACAAAAAAATCATTAAAGTGAACGTTTTCGGCTAACATAAGCCCTCATTAAACGAAATACATAACAAGCAATAACTATAACTTTTCAATATTACAGGGCTGCGCTAGGCTAACAAATTTTCAAAATTACAATAGAATATATGTTGTGATTATGACGTCATAAGTTAATGGAAATAATTACTCTCTGATTTCAAAATTAAATTTTTAAATATATTAATTTCAAATTAAGTTTTTGCTAAATGAATGCAGTTGTGCAGCTAAGCTTAATTACAGTATAATATTTAAAAAATTAAGAGTTGAACAAATGTCTCGCGTACCACCAAAAATAGCTTCGCGTACCACTAGTGGTACGCGTACCACAGGTTGAGAACCACTGATATAACGCCATTTGATCCGAAAAGTCAACACCAGCCTTTCTAGCATTATAAGCTATTACTGCTTCGGGCTTCTTTACTTTTTGTGAGTAGCTGAATTGTACCAAAATAAAAATACATATAACTACTTAACTACTTGTCTAAAAGAAGTAAAATTTATATCTAACATCTTGTAATAACACAATCTAATTCATTTAAAAAAAAAATTTGGCCCCGTGAAAAATATTTTTGATTTACCCGTGGCTGTCAAAGTGTTAAGTCTATTTCAATACAATTTAATCGACTATAAATCTAAATGATTATAAAGAGACTTTTACAATCTTTCCTACTTTATTTGGACGCTAACTTGCCTTCCACATAGAAAGAATACTGTGCCACCTGTTAAAAACTTTACAAAATGATATCTAAGTATTGGATACATCGCTGGCGGAAAAACGGCGGACAAAAAGTTAGAAGCATAGGTAAATTACATCTCGCACCGTGTGTTTGATTATATTGCAGATTGTGATACATATAATGAGGCAATAACAGTTTTTGAAGCCTTTATATAAAGGCACCAAATAAAGTCTTCGATTGCCAAGTTTTGGCCACCGCCAAGCAACAACCAAGAGAAACCTCGACCGAGTTCTATCTTAAGTTACAGAAGCTTGCAAGAGACTACTATTTACGTCAAGTTGCAAGCAAGCAGATGAAACAATAGCTGGTCCAGATTTCGTTATACTGTACAGTAAATAGTTATTTGTCACACAGAATACGTCAGAAACTGAAAGAAAATTCCAAAATTTGCCGTCAAAAAAACTTTTTTATAAAACTTGCAGAAGAAAATTCTGAATTTTACTCGCTTTCTTAAAAAGATCAATCTAATTTTGCCGGTACTGTTGCAAACATCAGTCAGAAATATTTGCATTATAAATTTATTATGTTTTAAGTGTCAAAAGAGAAAGTACTCTGTAGATGAATGTAAATTTAGAGTATTTAAAAATATTAGTGCTAGCACTTCGAATTCTACGCTATGTATTTGTCACACTTTATTCATAATAATTTTAATCATGGCGATATAGTTTATTTTCCGCCTTACAATAATTCAAAGTTTTGTTATAACGTAGAAATCGCTTGGGCAAGATACAATGGCTTTTGAGCTATGTGATTTAATTATCTGCTTGCAATTGTTTAAATGCAACTTTCTTTTTTCTTTCACCGGACGGTGATGACGTAATGCGCTTTGTCTAGAATGTTGTCGGTGACCATGAAAAAAGCGTTCTAATTTTAATGCACGTGAGCGAAGCGTTTTCGAGATAACTCGAGCCAATTTTTCGTCATGTGACCTTTTGTCTATATATATGTACGCTCGCTCGATTGACTACAAAAAAGAAGTAGACAAAACGACGACGAGAGATAAAACAACGTAATTTGGTTGAGCGTTGGTTTAGCGTATAACGTGGGCAAGAATTCTTTGATTGCATTGCATTGATAAGTGTTACAATTGCTTTTTTGCGCCAGTGTTTGGAGATTGGTTCTACGGAGGTAGAACTATTTGCATCGAACGAATTAAGTTGACAAAGCGGAATTAAGTCGGCAGTGTGATCGAGTGGTTAAAGCACCGGACTGATGATCAGCCTGGTCTAGGTTCAAAACCCACTTGCGCCATTCTGTTGCGTCATTGGGAAAGGCACTTTACGATATTTTCCCCTGCTTGGTGGTCTTGACAAGCAGTTCTAAATTGCAGTCATATCTCTACTAAATTACTAGCGGACAGCAATATCTTGGCATCTCCGGAAGCAGATCGGGGTAATTGCTTACCTTATGTATAGCGCCTCCGTCGCTTTCCTGCGGGTCAGGAGGATAAATATAGAGATAAAAAAAAAACGTTATAGCGCTGATTTTTCTTTGCAGTAGCAGAGCGCAGAAGAGAATTTTTGTCAGTCGTGAGTCGTAAATTTTATTATACATTCGTTTTAGCTAGAGAGAGTGGTTTTTGTTTGTCTACTGAGAAAAGTCTTCGACGAAGCAATCAGAACTTAACCGAAACCAACTGCATAAAAGCTTCAGGCTCATAGCAAACTACTTCTTGAGCCGGAATAAAATAGAATTAGACACAGATTTGTTTCAGCGCAGGTATTCGGGTTACCTAGTTCAACTGGTCCCTCAGGATTCCCAAACAAAGTCTGTGACAGTATTATTGATGAATCTCTTAACTCGAGTGAACCTTATTGTTGAAATATCAGGTACTGAAGGGTCGGCAATAATTGACTATGGTAGCTTGATGAGCTTTCTCTACCAAAAAACAGCTAAGCGCCTAAACATCCAAATTACTTTTTGTTTTGATACCTTTTTGATGCCAACATTATGCCTCAGATCAAGCTAAACAAGCAATTCTATCCGGGCTTTTCCACCATCAACGTTACTTTGCCGGTGCGAAAGTAAACGTAATAATGATATACAGTACATAGTGGTAGGCAAGTTGCATTGTAAAAATAACTAGTTTATAGCTACTCGGTCTAGAAGGTGACAAGTTACGAATTACAGTTACTTTTCATAGCTTTACGAGGTAAGTGCTTATTTTATACGTTCAGTACAGTTTAACATATAATTAATGAGTCTTTGGGCTTTTAAACTGTAATAAATCTTTATCATACTCTTTTTTTTATGCATTAACTGTAACATATTTTTACTATAAGCCTATGTCATCCTACAAACTTTAATCTTATTCTAACCTCAACCCAATAGTAAAAAAGCGTCCAGAAAAATAAACATTAGAAATATACTAAAAAAAACATCTTATAAGTTTAATGTTTTCAATTTTTGTCTCAGTTTATCCTCAATATAATGTTTTTTCAATTTTTATGAATAACTTGAAGAAAACATTTTTTTCAATCAGTAAAGCAGTTTCTCTGCGATGTCGTCTGCTACAATAGTTTCCTCCCAACCTGGTTAAGTAAATAACTAATATTTTACATGTAAAGTTATTTTTATATTGTTTTTTTTATTTATATGTCATACGGAGCATTAATTCATTATTATAATAAAGGTATATATTAGTTTGGATATTATTTCACAAATATTTAATAAAGAATGAAATTTTGGGTCCACAAAAATTGACAGAATGCAGTTGGACATTCATTCCTGTACGCTTTATATTCTTGTTTCTATACGTATTATTTGAAGCTCAAACTTTACAAACATTCATGTAGGTATGTGAACGTATTTTTGTATATATAAACATAGCCGTACTTGTGGTCAATTGCCTCCCTGCCTCAAGTTTCAAAAAATTGAGCAAATTCAAAACTTTTCGGCAGCAACAAAAAAATTTTGGGAAAAACAAGAATTTTTGGGCAACGACAAAAAATTTTTGCGCAAAATCAGGAATTTTAGGGCAGCGACAAAAATCAAAAAATAGTTTTTGTGCTAATTGCCAAACAAAGTTTGCAAATTCAGGTGAAAATTTTTTTAAAAAAAAATTTGTATTTTTTGAACAAAAATTGAGAAATCAGTAACAGATTTTAAGTGAAAGCGTTTTTTTAAATTTTTATCATAAAATTTAGACAAATTTTTCTTTCATATCCGTAAAGTTCTGGAAAATCAATAATCCTATTTGTCTATGCACAAATAAAGTATCGGTGTTGGCCAGTGCGGCCCCTCTCAACAAAATGCAAACCACCTCTTAATAGCGTGCCCCATACATCGGGTACTACATAGAAGACGAGGTCTGACGGTTTTGGATGACGGAACCCGATGCTGGCTTAACACCAGTGTTGCTTAACACCATTTGATCCGGGCAGTAAAGCATCCTAGGTTATTTAAAGATAAACCCTCGGCCCCAGCCCTGTTTATGACTGACCCGTAGTGGATGCTCTTTCAAAAGACAACGTCGACGACGAGAGAAACAGAGCAATTATTAAGAGGAGATCTTTTTGAAAAGAAAGACTGAAACATAAAAAGTTTTGGACGCACCTACCCATTTCAGAAAAAGCCAGCAGAATATGTATTTGATGTTACATAAAGAGCAAAAAATTGTACCAAAATTTTGTTTGTAGACTATGATTTGTCATATTGTACGTGTTCTTTCCAGCAATTTCATGCACCACGTCATTTTACAGAAAAATTCAACGACCATTTGCGACAGTATGGCTGCAATAGTGTACCTTTTTTTGTAATTTTATCGAGTTACAGGACAGATGGCACTTAAGAGTACCATCTGTGGCATTGTGTTCGGCAAACTCAAGCTCACTGCACGACTATGGTTTTGAGTTTTTAACTTATATTACGGACAGTCCGCTTACCCAGGTTTGGTCGCAGAGCTGGTCATATAAGAAAAGGAAAATCTAAGATTTGTGGTTTCTACCAAATGTAAGACTGCACTGATAGAAACGGCATTGTACCACAGATGGGACTCTTTAGTGCCATCTGTCTTGTAACTCGATATATTCGTAGCATCTGGTCATCGGCGTGCTTGATGCACAATGCCTCAAACAATACATTATTCACCTTTCAAAAATTAAGAATCGAAAACTACTTACACAGCAAAACAGGCTCAAAACAACACTACAACATACTAACACACAACAAGGACACAAACAGACCACTGACCTTTGGATGCAACTAAAACAAATACCACAATATAAGCAAACAGGAACATAGATAACTTCCCTAACAAGCATTGACGAACACTCCCCTAGGGCAACAATTAAAGAAATTATTTTTCAAACTAAATCCCTTATCCCTCCTGATACTACTCATTCACTTCCTACTAATTCCTCACTAAGCATATATTTTCAATCGTTTATTTCTTTTTTCAAAATCTCTGGAATCCTTCTATTTCTTCACCCAAACATACAGAATATCTATGCGATCTTTCTCCCCTTACTAATGAGGAAATCCTCCAAATCCTTCCTCCCTCACCTTTAACAACATTCGCAGAAATCCGCTTTGCCATCAAGACCCTCAACAAGCACTTTTCCCCAGGTCTTAATTGTTTTGCTTCCCAATTTTATAATTCTCTTCCTTTTATAATTCCTCTATTAAGCCAATCTTTTAATAACACCTTTTCCGAAAGCAACTTTCTTCATCCAAAAGAGTAGCCCTAATTAAACTTATACCCAAGATCCCTGAACCCACTTCTGTTAAAGACTGGAGACCCATAGCCCTTCTCAATACCGACTATAAAATCCTATCTTCTCTCATTTCTAACCGACTAAAACCTATTCTTAATTCTATAATCTCCCCTGAACAGCAATGTGGTCTACCAAATCGCTGGATCTTCACCAACCACCTAAGCAACTTATCTGCTATCAACTATTCCAAAAATTTTCAACAACCCTTGGCAATTGTTCAATTCGATTTCTACAAAGCTTTTGATTCTATATATCACACATTCCTACTGAAAACTGCTTCGAAACTTGGTATTCGAGATTCTCTCCTAACCTGGATCCAAATCTTCCTTTCTAACCTCTCCGCCAAGTTAAACCTAAACGGCTATCTTTCTGACCCCATTTCTGTTAAGCAAGGCATTCGACAAGGATGTCCCCTTAGCATGCTTTTATTTATAATTGGCATTGAGCCTCTGTACCGAAACATTTTTTCTTCGACTGAAATCCAAGGAATCTCCCTTAGTAAATCTGACTTAAAAGTCAATCATTATGCTAGTGATCTGACATTCTTTATCACATCCCCCACTATTTTCTATCTCTCCGTGAGATATTAGATGACTTTTCAAACTTTTTTGGTCTCAAAATTAATAATTCTAAACCAACTATCATCTCAAATTCCCCTACTCTCCTATCCTCATTTTACATTATATTTCCTATAGGTAAAACTCTAACATTTGCTAAAATCCTTGGGATCTCTTTTTCTTTTCAGACTGAAAATCTGAAGAAAAATTGGGATGACTTCATTCGCTCCATACCGCACACTACTGTTTCATTTCTAAACCCCAACGATTCTTTTTTTTCGAAAGTTATCTCATTTAATCAATACCTGGTCCCTAAACTTCTTTTTCTTTCTAGAATTATACCTCCCAATCCTAAACAAACTAAAATTCTCACTTCCCATCTTTTTAAATTTCTATGGAATTCTTCTTCTTTTGAACCGATAAAACGCTCTACCCTCTATCTCCCCAAAACCGATGGCGGAATATTTTTACCCTCTTCTTTTATCCTTGATGGAGGAATCCTTTACGAGTGCAAAAACGCTTTCTGCTTTCTTGTGGCAATTTATCTTTTTTTCAAGCAAGAACCCCCTATTTCTCACTTCTGGAGGACCTACGGTCTTTACAATATTGGATCTAAAATTAAACTTCTTAACCCGGTTCTCTATTTTAATTCACAACCCACAGTTCCCAAACCTAACTTCTATTGATCCGGAATTCTAAAATCAATATCCAAAATTAATATTTCTTCTGATGTCTTTCAAATCCTTACTTTTAAATCTTTATATCTTCTGATCCTCAATCCTGATTCCAATCCTACTCCGTCTTTTCCAGATCCCCTCATCATAAAAACAACCCCTTCTTCTCACACTTGGCCTCGTATTTTCCTCCTTAAACCACACACGTTGTTCTGTTCTAATACCAAAAAAAATTGCCTTCAGGACAGTCTACAAAGGCTATGCCTGGGAGTGTTTCTTTCAGTAACATTTAATCTTTCCCCGGTTTCCAAATCACTTCTTCGTAAATTTTGCTCTTCTTCCACTGATGACCCCCACCACCTCTTTTTTGAATGCTCTGCTGCCGCAAAATATTTTATTTCCCGTCTCGAACCGATCCTTAGTTAAATTTAAAAAGACCCCTTTACTCTAAATCGCAAGTGCCTTTTTTATCACTTCACAGATGTAACCGGCACATCTCACACAATAACTACCAAAATGACTTCCCTTATCCGACTTACACTAATACAAATGCGAAATCACTCCCTATCTTTCCATACTATGATATCTAACTCTATGCTAAATGAGAACCTATATAAAATCCAAACCAAATTTAAAACTTTCCTTAAAATTTTCTCTTCTGATCTCGAAACTCAAATTCTTTTATTATTTTACGTAAAACTGTTTATAATGTAATTTGTAAATATCTTGTACACTAAATTGATGTTAAAAAATTTCACTTTGTTTTTCTTTTAACTTTATTATGTATCAGCGTATGAATTATATTATTAGTGCATTCTTTTGATCTGTAATTACCTTTCATGTTAAAGTGTATAAAGTTAGTGTAGAATATAAATTAGTGTATTTTAAATTAATTTTCATATTATTGTGTAGCCTATGTAAATATTTTTTCCTTGCTCTAACATTGTAAGACTGTTCATTATCCTTAGTGTGCTTATCTTTATTGTTGTGCTGGTTTATTAACTATTTACTCATTGCATGCATATTGTTGTCCACGTTTATTGCTATTGTATTTAAAAATTTGAGTTACTGTATTTGTCAAACTAAGTTAAAAGTATTTAAGCTCCTATCTACCCAAAAAACTTATATTCGAATAAATCAATCATTAAAGCGAATAATTTTTCTGTTTGTATTTGTGTATTTATTTTATCGTTTTTATATGTGTATAGTCAATAAAAAAAGCAATTACGCCGACCTGCTTCCGGACATGCCAAGATATTGCTGTCCGCTTGATTTTTTATTTTGCTTATTTAGTTTTTATAGAAATATGACTAAAATTACTACTACTGGCCAAGACTACCAAGTAGGGGAAAAAGCCGTTCAGTGTTTTTCCCAAGAACACAACGAAATGGCGCCTGTAGGTTTTCAACCGAGACATTGCGCTCTGACCACTTGAACACGTTGTCGATTTACATTCCTTTTCACTGGGACACATGTCAACCAGTTACATTTTTCTTCATTCTTCCAATGTGTGTTCCAATCTTTTGTTTGTAAAGTTTTAAATCAGTTAAAATAAAAATTAAAAAAGACTGCGGGTTTTAACAGAACTATTGCCATCTTGAGAGGTGTAGCTTTGCCAAGACGCGAACTAAGTCTGTGATTGCGCGTTAATTAAAGTTCGCACACGGTGCCCGGTGATTTGTGCGCGCTGCTGTTGCCTGCCCTTTGGCGATCCTTTTATGTGTGATAGTTGGCACATAAGGCAGTTGTTTTTTGTTGTTTGTCTTTTTTGAGATGGATGTTGGTTGGAGAGCCTGCTGGTCGCTTTCTCTTATATCTTTTTGGAATTTGAATAGCCTTTTGGCAGAGGTTCGGAACGGAACAAAATTTGTTATAACCTAATTTAGTATATTTAATTTAACTACATAAATATTGGAACAAACTAGTATTCTTTGTTTAAGTTTGAATCTTTTTCCGTACCGGAACTAGCAAAAGGTTTTCAGAAGTAATATTTATAGTGATTATTATTTTAAAGTTTATTCGCAATTATTAATCGATATTTGATTTATGCCCACAATGATAGAATTACCAAGAAAAAATCTTACTTTAAATTGTGTTGAAGAAATTTACAAAATAATTATTATTAATTGCGATACATAAATTAATTAATAAAATTAGTTAAAGTTCAATGTACCAAATATTTAATAAACAAATTTAAAACTAAAACTAACTTACTCGTGACAAAAAATCGATTATAATCTATAAAGATGACCATCTGTTTCTTATTCAAATAGAATTTGATTCAAATAGGTCGATAAAATTCACATAAATGGGAGTAATTTTTATTAGAATAAGAAACTGAAGATGACCTTTATAGGTCAAAATCGGTTTTTGTTATAAACTAGTTAATGTTAGTTTTTAATTTGTTCTTAAAATCTTTAACCCATTGAGCTTCGAATGATTTTATTAATTAATTAATGTATTCTAATTGACCAGTTAAATAAAGCTGTCAACTCGTCTTTGCTGGAAAGGGTAATAAATTTTCGTTATGACTTTTAACAATTACTCTTAAACACAAATAGTTTATTTCCTTATTATAGAGAAGATAATATACTTAACACAAATTTTACTGAGTTGTGTGGGCAAACAAAAGTTCCAACAGACAACAAAATTGTTCAGCACGTACAGGTAAAAACAAAAAACAAAAAAATATACTGCACGACAAAACAGTTTCTATGCAGCCTATTGCTACAATCGGCAAAACACAAGGTGTTTGAAGGTTATTAAAAGTTAATGAGATGAGTTAACCCTAATTTACGTAAGGGGGTCTTCAAAGGACTCCCCTTGTATAAAAACGTTATAACTCGTAAAGTTCGGATGATAAAAACCAAAAATTTTATGATTTTTCTTAAAATTTATTCCTGAATATTTTGGTATTTTTCTTGAGCAAATCCAATGGGTAGGTTTAGTGTGGCAGGCTATTTTTTTGACTTATCTCATGATTTTCGTACACTTTTTATTTACAAAAATCATGAGGTGAGTCAAAAACCGTTTTGAAGGTCTTGTGTTTGTCAAGATTACTGCGTTACGTAGTAGTTATTTGTTTTTGCGCAGAACGTGACTAATCCGATTATGTCGTAAAACAAAGCAATAAACGAAAATTTGAGGATCTTCAACTTTATGCAAAATAAGAAGAGACTAATTGAAAATATATTAAAAGTAAAGACATTTGACTAAACTAAATTAAATTTTCTTCAACATATCAAAAAATCAACTGCGTAGCTACTGTCTGAAGAGTATTGGACATGTAAACTTAAGGTCGTCCAAGAACCCCTCCTTAGGTAGTCAACCGAAAAAATCTTCCTAGGTAAATAAAAATTAATGTCAAAAAATTTTTTATGTACAAATAAAAATACCTGTTAGGTCAAGCATGCCACGTATAGGTAACTTGTTTTTTAAGCTTTCACTTGCCGTAATAGATAAAAATGTAATTAGTTGAAATCTGTTTGCGCCTCGGGAATGACACTCAGAAATTTTACTGAAAACCGGGCAGCAAAGCCTCGGTTGGCATTTTGTAGTATTTGATTGAAATTCCTGAGATAATGTCTGATTAATGTCACTCAACACATCCGGCGTAAAATAATTGTGGAGTATAAAAAAATAAATCTGTTCTTGTCGGCAATAGTAAGATACATCGACAAATCGACTAATAGGCTTTGTTTTATTCTCAGAAACAAAGTGAAAATTTCCGCTTTATAAAGCCTTAGAGTTGTTAAAAACTCGGACCAAATAGATACTGCACATTTAGCCGTATTTAAAAAAGATGCGGAGAGTAAGTTACGAATTCTTGCTATTTATTAAAATATTATATTTACTAACGTATTTGGTATTTTCCCAAAGTTTATTATTGACTCTTTATTAAAGAGTGCAACCGTTTAAATTTCTCATGCCCAGAACTGAAATGGCATTGCGCCATTTATTAACGAAATATTTTTTTAAAATCTTAGCATTGCAAATAATTCATTGGTCCAATCATTAAACAAGCACAATTTTGTCTTAAAATTTTAGTTTTCATTGTTGTGTGCTGAGATATTTAAGTAAGTAATTTGTTGTCCTTCTGCTATGAAAACGTATTCAATAAATTCTGGCGCAAAAAACCTTGTTAAATAACAAGGTTAATAATAAAAATTTGGTCTTTAATATCTTCTATAGATCTTAGTTATTTGTTAAATTACAAAAATTTATTATGGAAGAGCAGTTAAATGCTTCTGTTTCCGATACAAAGTCCAGCAGCCAAATCGCACACAATGCTGCCAGAGCTTGTCACCGCTGCGACAATACCACGTAAGTAGCAATAACCGTGACATTGTGGAGTCGGACACCACGAACCCATGACACAATTTTTTGTAAGGGTAGAGTATATTGAGGAAGATTTAATTCGGTATTAACAAATGATAAAAATCACACATGTACATTAATTGGACTTTTTACAATTTATTGAATTAATATTCAATAAAATTTAAATTAGTTTGATTTTCATGTCAACTCGCTTCATAAAGTTACGATTCCCTTGTTAGTGGTCCCATGAAATAGCATTGGAACTGTTTTCTTGTTTGCTTCCATAATATCGACCATTTAAGTTGGCGGAGGTACAAGCTCCATGCCACCATCCACTTCTATGAAACACTGCACAGTTATTTGGCCAAACATCATTATCTCGATCTTTGGTAGTGAACTATCGATTATTGTTGTAAGACATAGGATCTCCTGTAAACCAATGTTATGTTTTGAACCTTTTTTATGTAATGAAATACAATTAATAAAAATATCAATAAAGTTCTTTAACAATCAAGCGAAAGACAATAGTTTGTTTATTCATTTTTTGTTAATCTTTAGGTTTTTATCTTAGAAGAGGCAGCAGGGATAAAGTTTTTTCACATACTTTTTAATATAACTTAAAAAAAGCCTTTTTTGTTATTTACTGTCGACTTGGTATCAAAAATATTCTCAAAATTTACATTTTTTTCAACTTCGTTTTAGAAAACTTTTCTGCAACTTTACATGTAAATTTCCATGTATGAGCTATTAAAGTGCTTTTTTGCTCCTGAATTGTGATTTTGTTTTGGATTAAGTGTTTGGATAAATTTTGCTCTATTCTTTGAAAGCAATAAAGTCTGCATTAAAAAAATGAGTTAAAATTTTGAATTAAATAGACCGTACTGGAAAATATGGTAAAAAAATTGCTGTTCAAAAATGGGTTTAAGAAAAATAACAATTTTCTGTGAATTAATTGAAATTAAAATAATAAGTTTTTCACAATGTCTAATTCAAGATTATTGGGCAACCAATAACTGTGTAGAATAGAGTGGATTGTTTTATTTGTTGATCAAGAAAGTGGTTAAAGGCGAGATGTAAAAATAAGGTAAACTAAATGCTAAAAGCGGTAACTATATTATTTGCCAGCGTGGTTAAAACTTCGTAATTTTAATTTATTTCGACACTGAGATTTGGAGACGAACTCTGAGCGTTTATTTATTTATTTTTTGGGGGGAGTCGGCTAGAAATATTTATTGTTTTCTGATAAGCACAAGTTGCACATTTTAAAGCATATTGATATGGAGTTGTGTGGTGGACGATGTTAAGATTTTTTGGTGGCAATTGCCCCGATTGTTTTAATTTTCAAGCGGCTCTTGAGAATTAAGTAGAGTTAATTTGTTTATTGTCTTCAAACAATTAATTTGGTTGTTGTACCGGAGTTTAAACGTTGTTTCGCAAATTCCATAATAAAATTTGTTTGTTTTATCTGTTTTTAAAGAGTTTTTGTATACTATAGAGTTTTTGCAGCATTTTCCATTTAGTTGGAAATTTTTGGCTGTACTGCAATTGCATTGCCTGGCGTTTGTTTTGTTAACTTGATTGTTTAGGCATATTACTGTATGTGTGCTTATTAATAATAGATTTGATATTTGCATACAAACTCTCATAGTTGTATCCCAATTATTTATAATTATAACTGTAATTACAATATTTTAATACAAACAAATAATTATAATTATAATAATAACAGTAACGACAATTATGATTATGGCAATAAAAAAATTATTTATGATAGATTTGATAGTTGTATACCAAATATCAAATGTGTGATGAATAAGCAAAACACTTCAGGTCTGATAAGTCCTTGACGTACCTAGGAAGATTAAACACTCTATTGGGGCAAATGAATTTAATGCTAAAATAAATTTTGTTGTATTAATAATTCTCCCAGCAAAAACTTTTTCTCTAATTTAACAGTATTTTTTATTATTATTTAAGCAATTTAAAGTTTTTACAGTATTTTTTGCCGTGCAGTTTTGACTAAATTAAAGTCATTAAAATATGCTTGCTTTAAAACCACTCTTATGAAATGTTAGTGCATGAATGTTTTAGACAAATTTAAAATTGTTTAAAAAAACAATTAATTTTATCATTTAGTATACAACTTTTAAATTTGAACTAAAAATTATCGACTTTTTAATAACTTATACAATTTCTTTCATTTCTTTATTTTTTTGTTTTTAACAGTATTAAACCTTTTCCCCTTTGCTGATTGAATTGGCTCTTTTTACAACAACAAAATTGCCTATTTTCTGGTCATTTTTGCCTAATGAGCTTGTGTGTTGAACTATTTTTCCACTGACACAGCAAAATCTTACATGGCTCAGCTTGTAATTTCGCCGTTTCTTATTGTTGTTTTGCTTTGTTTTCTTAAAAGTTTTTCAAATTGTGCCTAAGTTCTTCTCAAAATCTGTTTCTTTCTTTACTTGCAGGTCATAATGCTAGTCTTTTTGTTGTTTTACCATTTTTATGCTTGCTCGTATACATTTCTTATTTCTTGTGGCGTAAATGAAATAGAATAAAAACTATGGAGACTGTACAAAGTGGGATGCAGATGGACAAACCCGACGTGTTTATTAAAAGAATTATTAAAATTAGAAAAATTTTATGGTTTTTCTAAATAAAAAAATAAGGTTAAAAATTAAAAAAAACTTTTAGGTTTTTCCCTTCAGGGCCTTTCCTTGCTAGAAATTTTGATATTTTATTCTGAAATAAACAATTTAATCAAACAATAAACCAGCACCATGTTCAACATTAAAAACATAAACTATTTATTTATTTTGCTTTATTTTATCACTATATTTATCTTCCTGACTCGAAGGAAAGTAACAGAGGTTTATACAAAGGGCAAGCAGGTATTGGTTTATACACCCCGACCTGCTTCCAAAGATACCAAGATTGCTTCCCGCTTAAAATTGTTTTTTTTAGGTTTTTAATTTTATAAAAATATGAATGAAATTTAAAACTGCTTGCCAAACCACCAAGCGGGGGAAAGCATTGTTAAGTGTCTTGTCCAAAACAACTACAGAATGAAGCGAGTAGATTATTAACTCAGACCATGTCGATCACAATTACGGTAATAAAACCACTCAACCACACCAATACAAGCGTATATATAAACTTATCTTGAGTGAACCGATCCTGAGTGAAACCTTAAAAAAACCCTTTACTCTCAACCACAATTGCCTTTATTGTAACTTCACCCATCTAAGCGGTACCTCTCACACAATAACTACCAAAATGGCTTCTATTATCCGACTTACTCTAATTCAAGTACGAAACCACTCTCTTTCTTTTCATACCCCGATTTCCACCTCAATGCTAAACGAAAACCTATATGAAATCTAAACCAAATTTAAAACTTTCCTTGAAAACTTCGCTTCCAATTTCGAAACTTAAATTCTTTTCTTTTTCCACGTAAAACTGTTTATAATGTAATTTGTAAACGTCTTGTACACTAAATTGATATTTAAAAAAATTTTACTTTGTTTTTCTTTCGAATTTATTATGTATTAGTGTATAAACTATATTATTAGCGTATTCTTTTGATATGTATTTATCTTTCATATTATATGTGTATAAAATTAGTGGAGAATATAAATTAGTGTATTTTGTATTTATTTTCATGTTATTGTGTATGTAAATATTTTTTCCTTGCTCTAATACTGTAAGATTGCTCATTATCCTCAATGTGTTTATCTTTATTGTTGTGCTGGTTTATTAAATATTTACTCATTACATGTATATTGTTGTTCACGTTTATTGCTATTGTATTTTAGAAATTTGAGTTAATTGTCAAACTAAGTTAAAAGCATTTAAGCTCCTATCTACCCAACAAACTTATATTCGAATAAGTCAATGATTAACCCGTTACATTCCGAATTAAGACGCAGTAATATTTTTTATGATTTAATCGCCTTTTTCTGTCTCTCTTACACTAATTAAGATGTATTGAAAAGGAAAAATTAATGCTGTCACCCAAAAGGTGTTTTCCATGTAGGTCCCAAATGGGGATCATGGAATGTGCTGCTAGCAAATTCAAGCATGTAGAAGATATGAAGCCATGGCGATGACAATAACGAGTTTCTACTAATATTCGTAAATGAACGTTTTACTTCTGAAAAATAATACGGTTTTCTGAAATAACTGGCATAATGAGCTAAATAGACCAACCACTAAGGATACATAATATGGTTCTTTCCCATTTCGGGGCAGCAATTTAGCGACGCGCCGAAAATTGCGTTTTTTTTTGCGAGTTGCGAAGCAATGAGCCATGAAAAAACGCAATTTTCGGCGCGTCGCTAAATTGCTGCCCCGAAATGGGAAAGAACCAAGTATTATATTTTCACCAGATTTTGTTAGAGTACGTGAAGACATTTAGTTTTTCCAGAACAAAATAGAGCACTGAAGATGAGGTAAAAGCAAATAAACTTTGAAGGCACGGTTAGACGTGTTTTGTTTTCAAAAACTTTGGTTTTGAGATTTGAATGAAAATACATTTTGAAAATACACTTGTCGAAAAGTAACAGTGTTAGTGAATAGTCGATACAAAGCTAAGATTGCTTGTGGAATGCATTGAAGCAATCTACATGAAATCCGGCATTGCAGGTGGGGCATTGCTTCCGCGCATTTGCTTTGCAAACTCTGCATTTCCTTTGCTTTCCTCCCGGTGTTCTTTCGATATGATGCTCTCCTGCAAGCATCAGGACCCGTTGAGGTAAATGCACAACTTTGCGCCCTCTTCCAGCCGGCTTGGACGGAGTATCCATTTTTAGGAGGGACAAAGTTACTTCTGCTCGAAAATTGAGTAAATCAACTTGCTCATGCCTTTCACGCATTAGGTTGTAAATGGTGTGAGCATTGACGAGAGCAACATCCAAAGCATGCGTACATATTGAAAAATACCACTTTTTGCTTTTGATCCCTACACGATACTTCTGGGTCTTCCAATCAGCCAAGTCCACCCCAAGCATACCCTCATTGTACTTTGCTATGCAATCTGGCATCATCACAGACCTTGCTCCTCTCTGAGCAGGTTTCAATGGCTCAACTCCATGCACATTGGATGCAACCGTCACAATGTTGTTGTCCTTCCACGAACAAATAGCAACACCAGTGTTTTCGTCAGTAGCGGCCGCCATAAAACCACGAGGTTTCTTCATCAACTCCTTCTTTTCCCCAAACGGGCGATTTGGAACTCGGTTCAGTCGGATTGTGCCAGTAGCTCTAAACTGTTTGTTGGTAAGCTCTTTCATGAGGGAGATTGATGTGAAGAAGTTATCAAAGTAGACAGCTATCCCAACAGGCGCATCACGCAGAAGATCAAGCACTACATGGCAGCCGAGGGGGTGTTCTCTGGGAGTTGAAGACGCACCCTGATAGACGGAAAACTTGTAGGTATAGCCACTGCTGCTACATAAGGCCCATTCCTTGAAGCCAAAGCGAATTGGTTTACCTCGAATAAACTGCTTTATTGGGTGGCGGCCATAATATCCAACAATTTTTTCATCTATGGAGTAATCAGAGTGTAAGTAACCACACTGCATGAAATTTTTGTTGAGACAAGAAATCAACGTACGTATTTTGTAGCATCTGTCAGTGCAATTTTCTGGAATTTTGGAGTTGTCATTGAAATGAAGATGTTGCTTCAATGCCATGAATCTCTTTTTGGGCATAGCTTCTCTTACTAATGGGCACTCAAAGTTGGGGTCTAAGCTCCAATATAATTCTTGCCTTGGCTGCCTACGATGGCCCGATAGCATCAAAATTCCCGTGAAGGCCATATAGTCTTCCACACTGCAATTGAAGTCCAAGTAGTTGTTTTGTTGAGCGTATGTCAGACTTTGTTCTGCCATTATGTCATAAACTCCTTTTGTCATCAGAGAGAATATCTCAAATTTAGTTTTATCACCATGAAGAGCTATCAAATTTTCTCGAGCTGGAGACGGATCGTACACGTTGCTTGTGATAGAGCAGTCTGGTTTATTCTTGGTTACATTCCAAGCTACTTGAGTTGTGGCATTTTTGCTCCTCTGCTTTGCAGAAACACTCGTTTTCTTCTTTTTGGAAAGTTGCTGTTCAGTAGGATCAACAACACCTGACTCAGCTCCGTCAACAATATTCTGCAGGGTGTTTTCTTGAGCAGTTGGTGAGTCTTCTGAAGCAGTTGGTACTAGGTCAAGAGCATTGCATGAAACTTCAACAAACCCTGGAACAGACACAACTTGGCTTTCACCAAACCCCAGCTCCTCCTCATCAGCAAACTCTTCTTCATCGCTGACAGAATCAACTTTTTCAGGAGGAAGTTCAACCACATCGATCGTATCCACATCTTCCAGCAATTGGACATCAAGTTCCTCAATATACTCCAGCGCATCGTTAACGGAGAAAAGTTGTTTTGACATCTGAAAAATACAATACATTGTATATGGTACATTCCATGATCCCCAAATGGGACGTTGTTTACATTTGTTACTATAGCAACTGCATGAAATATCATTCGCACAAAATAAGTATTCTTACCTTAAATAGAGGTTCTTTGACAGGTAATGGGTGACTTTCAGTTCACAAAACTAACTATTGTTGCTATGGCTACTAATAATGTCTGCAATGAAAGCATGACGTCATTTCGCTAATAAACAACTTATAAAAAACAAACTAAATAATATCGTTAGCATACAATTCTTGCCTGTACACATAATTTTGAGTCAAATACTGCATTTTAAGCACAAGTTTTCATCAGACACAAGATAGCTTTCAGTCGAAAATCACCTTCGGAAAGTGATCCCCATTTGGGGATTATGGAATGAAACGGGTTAAAGGGAATAATTTTTCTATTTTGTATTTGTGTGTTTATTTTATCGTTTTTATGTGTGTAAAATCATTAATAAAAATAAAAATGAAAATAAGGACGAAATAGGTCTATCGGTGCTTGCTTGTTGATTGACTTGACCATTCTTACTCAATACTAAAAAATATGCAAAACGAAGTTTGTCAACCTCGATTCTTTACCCTCACATCAGGGACTGGATCCAATGCTGTTGTCAGGGTGCGGCAGTGCCTAGCTTTCTTTGCTTGATTTCACCAACAGTAAGGGCGATTAAATATTAATATGAGCCCGGTCTTATTTTCGGGAAAACACGATAGCAGCCATGTTTCTTTTAAGATTTTTTTCACTTTCAATGGGCAATTGTCAATTCTATTGCCTTAAATTGCTTTTGCAGCTTTTAATTACATTGATTTCAGCCTTATAAATAAATTTTTGTTTGTAAAAAAGTTATCAAAATATATATTGCTATCAAAAAATACGTTATAAAAACGCAAACTATAGCAACGCACTACAGGTATCGGCAGAAAGTTTGTTTTATGGACAACTATGTATAATTTTTTATACTCTGTGCTTCTTCCCAACAATATTTTACAAAATCACAGGAATATCCAGGTAATTTTTACCTATAACTAATAATGTTTAACAATTTTTTCAGTTTATGTAGGTGTAATGATAAAGTGTTGCTGGAAAAAAAAATTTTTTTGAAATATTAAACAAAAAGAAAATCTTTGAAATCTTTTAAATTTGGTTGGTAAGAAAAAAGAAATATCAATTTTCCTAAAAATGTCAAATGAAATGGAAAAATTATTTAGAGGTTTTAGTATTTTTATGGAAAAGGTGAAATTTAAACAATCGAATGGATAATTTATACAAGGTATATTAACTGTCTTTGATAAAATATGCATTTTTAAATAGCTATGATCGATTAAAATATCACTGGGAGTTATGGGTTAAAATATTTTAAATTAACGATTTTGAGAAATGCAAAATATATTTTTTGATATTGTTAAGCAAACCTTCAAACTATTGCTTTGAGAGTAAAATCATTGATAGATAAAAAAACTGCAAGAGTTTGAAATTTTCATCCGCAAAACCTAAATTCTTCCAATAATTTTTTAACTATTGTGGCCATTAAGACTTTAAGTAAAATTTTATTGCTTTTTCAATTTGGTTTTAAACATTTATTTTTAGATGAAGGCAAGAACACACGTAAGCGAAAAGTAAAAAATTACGTAATTGTAAATTTTTTTCCTTTGTAAAAACGATTTCTTTTTCAAAGTTTTTCGTAAACAAGATTACAATAAAAAATTTATTTCATCGAAAAAGTATCCAAAAAATCATTCAACAGAAAAATAAAGTTTAAAAAATATTTACTTGGTTCTATAAGATTTTTTATATTATACATGGACTTACTAAACATTTGTGGAACATTAAAGCGTCCATAACACAAGTTGATAAAAAATGTTTGTACAATATGTAGTATACACTTAATCATTATTTTTTTGTTTCTACAACTAAATCAGTTAATTGTAAATAAAAAAATTTACTGAGAATTCCTTCCATAAAACTTACCAAGTTTAAGTTGCAACTTTAGCTCATGGATCTCGGTCATATTAACTTTCCCAGGGTCTCCTTTCGTTCTTTTTTGCCAGTACTTCCGTTATTTCCTTTATCACCTTTTGACCTACATCTCCTTTCGACTTTTGCATTTCTTTGTAAATCAAGAAAGACTCTTTGCTGTTTGTTTCTCCTTCGTTTTCAGAAAACTTTGAAGAATTGACATATTGGCAAACAGGCACCACTTCTGATGAAATCACACTTACTAATTCAAACAACAAAAAACATCCGAATAATTTCATCTTTTTTTATGATAACTCTAGATTAAACCAAAATATTTGCTTTAAACTTTTTTTATCGACTTATATACGTAAACGTCTAATATTTCTTATTCCTTGCATTCTTTAACCTCAATCGGAATAAATTCATTGTTTTAACGTTTTTTTTAAACTTACCATAAAATTTGAAATCACTTGTAAGATTATTTAAAGTAAAGTATGTTTTAGGGTCCCAAAAGTTATCTTCCTTGATTTATGAATTGCTTTGTAAATTACAATTGTGGTTTAATAGTAAATGCAACTTCAGTTTCACTGAAGCCCATTATTTTTTAAAAATACGTTCTTTTAAGTCTGACACGTAGTCATTTGTTTAATTTTTATTTTTTACGGATAATTTTTTTCAAACATCAATAACTTTTATATATTTTATTTATTTTCTGTTTGTTTGACTGTTTTTAACTTATTTTATCTAGCTAGCTGTTAGCAAGCCATTATCAGTTGGCCTTTGTTAAATCCGACCCAAAAGCTGCATTAATTTCCAGTCAAACTCATTTAATTTTATTCAAACACATTTAATTTTATTCAAACTCATTTAATTTTTAGTTAATAACTCCTCATCAAATGTCTTATAAGCTGACCAAATTTTTAAGATTCATAATCCCAAAGGTTAATTTATCTTTATTTTTAATCATTAAAGTTTGTAACCCCCTTATATTAAATACGTTGTTCAAAAACTTGTAAATTTGATCAAAACTCGGACATATATCATCACCAAGTAAACAACAATAATAAAAATTTTGAGTTGAATTTATGTTATACAATTAAAACAAAAATTAAGATTTACTACATTTAAATAAATTTTTAATAAAAGTTTTTTTTTCCAAATCAACTTTTTATATCAAAAATTGTTTATTTTTTGCAGCGGCATACGCATCAAACAAAATTAATTGGTTTTCTTTTTTTTTATTTTTATATTTTCTTCGAATGCATTATAAAGACAATAATTTGCTTTGCAATTAAAGTCATCTTATGCTAAAAGATTTACTTGGACTAAAAAATATAAAGCAAAACAAAACAAAAAAAAGATAGTAGAAATACATTTTACTAATAAATTAAAGTGAATAAGACATAAATGTAAGCATTGTAAAATTAGAAAATTGAAAAAAATTAAAAAGAAAACAAATTGCTCACAATGTTTGAAAAAATAAATATTACTGGTGCAAAGCAATTTATTTTAGTTTTTATTGTGTCTTTATTAAATCCTCAATATAATGTTATGTTTCTTAAAAATTCTATTATTTCTACACTATGCATGTAGAAAATTACCAACGCACGTGTTTTATTTTATTTCTCTTTGAGTTTCTAATCATTATTTGCGCGAGCACTCGCTGCCAGCGCCTTTTTTGTTTTACGCTTTATTTTTAATTAATCTCACCTAGAAGCATAGTTGTGTCTGCAGCGCGTTGATTTTAGAGCTGGCTTTATTCGTTTGTGCACACTTCTCAATTTGTGAGGCGACCAGCTGCAGTGTTTGTGGGCAGCTGGTTGAAGTCTGAGTAGACTTA
Source organism: Diplosoma virens (assembly GCA_963680785.1). Lineage (NCBI taxonomy): Eukaryota > Metazoa > Chordata > Ascidiacea > Aplousobranchia > Didemnidae > Diplosoma > Diplosoma virens. Next base: position 9,207,636 of record OY796880.1, on the reverse strand, counting down.
GCGTGAAGTTAAGATATTCCCGTTTTCCCCGTGAGTCAGCACCGAAGTGAACTGCTCGGTAAGACACCTATGCGTTTTCTTTTTGTGTTTAATTTTTAGTTTGTTTTTATTTATTTACAGATTATCGTTTCCGCTTTCGTTTCCGCTTTCGTTTCCGCTTTCGTTTTCGCTTTTATTTCCAAGTTTCAACGTTTCAGTTATAACTTATTTTATATTAAATTATTTTCCTTGATTATTATTTCCTTTTAATTTTACGAAGCCGGAAGCGCGTTGATCGACACTTCACTTTGCGGTAATCGGCTACTTCAGCGCCGTTTACCGTTACAAAAAAGTAATCGAGCAACGCGCTTCCGGCTTCGTAAAATTAAAAGGAAATAATAATCAAGGAAAATAATTTAATATAAAAGTTATAGTTTTATATTAAATTATTTTCCATATTATATAATATAAAAGTTGCTAATATAAAAGCCACTTGACGAAGTTGTTACAGTTTACAGAGAAGGAAATTTTGGATCAGCAAATTGTGCTAAAAGCTGGTTTTATTATTGTTTACATTCGATCTTTGTTATTTATTAGAATTTTTTTTAATTATTTCTTTTTTGTAAACAATTAAGAGCAATAAGCTTAATAACATAAAAAAAAGTTAAATCATTACACAAAAAATTATGTTTTTAGTTTTACGTCGCAAAAGACTCACTTTAATTATTTTCACTATAAAAGAATATTTCGAATTCACTAATTTAGTTAAAATTTATTGTTTTTGATTACATCAATTTTTTTTGATTTTACAGAAATCATTATTATTTTGAATGTTTTTTCTTTTCTTTTACTACTTTTTTCTAAACAACCCTTTTGAATTCTGACCGGCGTTGTGAACGTATTAGAAATAGAGCTCTAAATAAAATATTTAGAGGTTTTTCAAAAAGAGTAATGCAAACTATATGGATTTTTGGACCGGTGTTACACAATGTTGGCTCCTCACAAATATTACCAGCATCACGAAAACGCGACGCAAATTGCATATAAATTAATACAAATTTAAAAAATAATTTTGGTTTATTTGTTTGTATCTTTTGACTAAAAGTTATGTAGCTATTAGAGTTTTGAATTTAATACAAGGTCAATTCTAGATTAAACTATAATCTTTTATATTCATCTTTACACTACGTAGCGTTTACACAAATTGCGAAAAATATTTACCGTGAATTTATCTATGCTTTTTGTTGGAGGTTGATATTATCTATACTCCGAGAAGCCCCGATAAAATTGACATATTATGGAAACCATACTAATTATCATATGTTGGAATATAAATAATTGTTAAACTTTATTATTCAAAAAGGATTAAAATTTTAAGAACAAAAAACTAATGCTCTTTATCAAAAAATCTTTACATTTGTCAATTATTAAAATATCAACAAAATATTTTAACTTAGAAAAAGTTAGTGGGTTTTATTAATAAATGAAACGCTCAATTTCCCTTTTATATGTATTTTTTGGACAGCATTCAGCAAATTAAAAAGCTTACAAACAAATAATGAAAAACCGTTACGCAGCATTGATTATAGAAATAACAATCAAAAAGTTTATCGTTGCGTTTATTGGATAAAAGCAGTTTTTACGTAAAAAGATGTTCTGCTTAGAAATTTAACGTTAATGACAATTATTACAAAATTGAAAGCGATGTCGTTGGCACACTACCTTTCCACAGTTTTGGCATTGACTGATAAGTTTGGGCAATTGATCTTTCTTTTTTTTCATTCCTGGACCTGATATTTCTTTTATACATATTTCACAACGACGTTTTCTTTCTGATTGAGGAGGAAATATTGATAGGAAAGCTGTATCAATACTTGGTTCGACGACGTTTTCGCCAAGTACCAACTTTATTTTTTGTTGAATTTCACTGTTAAGACCTTCCCTGGATCTTCTTTGGATGAAAGGTTTTACTAATTCTAAAACAAGATTAAAGCCAACTTCAAACGAATTCTGTTTTCGCGGCTCCGTGTGTTTATTCATTGCAAACACACTTGCTGCATTTATGCGACAAGTGTCAAGCAAATACGAAAAAGCAATTGTGGTCCATTTTCGAGACTTGGTTTTGCACGAATAGAAACTAATTTTTTGGTCTACAATGTCTGTACCTCCTTTTGTATAATCATACAACTTGTATAAAGCCGGTTTCTTTTTTTGATCTTTTGAAATCCCAAAAATTGGTTGCATTGTAGATAAAATTAAAATATTTCGTTTTCCTGTCGTTTTTTTAAAGTTTACAATAAAAGAATTAAGATTGATGTTTTTTTCAAGTTCGTTCCAAAATACTTTATAAGAACCATTATCTCTATTATGCACTTGCTTTATTTCACTTGGTATTCCTTTGCGATTAGCTTGAATAGTTCCGATGGTAGTAATTTTCCGTTCCAAAAGCCATTTTGCCAAAGGTATTGAAGTGTATAATCGATCGTAAGATAAATTTCTTCCCGCAAGATCCGCATTTTTTTCTAGATTTTTGACCAGGCTTTTTACTGTTTCTTCAACGCCGTAAACATAAAACTTGCAGTTATTTGATGGATAGTTTACCGGTCTTCCAGCATAAACAGATGTTGTGTATGTGAACGGAAATCTTGATGAATTTATAGATCGAAAAAGCATTCCGTATTTAGCCGGTTTTGAAGGATTAAATTGTTTGAATGATAGCTTACTTCGCATAGGATAAAGTGTTTCGTCCAATGTTAGGTAGTCATCTGGTACAGCAACCCTTCCACAATTATAATTAAATATTTCAAAAATTTTGCGAAAAGCAGCAAATCTATCGTATTTCCACCTTTCTGGTCTATCACCCGCATCATCAAAAGAAATGTGAGAAAGAAGAAATTTAAATCGATTTTTACTCATGGTCGCACCAAATATAGGATTTCCAGTAAGATTATTGAATAAGATTTCAATATTATGACTTGCAAGACCAAGTAATCCTCGCAAATAAATTAGCCCAATAACAGCCAGCATTTCAAACGCGGAAGTTAAATGTAAAAAAGTGTATTTGTTGTCGTCTAAAATATTTTTAGGCAATTCATTTCTAACTTTAGAAATTTTTTTATTTGTCATATCAACAATAATTGTCAAAATGTCCAAACTAAAAAACAATTCCCACGACGACTTTATTTTTAAGCGGTTTCTGTATTCGTGCTTTACCCCGCTTGAATTTCGTATGATATTCTTTGAAGCCTGTCTACCAAATCTTTCCGGTGGTATATTAGTCCACCTTATTTTTTCCTCTGGATGGTCTTTGGTCGCTTTTTTTGTGAGGACTTCATACTGCTCTACATCAGAAGTACGATCAATCGGTTCGTAATACTCCTCTAAAAGAGCCGTATTAATGCTAGTTATTTTGTTGGCATCCTGATCAAGACGACTTTGTTTACGCGGAAGAGCTTCAATTTCGTTGTTTGCATTATTATCCGGAGTCTCATCTTCCAAAGCAGCGACAGTAAATAGAGATGCTTGGGAATTTTGTTCGCTGTCCACGTCACAATCGGGCACAAGATCAAGCAAATCATCTTCGCCATCAGAATCATCAAAAATTTTTTTGGTTACTTCTTCAAGCATATAAGTTGTTAGCGACATTTTTAATTCAGTAAAAACTTAAAAATTGAAATCTAATCCAATAAAACTTAAACCAGGTTAAAAAGAATATATTTCTTTCTACTATAAGGTATAATTTTGCTTTCTACATTAATAATATAAATAATCAAACACAATTTACAAATCAAGAAAAATTAAAAAAATAAATTAACTAAGCTGTATTGTAATAATGAGAAAATAAAACACTACCTTCAAAGCTTGATTAAGAAATTTTAAGATAAGCTAAAAGAAAATAAAATAGTACACAATTTTTGTGCCGTTGTAATTGCAACTTGTGGCTCTGAGCAAGGCCGCTAAAAATTTTTTCTTGAAGGGAGCAGCCAAAGACAACTTTTTTTATTACAAGGGAATTTGCAATAAACGCAAAGTAAAAGTATTACAAAAACCTTTACGAAGTATTCTAATGAATATCAAAAAAGTTGTAAAATTCGGCACTAATGTTTTAGTTGCTTGGCCTTGCTCCTTACATTTATTTGATAAGCCTAAAGTGCCTTTATCTTGAAAAGACTAAACAGTTTGAATGCAAGTCCATTTTTTCTTTTTGTTTGTTCTTCACTTTGTTCTAAATAAGAATTTTATTCTCAAACTCAACATAAGACCCTTTTTCCCGGGTTCGTTTCTATGCTTTTAATAAAAATTTTTTTTAATACGATAAAATTTACGTTTATTGAAACTGTTTTTCAACAAAAAAGTTATTTTTTAAAACTTTATTTCTTTTTTAACTTACTGTTATTTATTGAGCCGTTTTTATCTAAAAAAATTTTCTGACTCCTTGTCTAAATCGATATTTTACAATCTTTGTTGAATTTAATTTCGTCAAGAATACTTATAAGTTGCTGGAAACAGGTGTAATCTCGTTTTTTCAAGCGCGTATAAAATCCTGAGTGACCTTACTCAAAAAAACTAAGGAAAAAATTTCAACACTTTCTTTTACAAATAGTTAAAGAATTTTATTCATAAAGTCAGTTTAGTTTTATTACGTCAATGAGGTGTTAATAAGGTGTTAAAAGCTTCATATGCAATTATTCCTTTGTCTAAATATACCAAAATCTGTTAGATATTTACAACATTACGGAGCGTACATTAATTAAATTATTCTACATATGTCAAACAGATTTCTAGTCTGGTTAAAAACAAATGACTCTGTCGCCCACTGGTCACGACCGATGTGAGTTGCCGATTTCAACCCCGGTCTATATAACAAAAAGTCACATGAGGTCCCATAATTCCAGATCAAGTGTGCCTCGTGCAATCCTGTGACCATCGCGCGATCCTATGATAGGGATGTATAGCAAATCTATTGAACCAATCGTATTTCGTCGTACCAATTTCTGAGAGCCAATCACATTACCTTATCAGTTCACATAACAACAGGTCTAATATAATGTTTCTATCTTGCAAATTTTAAAAGGCGCTATCTGCCTCCAGTGTCCCCACTTCTAAACCATTGCCTTTTTCTGGGGGTCTTTACCGTGCTTTTAATAAAATTTTTCTCTAATACAATAAAATTTACGTTTATTGAAAATGTTTTTCAACAATAAAATTCTTTTTTTGAAATTTACCCCTTTTCTGACTTACTGTTATTTGCTGTGCCGCTCTTATCCAAACAGGAATTGCTGACTCCTTGTCTACATCGATATTTTACAATTTTTGTTGAATTTAATTTTATTCAAGACAATATAATTGTTAGAGACAGGTCTAAAGCAATGTTGTTGACTTGCAAATTTTAAAGGATACTATTTGCCTTCCGTTCCCCCTCTTTTGGAAAATATTGCTGGGCAGAAACAATAATTAACCTTGATTCGCGCTTCTGGCTCCAAATAAAAAAATTCGTTGTCAAAATGTACGTACCGAAATGCTCCAATTTGTTATTATGTGTATTTTTATAATTTTTAATTAAAAAATAAAAGGATCTGTACTTGTCCCTGCACTTTGGTGTGTAAAAGATATTGCATTGAGCCAAGATTATCTTAGGATCTTTATAACTTGTACATCAAAAGAAAATAGCTTATATAATCAATCCAGTATTGGACGCGCTTCAATAAGTATGATTTCTTTTCGTACATTTGACCGCCAAAAATGTCAAAAAATATTTTTTTACAGCATATTCAAATAATATTGCTAGATTGCTTAAAAACGTTGACTTAATATTGGTGAATTTGTCAAAAAATTCGTTCAAACAAATTAAATATTACAAAATTAACAAAGAAAAATAAATAAACAAAATACATTGAAACCTTTTTTAATAAAACCAAATCAAAAGCTTAGGATTTTTTCCAAATTTTTAGAAAATTTCACACGAAAAGAAATCATATAGCTTGTATAAAGCCGGTTTCTTTTTTTGATTTTTAGAATTATAAAAAATTGGGTGCATTGTCGATAAGATTGAAATATTTCGCTTTCCTGTGGTTTTTGGGTTAAAAGAATTGAGTTTGGTATTTTATTGAGGTTCGTTCCAAAAAACTTCATAGAAACCAATATCTTTATTACACACTTGCTTTATTTTATTTGTTATTTTTTTGCCCTTAGCTTGAATAGTTCCGACAGTAGTAATTATCCTTTTCACAAAGCATTACAGTATACCAAAGGTATTGAAGAGTATAATTAATCGTAAGATAAACATTTACGATAAAGCCAAATCAAGGGCTTGGGATTCTTTCGAATTTGTTAAAAAATTTTACACGAAAAGAAATCTAAATCTACAGTTACGGCTTTTACAACCAAAACAACTCCTCTGGGAAAATGAGATTGAAAGCGTTTTATTGCCTCGTAAAGTGTTTGAGTAAACATAGTTAGTGAACCGCTCAGTCTCAATTGTTTTGATAAACAGATTACACTTTGCCTTTTTTCGCTTTTGGCTGCTTTTTTCTCACGTTTTATGAAATAGTCAAAAAACTAGTGACTAAGTGTCAACAAACTATTAATAACTCCAAAATTACTTCATCGATTTTCTCAAAAATTGCACCAACTTTGAGATGAATAAAAATCAGGAAAAGTCATAAAATTTGAAAAAATTCCTGCGAGTAGTTTTTGAGCAGCACACAGTAATTTAACACCGCGGGCACAATCAGCCCCCCCCAGTCTTAATAGGGTTAAGCAGATTTCGTTTAAAGTTTTTATTCAGTGCCTTTGTTTTTCTTGTTACTTTAGAGCACTGTCATATCGACGCGCAGCTGTTTACGTTGCAATGTTCTTTTGAATTGTTGCTTGTTTTTTATTACGTACATTTCTGTTTATGCTTTTTTATGTATATGCTTTTGATGAAAAACTACATTTAGATCAAATTTTGAACATACTTTATGACAATTTAATCGACTATAAACCTTACAGGTTATGAAGAGACTTTTGCGACCTTCCGACTTGATTTAGAGACTAACTTACCCTCCGCATTGCAAAATGGTTTCATTGATCTATAAGTTTTGAAAATTATATTAAACTATTGGATGCATATCTGGCGGAAGAACGGCATACAAACAAGTTGAAAGCATTAGTAAACTATGTCTCACACCGTGTGTTTGAATATATTATGACTATGATACATACGAGATATGATGAGGCAATAATAGTTTTGTGGAATTATTTTGAAAGTCATTTAATGAAGTTTTCTTCCGCCATATTTTTACCACCGATAAGCGAAACCAAAGAAAACTATAGATTTGTTTTCTCTCAAGTTACAAAAACTTGCAAGAGACTGTAATTCTGTCAGATAACAAACGAGCAGTAGAGGCAAGAGATGTTTTGTGATGCTCTCATGAATGGCTTTTTTTGTCACATGGGTTAAGTCATAGACTGTTCAAAATCGCAAACTCAAGGTTGAAACTGCGGTTGAAAAATCTTGTTTCATGGAACTTGCTCAAAAAAACTCTAAATTTTAGTCGCTCATTTAAGAATATCGTTTCAATTTAGTAGTTATTGCAGCTGACAAATTTTCAGAGCTTTCAACTGTATCAAAAACTACAAGCGTAAATAAATTGCGCTCCTTTTGGAGATATTTTTACCACGTAAGAAGCATGTACTCTATAAAACATGCGGCTTCATCGTTGATCGAAAACATTCGTGGTTGCTGTAATGCCGATATTTTTGTTTAGGTATTTATTTATGTATCATAAACCACAATTTATAAAAATATTATTGCAGTAGCTACTCCTGCACTCGAACTACTCGGGCTCAGTCCAATTCATAAAATGAAAGCCAGTTTAATTTGAATTCTTTAAAGTCAACATTGATTTGGCAAAACTCAGGCTTATTACAAGACATCTGATATCGTATAAAGTTTTTACAATCTCAGATTGTACTTTTTGGTTGTCCCGTAGGTGTACCATACCTATATGTTATAAACACTTATATGATAAACCTATATATTATACACAACCTAAAGGAGGAATAAAAAGTACGATATGCTGTAGCAGTTGTTCTTTTTTCTTAGCTTTTTTTGTTGAACTCGAACCACAGAGAAATAACCCTAGTTACAGGATAGAGAAAGTAGCAATTCACAAAGACATTTCTTTGCTTAACCTCTATGCTCAACTGGTGCTTTGCAGAAATAACCATAGATTCATTGCAAAGAAAAAAATTCACACATACGTGTAGACTGTCAAAGCAGACATTTTTTTGGTTAATTTTTATACTCAACTGGTGCTTCAAAGAAATAGCCATAGATTACGACAAAAAAAGACAAAAGAGCATTTTACAAGCACATGTAGACTGTCAAAACACATACTTCTTTGCTTAATTTTATGTTCAACTCGGGCTGTAAAGAAATAGCGGAGACTAAAATCTAAAAATTGTAACGCAACAATCTTTAGTGTTTGAGTGACCGCAGGCGGGAACCTGAAAAAAACTTTGATTTCTGGTAAGGTAAAACCAATGATTAACAATTTATACTTTTGGCCAAAATATACAGGTTGTCCACAAAGTCCTTAGACAATTTTAAAAATTTATTAATATTACAACTGATGTTGGAAATCTCTGAAATGTTTAAATAATATCAAGTAAATTGTAAAGTTTTTATTCAAAGCATTAATAAATTTTTATATGTGTCCCATTTGTAGCACGGAGGACATCTAAACGATAATCAATTTCAGTCCACGTCCTTTTTAACATTTTTTCTTCAATTGTCTCCGCAGCAGCAATTATTCTTTCCTTGAGGTCACTTATGTCCTTTACTTTGGTGTACACAACATTTTTTATGTACCTCACAAGAAAAAATCCAAGAGTGTTATATCTGTTTGTAAGAAGTTGTGTAATTTCTTTGTGTTTGAATATCAGATTTCGTTTCGATAAACCAAGAAACACATTGTGCTTTTTCTTGTGGAGTAAACATTTTAAAAAAGGTTGGAAATTAAATATTTTATTATCTAATCATCTCTGAAATAAAAAAGTCATATTAGCAAAAACTTTAATAATTGCTGATTAATATGCAAAAAAAATTTTGATAGCACTTCTCAAAATTTTTTAATGAATTTATAAAATTGTCTAAAGACTTTGTGGGCATTCTGTAGTTTTATTTATTACAAAATTTTATCCACTATCTTCAGCCTACAGCAATTATCTAATGTAAAGTGTATTTACAACTTGCTGCATCAAACACAAGCCCGAGTAGAAACAAAGACCTGGAATCGCCCCTGTATTATTGTATTTTATTGAACTACCCAATTAATTCTCAGATGCTTGTTGTCACAACTTTATTCTGTAATCCAATGGACCAGTTGAACTAGGTAACGCAAATATCTGAGCTGAAGTAAAGCTGTGCCTATTTTTTTATTTATTCTTGCTCACAAAATAGTTTGCCGCGAGACTGGAGTTAGTTTAAAGTCCCGACCTCTGTACTTATACGATCTTTCATTGCAACCTATCTGCTGCTAGTACCCTGTTAATCCTTGATTTAGACGCTCTAATTAAACGTAGACCTCAAGTGTTTTAAGCTTTAGTGTTGTGATGCAGTAAATAAACCGCTGTTAGCAAATTAGTTAAACAATAAATATACATTTTTCATATGGAAACACACCTAATTGTACGCCTACGTACTATCAAATCGGGTATAGTTAACAAAATGTCATAACCGCAAGTAAAAATTTAAAATTCCTTTAAAAGTATTGTAAGTTTGGCCAAAGCGAAACCAAAGTTTTATAAATTATAATTTCTTTATTCTTCAATAAACCTTTTATACTTAAGATCTGATCATAGTAGAGTTAGTGATACGAGATCCTTGAACGCAAAATGCATTTAATTAGAATAGTGCCTAATTTTTGTACTTATAAATTTTATTTTAAAAACTGAACGCATAAGGCTATAAGAATTCTATGCTTTTAATTTGGGATCAAATATTGTATTAAAATAAGTGAAATTGTAATGGAGTTTAAATTTTGTAAAAGTATTAAAAATTAAATTACTGATATGCACCATTACCACATCAATTTTTAAAGTATAACCAAATATACTGTAAATACTTATATAAGCTAATATTACGGAAATAATGATATCATTCATACTATGCTAATATAAGATGCCCTGGATGAATAATAACTGCCCTAGCATCTGAAAAGTCTTTAGAAAACTAACAAATACTCCTTATGAATAAGACACTTACGAGCAGAATTGAGGAGTCAGAGTTGTTTTTTTAGTTGTCCTGAAAGCGGAGCGAAAAGTTTTGGGGCGAAGTCGAAATCGGACTTGTTTTTTTTAGGCATGTTGAAGTTGTAGTCGTTTTTGCCAATGTTCTTGAGTTGAAGTTGGAATCAGGGAGGGAAAAAATTTTTCTGACTTCACAACATCAGTTAGTTACGAATGCCTTATTTTTACACATACACTTCTAAAAAAGCTAGGTAAGAATATAATAAAATTTAATCTTTATAATGATGATAATGTCTGTTTAAATAAATTTCTTTTGTCATTACACAAACTGAAATTTTTAATCAATTTCTTTAAACAATTGAAACTGTGAAGCTAAGAATTAGTTGCTTGTTTCGGCAGCTCCACTTTTGCAGCTTTTCCAAGTTGGACTTTGCTCTGTACCAAAAAATGTTCAGATATTTTTAAACTCAGAATTGTTATATCCCAATATGTCCAGATGTTGTTTTTTCTTCAGAACAATCCAGGTATTCGTGTAGTTGTTTGTAATCAACTAGTCGAAAATGTTTTTTAGATGATACGTAGAAAAAGATGTATCAAAGAAAAGTTTTTACGCTAAAACTAAGGTTTAAATTATATTATTATTATATTTATTCTATTTAAAAAGATTATACCTTTTTATTTACATTACAATATTAGGTTAATAATTTTTGTAAAAGTTTTATTTTCAACTTTTTTACACTTCAACTATGCTCCTTTTTAAATTTTTAGTGTTTTTGTGTTCGATTTATTTTGCTCCTATTTCAATCGTTTGAAAAAAGTAAAAAAAAGCCGGAATTCTTCAACTATTTTTTTATTTTTTGACTATTTTGTTAATTGCTGTGGTCGCCTTTTTTAACAACATGGCCGAAAAGTTTACATTAGAGAGAAAAAATTAAAAGGACACTTTTGGGATGTCTCGCGGCAAAAGTTGCTACAAGTTTTGTTACGACGAGTCTTCCAATTAATGGGGTTAAATTTGTTTGAAATCATAATTATTAAATTATTTTAGGTTGGAAAAAACACATAACGAAAAAAATTTATGTAAAAAAGACATCGATTATGAGTTCTAGAAAAACCAACAAACATAATGCAACAATTTTTTTTTATTTTATCTCTATGTTTATCTTTTTGACTAGCAGGAAAGCGTTAAAGACGCTATACATAAACCAATAGTCAAGCAATTACCCGAGTTGCTTTCCAGAGATGCCAAAATATTGCTGTCCAGTTGAAATTTGTTGTTCTTTTTTTTCATTTTTTATTAGAGACTCAAATTTAAAAGTGCCTGCCAAAACCATCAAGCTGGGGAAAGTTTCTTAAATTTTTTTTTCCGAGGAAACAACAAAATAAAGCCAGTGGTTTTAAACAAAGACCGTGTTGATCACAATTACAATGCTTTTAATCACTTGAACACGCTGCTGACATTATGCTTCTACAGAACAGAATTGGTTTTTCAAGTTGTTAGAATATTCTCATGGTCAATTATATTTTACAATTGTTTTTCATCACTATCCTTGCAAGCCACAATTTAGAATTTTATTGATTTTTTTTTTTTTTTTGATCAGCATCTTTCATTATATTATTATATAATTAGAACTCGCACTAATACATGTACTTCTAAGTGGGGTAGCAAAAACAAAAGAAAGCAAAACTGAACTTGACTTAAATAAAAAAAAATATATAATAGTAAAAAAAAAACAAAACCTTACGTTATTTTGTGTATGCAAAAAAACATCATTCTTCTAGTTGACTATTTCTTTTTTGCTTAAACTGTTTCAAAATATCTTTTCGTACTTTATAAAGAGGATAATTTTTGAGTGTTATGTAAAAAATATTAATAATACAGCCTAGAAATTTTAGCTTGTTGCATGTCACAGACTTTCTTTTCGGAATCCTAGAGGACCAGTTGAACAAAATAACCCGAATACCTGTGCTGAAGTAAAGCTGTGTCTGTTTTTTATTTATTCCGGCTCAAAAAGTATTTTGCTGTAAGACAAGCTTTTTATACAGTTGGCTTCAACTAAGTTCACATTGATTCGTTTGAAAACTCCTCTCCGTAAACAGGCAGAGACCACCATGTCTAACTAGAAAGGATGTATTACAAAATCCACACAACTAACAACTGAAGAAAACTCTTCTTTTTGGTTTGCCAAATTTAAAAGCGGTTCCAGCGCTAAAACTTAAATTCGTCCGACACAGGTATAATTCTATCCATACCTCCAAAAACACTGATCTCCAAAAACACTGAAACAAAACATTTCCAACACTTGTTAATCAACGACACTGTAACAACGGGGCTAAGTGCCTTTACTGGAAACTCTGCGCTCTAATCAACACTGAAATCGGATTGCTTTATCTCCTTTTTTAAAATCAAGCGCCCGCTTATAGAGAATTACGCCACGCGACGCTACTTTGCTCGAATGTGCTAGACTTGTAATGTTTTTTCTATCACATTGTAGAGCAAAGTTCATAGTCGGTTATCGAATGCTTCTACAGAGAAATTAATCAGAGAATCTTGATAAAATCGTATTACGTCATTAGCTACTGGTTAGAAGAGAAACATTTAAAACAATCCTAAACCAGCATGGTCGAAAAAGCTCCCCCTTGTGTTACTTGAAACAGCAATTTAAGTAATATAAGGGGGAGCTTTCGATGCGATGCGATTATTATTTGACTATGAGAATGTTATGTCATAATAAAAAAAAATTAGTCTAAAACAAAAAATTAACTATATCTTTGTGAAATTAAAATTATCGCGAATGATGTGTGACATTGCATAAGACACAAAAAGTCGTTTAAAGTAAAAATGCGTTCACAAGCTTGTCTTTAGATCAGAGTGGTTAGTTCTTTTAGTTAAAATTTAAAAAAAATTCAGGGTCGTAGTTGATTTAAAATTATCTCAAAATGCGAAAAGCAATTGTCAAGATCTTTTCTTTTTCTTTTTTTTTGTCTTCGCCAACATTGTGTCGCCAGTCTTGGTCAATATGAGAGAAAAATAATTGAAAACACATCACTATGTCTTTAAGGTGAAAAGCAAAAAGTCTTATAATTCTAAATAACCACGAATTTGCTTTTTAACAAACGAAGACTTTTTTATTTGGTTTCACTTTGAAGTGATGGTTTTTTTTCATTATTTTCCACATAGATTTCTTGACCCAGGCAACGGAAGATTGGTAAAGACCTTTACTTGTCAATATCAAAACAAATGCTTATGACAATAGCCCTAACCCATTAACGCCTGAACTTTTTTATGGGAAGATTTCATAACTACTTTCTTATTTTGCATAAAATACCATCTTAATTCAGATTTTTTCACATTTCTTCAAAATACGAAGTATAGGGTGGAAACGCCAAGTGTGGAATAATTTTGTATAGCCTAATCATAATTATTAATAATATGTTAATCTTTACTATTTTACAAGTTAAATAAGTAGCTTATAGCATCTATTTACTAAATCTTATTACCAAATAAAGAAAAGGCTTTAAATTTTGTGAGTTGGAGGGTATACGTAAGACAATTGAAAGGCTTTGCCACCAAGGAAAGAAGGGTTCTGAAATCGTCAAGCTTTGGCTGGATATTGTGAGTCAATCTGATGTGTATAAAGTGATAAAACGGATCAAAGAAACGGGCAGTTGCATTCTACGTGTAAGAAGTACTTCTCCTTGGCCTGTAAGGACTCCACAACTTATAAAAATTACCCAAAAGAAGATTCAGAGGAATTGCAGAAAAAGCGCTAGGCAACTGGCCAAGAATGCAAACATCAGTAATGTAACGATGCAAAAATTTCTTAAAAATAATCTCAAGAAAACCCCGTATAAAATAGTGAAGCGGCAACTCCTTTCCCAACAAAAAAAAATGATGAGACTCCAAAGAGGGAAAGGGCTTCTTCAAAGACTACTCAAAACACACAGCAAAAAACACACAGCCTCCAGTGCTCTGGACCGACGAATAGTTATTTACCGTTATGGCGGTGCACAACTGTGATAATGATTGCTATGGGGCTGATAGCAGGGAAGCAGTCCCTGTTGAAGAAATATCTTCATTTAGAAGACAAAAACCAGCCTCAGCAATGATCTGGGCTGATGTGACCGATTCCAGGTTTAAAACGCCTCTCATTTTTATTGAAGAAGGAGTCAAAATAAACCAACACGTTTATTTACTGTACATTTGCTGAAAGAGAAATTTTATCCCTGGGTAATTTTAAGACCGAACCAGATGGAATAACACTTGAGCAAGACGGTACAACATCGCATACGGCAAAATTGGTCCAAGATTGGTGTCAGGCAAATTTCAAAGGGTTTTGGTCCAAGAATCTTTGGCCTCCCAGCTCTCCAGATCTGAATCCTATGGACTTTGGGGTCTGGTCCATGCTTGAGCAGAGGTTCCGTTCAATGTCCCATAGGAGTGTGGCGGCCTTAAAGCGTAAACTTCAGAATACCAGCGGATACCCTGCGTGCTACGTGTGGCCAAGTGATCCCCACACTTCGTCAACTAATCTGCTCCAATATTAGTTACTTCGAAATACTTATTTGTAATAAAAGTCAAAAGTTTATGCTTTCATTTTATCACTTTTTGTTTGCTTTGTTCGTGTTGCATCTTTAATTATTAAATAAATTGTAAGTCCACACTTGGTGTTTTCACCTTGTAGTTTCTACAATCAACTGTTCTATTTATAGTAAGCTGGGCGGATTAGGCAGCGTTTTTTGTGAATGCTTTACACTGTGATCGATGTATTATGCATCCCAAACATGTCAATAACAACAATTGAAAACAGTTCAAATGAAACAGCACATTATCAAATTATGTTCTTGCTGATTTTTTAAAGTAGTTTGTCAAGGCCCAAGCATTTGATTTTAAATTTGTTACTCTCAAACTTTCTTGTGGTAGCTGGGAAAACAGCCGGTACAAAAAGTGATGTTACATTTCATGCATTAGGTTAGTGGGCTTCTATTACAGCCCTTTAGTTGGCAGTGTCTTTGTTCTTCTCTTTTAGCGATAATATGGCTTTGTCCATCGCAACGATTATTGGCGGTTATGGGGTTTTGGAAGTGAATGGGTAACTAAATGGTCGGCCTTGCATACGCTTTTCATGACCTTTTTGCAAATAGCTTATAGCCACAGCTCTTTAAAAATCTTTTGTAAAAATAGAATTAGGTCCGTAATTCAGCCTGTAAATAACCCAAGCATTCACCTCAGCCTTATCAATCATTCTCGTGACCAAGCGCCAGTGGCGTGCGGTGACCTCTGAGAATAATCATGCAATTGGCATACCGAAACCGGGTCATGAAATCGGGTATTTTATGGGTAGTCAATGAGTAAGACATGCATTATACTTCTGGTAGGAAAAAAACTCTGTGTCAGATTCTAGTTTATCATAGGGTTCAAGACCAAGTTTTTTCCTAGGAATGCAGTGATCTCTAAAAAAAAAAAGGCCATCATTTGAAATCAGTTTTTAGTAATTAACTCTTTGTCCTAGAAATGCAGTAATCTTTAAAAAAAAGGTCTTCCCTTACAATTTTTCTCAACTTTTATCCTTTTAGTCTCGAATTTGCAGCATTTCCTAAAAAAAACAGGTTTTCTCCTCAGATCAGCCTCAAATTTTTCTAATTCCATTCCAAATCAGTACCATTCCCCATTAAATTAAAAAATATAGGCCTCATAGCGCAAAAGTTTGTCATGCAATTTTTATAAATTTGGTCATGCAACGCATGACTTGCATGCCCTGACCGCACACCACTGCCAAGTACCAATATCACTTTTTTCCTCTTATGGCAATAAGGTGGTTTTCTAAAAACCAGTCATAATGCTCCAACCCTCCCATGTATTTGCTGTAATTTTTGATCATAAGGGGATAGGTATTGACACTTTTTTTTCAGCTTTTTACTCCATTTCTTTGTTGTGGCAAGAGGTTCAATCCTGTCTAAATTGGAAGCCAACGCAACTGATTTGTTATCTTTCCATCGAACCGCGATGATTTGGTTTTTTGTTTCGAATCTATAGTTGTACGTTCCTCTCTTTATTTTACCCATTTCTTTCACTGCTTTAAAAGGACAGTTTGTTGTTCTCGCATCTCCCATAGTTTCTGTTGCTCTAAAACCTTTTTTTTTTCAGTAAACAAGAAGCGAGTGACTGATGATTAAATTATCAAAATAAACAAAATGAAACGAGAGATTGTCCGCCGTAGATAACATCCTCATAACCATTCGAGATCCTAGAGGTCCGGTGGTCTCAGAATCATTGGGTTTTTTTCCATAATACAGAGAAAAGTTGAATCAGTACCTGCTTTCACGGCGCACAGGCCATAATTTGTAACCAAATTTTATTGGTTTAGCTCTTATAATCTGCTTCAACAAATGATGTCTATAATGCGGACAATCATATCATCGATGGATAAGTATTTCTCAAAAATCCCCGACTGCTAAAAATATTTATTGAGCAGATTCATTAAGGCTTGATCTTGAAAGCTTTTTCGTCCTTGTTCTCTTGAGTTCGGAAATTATCTTAAAAGTGAATTATAGATTTCTGGGTCAGGTACGCATTACCACTACATGCGTTGTGGACGATGTCCAGACCTAAATCCCTTTCCTTGCTTCAATAATTTCCTTTTATGTCGTAAAGTATGATTTTGTGCCCCGGACCGGTGCCAGGCTTGTTGGGATGGGCTTACCCCGAGCAGCTTGGGTTAAGCTCAACCGCCTGCGGACTGGTGTTGGGCGATTCCATTCGTCCATGCACAATTCGTCCATGTCTCGCTCCTTCACCGAATTGCGAGTGTGGCGCCTCTGAGCAAACCGCAGACCATGTACTAACAGCGTGCCCTATACATCGGGCACCACGTGGAGCACGAGGTCTGACGGTTTTGGATGACGAAACTCGATGCTGGCTTAATGACATCACTGCCAGCGTCTGATCAAGGCAGTGCAGCAGTCTGGGGTAGTAAAAGGATAAACCCTCGGCCCCAGTCCTGTTTGTGTCTGACCTGGAGTGGATACCTCTTCAAACGACGACGACGACGATAGCCACTAAACAATAAAAATCCGATAAAAACTTGCATCTCCTCAAAAAACACGGTAAAGTGGGGTTTGTTCTTTTGTGTTATTGCATATTAAACTGTTTCATCTACAATGAGTTGATAAACCTTGTGGGGAAAATTTTTTTCAAAACTTTGCAGTGGAGTCAAATCATGTAAGTAAGATTCCAGATTTTCTAGCTTTATAGGCTCAGTATCATTTATGTTTGACCACTTGGTGTAGACGAGATTTTTATTTTTCCCAGCAACTTTTGGTCTTTCTTTCCGTTGCTTTTTAGCCGGCGAGTTTGGATCTGCTGACGTACATGGAGCCATCTTCCTCGTAAGCATTTACCACTTCTACAAGACCAGGAACATCACGAGCTAAAGGCGTTGCAGCATATTTGTCATTTAATTCGTCTTCATCGGTAAGGTCATCTACGTTTGGAGGAATTACTGCCAAATCCTTATCAATATACTGTACAAAACTAAGAAATCAAGAGCTGCTACAAGATTCCTATATATCTTGCGACTCATATTGACGGACTTCTTGAAGTACGTTTCTATTACAGTCAATTTCGGATATAAGAGATCCGCCGGGACCAGCTCAATTAATTCCTCATGTCCGAATATCCCTTATAACCGATTGACGCAAAGTTCGATCCGATACTCTAAGAACGCAAGTTTTAAACGCTTAAAACAGCCTTTTTTCACATTTCTCCCTCCAAAAAGCCTGCGAAAAAGACTTGCTCTCAGAAAAGCCCGCGAAAGTGAAATTGGAACACGCGCTTTTGGATGTTTTGACCCATTATCCAAACAAAAAATTGATTCCTTATAACCGACTGAAATTACTAGAAAATTATGATTGGAACTTGGAAATTCTATCCCTTATAAGTGAAAATCCCTTATATCCGGATCCCTTATAAGCGAATATCTTGGTATTATTTTACATTGAAAATCATTGGGACCATTTGAAATTGTGCCTTATCAGCGAAAATCCCTTATATCCGCATTGCTTATATCCGAAATTGACTCTACTTAGTTACTGTATCTATAAAAACTAAAAATAAAAATTTTGTGACTTTTGCTACATGTAATTAACCCTGGTTGATAATTTTTGATTTTTGAAATCAACGTCTAAAGTGCCTAGACTGTCTATTTGTAATTTGTTTTTTACATAAGGTCCTCACTCGCAAACAGCAAAGACGCAGCTCGATACACATGACTCAGCTGGTTCAGCCAAACGAATCCAGGCAAATTGGACAACCCTAAATAAGACACTGAAAATTTTTGAACTGTAATTCGGCCTAACAACATTGTTTTTGTAGCTCTTTGCTTATTGTAGCCCACATGTAAGCTTCATAGCCCAATTTGTGGCCTTTTCTTTCACTCTTTTATCACCTTCATTCTGACTGACTCAATGCTATAAAAAGTTTGGTTATTTTCTTGCAGCTGTATAATTTATCATTGTATAATTTATCATTGGCCCAGATGGTAGGTGCTTTCACGCAGCCTGGGCCGTGAGTAAGTCTGTTCATTGATTATAAAATGACAGACCGAAACCGAACCTACCAAAACGGAAGGGTATCCACCCATTCCGATGTTCAGTGTGGGTCTGTTAATCGGCAAACGTCCTTTTCAGGACGGGGCAATGTCAGGATAAAACTGCCCTTTTCAGGGCACATTGCCAACAAGTTCCGAAGACCCACTATTCTTCAGCTGAACATCGAAGGCCTCACTGCAAGCAAGATGAATGTTCTTCATCACCTCGCTATGCAGTCTGAGGCACTCGTCATCCTACTGCAGGAGACCCACTGCACTGATGCAGAGAAGTTGGTACTACCACACTACCAACTAGCTGGGTCTTCTTTAAGCAGGAAGCATGGCCTTGCCACGTTTGTCCACGAGCGACTGAGATACACGCTTTTGGACCAATCTCCACCGACATCGGAGATCGAGTGGCTGTGTGTGGACGTTGATGGCTATAAAATAGTCAACGTCTACAAACCACCACCAACGCGATTGCGAACCCTGGATCTCCCAGTGTTTCCTCACCCCTGTCTGTACGCTGGCGATTTTAACTGTCGTCATGCTGACTGGGGTTATGATGACAACAGTCCGGATGGTGAGTGCTTGGCTGGCTGGGCAAGTATTAATTGTCTTGCCCTGCTATATAATGCCAAGGACGCTGCCAGTTTTTATTCCGGCCGCTGGAACACTGGCACCAATCCAGATCTAGCTTTCGCTAGCGTAGGTCCAAACAGTCGCTTACCGGATAGACGTGTCCTTGAGAAGTTTCCCAGGTCACAACATCGACCCTCGCTTATTACACCACCAAGGTTTGCTATGGCAATGCCAAGCATGCCTGTTAAGCGATGGAACTTCCGCAAGGCCAAATGGAGTCACTACATTGCTTTGACGAATAAATTCGCAAAGACTTTGTTGCCGCCTGATTCACTTGATGTGGATGCGGCTTAGCAGGACTTCTGTAACATCATTAAGAAAGCAGCCAAGAAGACTATCCCACGCGGGTATCGAAACAACTATATTCCGTGTTGGGATGCAGAGTGTGAATCCCTCTATAAAACCTTTCTGCAGTCTCCTCAGGGAGACGACTCAAGTTTGGCTGCTACAACTCTGCTTGCCAAGCTTGACAGAAAACGGAGGGATCGATGGTCCGAAGCAGTTCGGAGCATTGACTTCTCACACTCTAGTCGAAAAGCGTGGAGTATTTTGAACAACCTTACTGGTAGGTCACGACACTCTCCTCGTCATTGTCCTGTTTCAGCCGATGCTATTGCATCTCAGCTGGTTAGAAATGGGAAATACGAGGCTGTTGATCGCAAGTCATCTCGACTTGTCTTTCAAGAAGTGTCTGACCTTTGGAGAGCCACAACACCAGACGCAGTAAATATCTCTGACAATTTTTCACAGAGAGAATTTGCTGCTGCCCTTCAACATTTAAAACCAGGTAAAGCTCCGGGTCCTGATTCCATCTGCCCCGAGCTTATACTCCATGCTGGAGCTGCTTTGAAGTCCTGGTTACGTGACTTCCTTTCTTCCTGTTTGCGCCGACTCAAAATTCCCAAGATCTGGAGAAGAGCGCTTGTGGTCGCGATCCCAAAACCAGGAAAGCCCGTGGGGGACCCAAAGAGTTATCAACCGATATCTCTGCTCTGTGTCCCCTACAAGATCCTCGAGAGGCTTATCTACGCCCGCGTTGAACCATTAATCGATCCACTGCTCCCTAAAGAGCAGGCTGGGTTCCGACGCGGGAAGTCAACCGTAGATCAAATTGTTCTGCTAACCCAGAACATCGAGGATTCTTTCGAGGCTAAAAAGAAGGCCGGTGCCGTATTTATCGATCTGACAGCTGCTTATGACACTGTCTGGCACCGTGGCCTTACCTGCAAGCTGCTGAGACTACTTCCGGATAAGCACATGGTCAAAATGATCATGGAGCTTGTCCGAAATCGAAGTTTCACCCTTACCACCGGTGACAGCAAGCAAAGCAGGCTACGCCGTCTTAAAAACGGCGTTCCTCAGGGATCGGTCTTGGCTCCCCTCCTATTTAACATCTATACGTACGATCTTCCTTCCATGATTTCCAGAAAGTTTGCTTATGCTGATGATTTAGCATTGTTGCACTCTTCTGGAAACTGGAAGGACTTGGAGGGGACATTAAGCCAAGATATGTCCACACTTTCAGCGTATCTCCAGACTTGGAGGTTGAAGCTCAGTCACACTAAGACGGTGACGACAGCCTTTCACTTAAACAACCGAGAGGCCAAACGTGAGCTAAAGGTCTACAACAATAGTAGACTTTTACCGTTCTGTCCAACCCCTACATACCTTGGGGTAAAACTGGACAGATCGCTCACGTTTCGTCACCATTTAGTGGCATTGCGCAAAAAACTATCTTCGCGCGTCACACTGTTGAGGCGACTCGTGGGCTCGGGATGGGGTGCTGGTGCTAAAACACTACGCATAGCCACCTTGTCTCTAGTCTACTCAACAGCTGAGTACTGTGCGCCAGTCTGGTGTCGCAGTGCTCACACTCGCCTCATTGACAGTGTCTTGAATGACGCCTTGCGCATAGTTACTGGATGCCTGCGTCCCACTCCAACGGACCACCTACCTGTACTTTCAGGCATCCATCCAGCTGAGCTTCGCCGACTGGGAGCGACACTCTCCTTGGCTTACCGTGGATCTCTGGACCCCGATCATATTTTGCATGGTCTGTTAAATGGGTCCTCAGATACTGGCCAAGTGAGACTAAGATCCAGACGCCCGTTTGTGCCAGGTGCGCGGAATCTCTTGGACAATCTTGCCAGACTTGGCATCCGCGCCTCTGAATGGACGAATCACAAATGGAACGCGGAGTACTGTGAAAATGCTTCCAGGCTCCGTGCTTTTGTGCCCGGGACCAGTGTCAGGCCTGTTGGGATGGGCTTACCCCGAGCAGCTTGGGTTAAGCTCAACCGCCTGCGGACTGGTGTTGGGCGATTCCATTCGTCCATGCACAAATGGGGTCTCGCTCCTTCACCGAATTGCGAGTGCGGCGCCTCAGAGCAAACCGCAGACCATGTACTAACAATGTGCCCCATACATCGGGCACCACATGGAGCACGCGGTCTGACGGTTTTGGATGACGAAACTCGATGCTGGCTTAATAACATCGCTGCCAGCATCTGATCCAGGCAGTGCAGCAGTCTGGGGTAGTAAAAGGATAAACCCTCGGCCCCAGTTCTGTTTGTGTCTGGCCTGGAGTGGATGCCCTTCAAACGATAACGAACGAACGAACGATTTATCATTGTTTTGTCTACAATCATCATTGTTTAATTTTCCGGCTACCGAGCCGAACAGAACAAATAAACTCAGAAATTACAAAAAAAGTGCTGATAACCGCCCAGCGTTCTATTTATACTACAGAGATGTTAGCATTTATATTACTTGATAACAGTAATAATTTTTTAAAAGCTTGCTTGTCAGTAGTCTGAAACAATTTATAAAAAAGTCATTTGTAAAGAAATGCTGAAAATTTTCTTCTTCAAATTTTGACTTTAATTCCAAAAGGAACTGACGGTCAGCAAACAAAAAACTGCTACTTTTACATTTACACAATCGACATTTCAAAACTACAAAAATGCCTAAACTTTATTGTTGTGACAGCTACAAGGGTCTTATCATCCAATAGATAGGTAAAAAATGCGAGTTTATATTTGAATCCTGTATAATCCAAACATAGATTACCGTACTGTACTATAAATAGAACACTTGGCGTTAGGGTTAACATAGTCCTTGTTTAACATTTTTAGAAAAAAGAAAACTAAGTTGTCAAAATACCAGAAATTGCAAACAACAAGTGGGTCATTGAATTTCAAAGGGTCTGCTACGTGTAAATAACTCTTGACTTTGTTTTTTGGTTTATAAATTATGCGCTTCACAGGCGGAGGCGTGGCAATTCGCTTTGTCCTCGATTCAATTTGAGCAATTGAAATTTGTCGCACCAGCTCTCAAAAACTTAAAAAACGGAACTATAGTATTTAGACTGCCTTAAACTATTCGGTTGTGGCCATCAAACAATAAACATACAAATCTGAGCACGAAAATTTGTTCAGTGTGTTTGTTACCGGATTGCAGGTGCATTTTATTGACGTCTCAGACTTGTAAAAGGGCCCAATTTTTATGCCCCAACCCGACCCGAGCCCGAAAAGGCAAGCCCGAACCCGGTCCGAACCCGAACATAACCATAAAATTTATTTCAAGCCCGAATCGGGTCCGATTATTTTAGATCTGAAGGTTTTATTTGGCGAATATATTAGGTAAAAGGCAGCCTAGGTTTTTATTTTCTTACTGTTTGTAAAACTAAGCTTAAAGAGCATGATCTTACAAAAACTCAAAAAACAAAAGAAAATTACATAATTCACTTTTGCCTCCTTAAAATGTTTTAGTTTGGTACGACTATGGCTACAATCATAATATAGATAAAAAAAAAATGAATAAAATTGGACAGGTGACAATTTGAAACAAGTATGCCAAAGTTAAAATTATGCAATATTTTTTTCTTTTATTTTGATTAAAACCTTTTGCCTTATTGTAAACGCTTTATGGATAGGTTTTGACTAAAATGATACAAAAATAGCAATGCACATTATTTAGAAGAAGCTGTAATTGTTTGGACTTTTTTAATGTTCATTTAATGTTCATGGTTTCGCCTTATATTTAACTCTATTCGTGGCTACTGAAATTTCTTCGGCAATAGACAACGTTTACTTTTGTTGTTGCAATTATTGTTTTTATAAGTTAAAAACCCGACGTAAATTAAAGAATGCAAACACAACGTTGTTAAAGAAAAATATTTAAATTATGCTTTTAACCCTTTAACTGCCAACAGGGACTAGAGTGGCTTTTAAAGCAATATTTTCGTATCGTCAAAAATATATTGAAATTCTTTCTACAACATGTTAATTTTAAATTTGTTCAATTGTTACTTAACCAAACTTGAAAGAAATAAAAAAAATATGGGTGTTTTTAGTTAAATTTTTTTAAAAATTTTATTTGAAACCAAAAATATAGTATTCCTTGAAAAAATTTTCGAGAAGGATAGATATAATGAACAAATTGGTGTTCTGTCACCAAAACCAAGTTTTTTTTCGAAGTCATCTATATTGACACGAATCATTGCAATTATGCAGCACCAGAATAAATGAACTTACACAAAATTAAACATGAATAAAATTTGGGAGTGCAAAAAGGGATGATATATCCCTCCCTCACAAAAGAAATTCAACGTTCAAAATAATGCAGTGCAGTACAATGGCAATGCAAGATTCAATCTATAAAGTTACTTTCTACTAATCAATAAACTAAAAATTAAAATAAAATGCCACATATTTGAAAAGTACATGCTTTTTCTAACAACTTTCATGTTTACGCTTTTTATGTAGCTCTTGTAGATTTTGAAATATCGCAATTTGTGTAAATTCTCTTCTTTTGTGATAATTTACACAAAAGGGCCTGGCAGTTAAAGAGTTAATTCAAAAAGATGTTGCTGTTCAGACCAGCTGTATGGACGCGGGTAGAATGCATTTATTTTATCTCTATATTTATACTCTTGACTCGCAGGAAAGCGACAGAGGCGCTAATAATGTGCCGTAAAGCGTCTTTTTCAAGGACGCAACAGAATGGCGCGAGTAGGTTTTGAACGTAAAACATGTCAATCATAATCCCGCCATTTGAACTACGCGACCACGCTGCCGACAATAAATTTTAAAAATATAAGTATTTCTGATTAGCCTTTATAAATTTATAGGTTTTAAAAAGTTAAACACTAAAGTTATTCATCAGCGTACCAGGCTTAGTTAGGTGCAAAGTGCAATACCAACTTTGTATATTTCAACAAAATTAAATTAATGCATTTTAATGATTTTAAACCCTCCACAAGTGCAAGCGAAACTGTTTTGTGACTTTATTTCTGATGATACGTTTTTAGGGATATTTTAAACTAGTGACGGGGTCTTAAAACCTCTTTATACGGGTGTGTGTACAATATACATTTATCAGATTGTTTTCGGACAAGCTACTTACACAAAATTATTTGACAATAAGAATGCACCAACAGCAACCTTGCGATTCTTTTATAAAATATTTCTTTTCTACTTTTTCTGCATGCAATAACATTGTAGCTTGGGATTGCTAAAGTTAAGAAAGTGAATTTTTTTCGAAGCTTTTATTTTGTCACGAAACTTATACAAGCTTATAGTTTCGTTGTTCAGAAATCTTTTCACTAAGTTTTATAGGTCAAAATAAAGTTATATTTTAACAAAATTTTATTGTATTGAATTTTTTAAATACAAAAATTTATTTTTTGCTGATTTTTACGCAATTTTAGAGCGGTTATGAACAGTTTTAATGTTTTTTCTACATTTTACAGCTGGTGTTTTAAAACTTTTGAAGCTGCGACTCTTTAGCATCATTTTTTCGTTTTCTTCCCAAATTCTTTGGTCTGGTATGTCTGTTGCCACGATCCAAAAGTCATGTTCTTATTCTACTGTATATTCTTGCAAAAATAGAAAAAATTTTTTGTAAAAAACTTAGCATTGAACCAAACCCGAATTCAAAGTTTATATAAACCGCTAAAGATTTTTTTTGAACCCGAACTGAACCGAAACTGAACTCCTAAAAATGAGCTTTGTTGAACGTAAAACGAAACTGAATATTTAAAAATAAAGTTTGCGAACCTGAAACGAAACATTATTTTAAATGGTTCGATGGCCTGGTTGATCTACCATCATTTTAAAGTGACGTTGTTAAATAAGAGTTACAACTTTTAATACAGATTGATTGCAGACAAATTACGAATACGAAGTTGAATTCTAATTATTAGATATACATTGTACATAAATTAAAGGTCAGTTATTATAGAACATCATATTATACAGCACAAATAGAAACGCTGATCAAAACTAAACAATGCCGTAGCGTGTTTTATATTTTTGTACGTCAGTGCAATAGGTCAGCCATGTTATAAGTTCACGAGGAAACATGTTTGCCAATATTTCAGCACAATCTTTTTTGGTGATGAGCAAACCGTGGATGTTTGCGACTAAATCTCTTTTAAATATTGGGCTGGTTTTTATTTCTTCAACATTAGGAAAATCGTTTCCATTGTTTTTGTTTTCAAATTCATTCAGTGCATCTTTTTCATTTAATTTGGTTCTAAGAGTAAATGTTACATTTTTTCTTTTGTATGGATTAAATTTCAAACGTTCCTCGTTTATTGGATTCTTGTTAAACTTTAATTTTGGATCAGCTTTAAGAAAGATTCCCTTTAGTGCAAGGATTGCTTCATTTTTTGAAAATTTTATATTTTCCTTTTTCTCAAGTTTTTCAACAAATCTATAAACGGTTTTACCATTCTTTCTGTCAATATTAAATTTCCATAAAATATCTTGACAAAAGCTTTTATCTAACGAATATATTTCGATATTACTTTTATATTTCAGCCAACTGCGTTCACTGCTTATCAAGACTTTAAAGTCCAATGTTAAGAAATTTTCAGACATCTTTTACAAATTTAAATGCAGCAAAATGCTTTAAATTACTGTGTAAGTCTGCGTAGATAAAACAATCGGAATTAAGTCAAAGCAATTTTGATAAAAACACCGAAAAACACAAAAAGTAAAACCTTTTACTAAAATATAAATTAGACTTTTCATATTTTTGATGATAATGAAAACTTAATAACAAAAATTACTTCTAAAATTGTATTGTTATAATATTATTCATAACATAAACAAGTAATTGGCAATTACTACAAGTAATAAGTATATTTAATATTTTATGAGATTTAAAAACTTGTAAAAGCTAAATTAAAAAACAAAGAAAAATATGTAATAATTTTCATTTTAACTTATCAATTTTCACATTGATTTGGAAAGCACCACTTGAAATGGTTAACTGTTTTTTACTACCACTCGCAACGCAAAAAAATTTATCTAGCAATAACTATGCTTAAAGTTTAAAATTGTTTTTCATCGACTCAACTGTTTAAACTAAAGCAGTATATGACGACTTAATCATGTTCAAATTCCGTGTAGTGATAAAACTAAACAAAAAATAAATCTTTTTTAATAACTTGCTCTGTTTGATTATTTTAATATCCAAACTTGCTATTATCATTTAAAATATTGCTTTTGATTAACCCTTTCAATTTGTTTGCTTTTATATAAACAGTTTTTAGTTTTTGTATAATGCAAATGTCCAGAATTAAATTTAACTTAATCTGCGCTGAACAAACTTTCTCAAGTGCTGTATGCGCTCTTTTTGTCTTTCGCGCCAAACAAGACACACATAACGTTAACAGTCACAAGACAAATCATTTAAGCAAGTCATGCCTCACACAATTGCCAAACAACTTTGTTTAAACAAAAACCCAAAAATCCCCAGCTACATTAGATGAAGTGTGACGAGTTGGAATTAGAATATTATGAGTAGTTTTTGTAGGATTCAAGCTTTCGCCGAAAACGGCGTCACGCTTTTTAAAATTAACGGTTTTAATTTATTTAGTTGCAATAAAGCTTTTAGTTCAGTACAGTTCAGTTTTCTTTTATTTCTGCTCCGCCACATGAACAAAATAACAAAATGTTGAGAAGTTTGTGTGTTGTTGAAAAACGGGGTTAGAAAAAGGAAGAAGCAACAAAACAAAAAAGGAAAAATTAGCAAGTCATAATATGACTATTGCTAATTAGCGAATTAGCTAATTAGCGATGTAAAGTGTGACTTGTTGTATCATATAGAAGCAAGGTTGCTTCATCTCATTATAAAGTTGTTTAAAAAAATTGAAGGAGAAAAAGAAAGAAAATAAAGTATAAGAACGAGGTTATTTGCTTAATAAAACACTGCTATAGGGGCGGTGCAATGGTGGGACCATAGCAGAGTTTGGCTCAAAGAATATGATCAGTCCTTAAAAATATGTAAAAGCATGAACATATTCTACCAGCCCAACAGGCAAATAAACTCACCGAAATAAATCCTGTTGCGGATCAAAAGATCATTTTTCGAACAAAAACCTCAGTAAAGAAAAATATAAAAACAAAAACATTACACCCTTGATAAAAAAAACAAACAAAAAAACACAAAAACAACATAAAAAAAACATACTAAAAAAAATATCTAGAAAAACCGATGCAAAGCAGTAACAATAAACAGTAAACTAAAATTTATTCAATAGCTAAAAAAATTCTTCAGGTAGAAGCAAAAGAGATTTTGCAGAACTTTCCTTGAGTCTTTTCTTGACCGTCGTAAAGTTGAAGATTTTCAAATTGTTCAGTTGTTTACCTGAAACACAAGAAAAGGAAGACCAGCAAAAGATATTAAATGATGACCTACGTAACAGTTTATAAGCTTGATTGTTGTTCAAGGAGGAATGCTTCAATTTTGTCCAAAAAAATTTAGCGAAGGATAAAAAAATAATATAAAAGCAAAAAATATTCACTTACAATTAGCCTCCGGTTTTTCCATTTTTGTTCCTAATGGCAGATGAGGACTAAAAAGGTTTTCACCTGCAATATGAAGCCTTTTCTTAACGCCCAGTTCGTGATCGACCGTCGTATTGAACCCATCTGCTTTAAATCAATATTTTTAACTCAAATTCATTAGCGGGGATTTTTCGGAAAGTTTGTCCGAGATCCCGGGAATATTAAACTGAAAATTTTTCTGGGATCTCGGGATAGAAACCCAAGTTTTTACCTATCAGTTTAATTTTTTTAAAGTTTCAGTACCGTTTCAAAGACCGGGACCAACAAATTTTTTTCTTTTTTTTAACTTTGGCATTTACAAATTGCTATGTCAGATTTATTCTTATGTTGCAAAAAATAAGAATTTATGTAAAAGCGAACACTATCGTTTCAGCAATCAAGTTTTACAGTTTACAAAAAGAATGATTGAATTTTGCCCAATCGATTTTTTCATAAAAACTGTTAATAGCAGACTCTTTGGAGCAATGTGACATTACAAAGAATGATATTAATTTATTTTGTAAAACTAATAAAACTTTTTCAGTTTTAAAATTAAAAGTTACTGCTAATTTAAACATAGTATATCGTTATTAAAAAATTGTAATTAGATGTCAATATCTTTGCCTTAATAAAATTTGGCAGAGAGGCTTAACAGTTTTTGCAAAGTTTTAATTTTAATATTGATGCTACCAAAGGAACGTCAGAGCCGAAATACGCGTATGTGATGATCAACGTCACAGATAGTAATGTTTAGTGTTGTTTGGAGCCCTTGAAGCTTGCAGGTACAAGCAACGGGTCATTTGATCCAAACTTGCGGCGCAGTAATGCATAGATACAGTAGAACCATAAATTGGACATACACATTAAATTATTGACCAAAGTACTTCAACTGCATGATTTAGAGAAAAAGTTATGTAAACCGTTATATAAATAGGTAAGCAGCCACCATACCTGTAAAGGGCGTATGCACTGTATCCATCCCAATCTTCAAGATCAATTCGCAATTCGTAGGAGCTGAAATTAGTCAACACGTGCAACAAATTTAATCCTGCAATAAATAACTTTTCACAACAATCATAACTATAAGTCGTAGTTAGGGTAACGTGTTTGCATAACATAAATGTGAACATAGCTGGGTCATTCCATGACAAATCGCCACAAAAAAATTTTTTTTTTAACCACTACATCTCCGATTTTGATAAAAATTGGTGTATGTGGTTATCTTATAGCCAAAACCCACTGGTGCAAATATTACGTTTCTACAACTAATACTTTTTGAGTTATAGGGGGGCAAAGTTTTGGGGGAGCAAAAAAATCCTTTTCAAAAAACGCTTATATCTTCTTCAAGATATGTTTAAATTATAACATGTTATGTATGGTTGAAATTAGAAAAGAACAAGGAATTCAAATATAATATCAAACATTTTATAAATATTAATATAAAAAAGTTATTTATTTTTAAAAAACATTTTTGTCCGCCACCCCCCCAAGAATTCTGAAAACCCCCAAAAAATTTTTTGGAAAAAACTTTTGATTCATAAGCCTTAAAAATATGCAATAAAAACAATGGGTATAGACCGTTTATTATGCTTAACACTCAATACAAATGATTCACTAAAGCAATTTTTAGGGCAAATACGTATTTCCAAAAATTCAATTAAAATGTGAAAGATTTTCCTGCATACCTCAATTTTAACATTGAGAATCTTGGCAATGTTTTCTTGGCATTTTAGATTCTAAATAGTTTAAAATAATTTATAATATCTAAAAAAAAACATTTAATGGGGATTAATGTAGGTATCAGATATTGTGGAATGTGCAAACTAAATAGGATGTGTAATATGGCAGCGTAGTCGAGTGGTTGACAGCGTGGTTCACTGGTTAAAACGCCGAGCTTATGATCAACATGGTCTTCGTTCGAAACCCACTCGCGCCATTCTGTTGTGTCCTTGGGAAAGACACTTTACGGCGCATTCCCCTGCTTGGTGGTCCTGGCAAGCAGTTCTAAATTGCAGTCATATCTCTATTAAATTACAAGCGGACAGCAATATCTTGGCATCTCCGGAAGCAGGTCGGGGTAATTGCCTACCCTATGTATTAGCGCCTCCGTCGCTTTCCTACGAGTCAGGAAGATAAATATTGAGATAAAATAAAAAATAAATAAATAAAAATAAAAATAATACCTCTGATAAATATGACTGTATAGGTATTATAGTAAAAAATTAAAATTTTTGTATAGCCATCAGCAATACTAGCCGTAACTCCATTGTTAATGTAATAGAATTATAATCACAAATACATATATAAGTTATACATTTTTTATATTTTTTTCTTCATTGACAACAAAACCAAAAATAAAAAGACACATACAAAAGAATAAAAAATCACGTATATAGTACAATACAATTGCTGCCAGAAGAAGATGCTAGCAAAAGACCTTTTACGTTACCACATGTAAGCTAGCACCTTTAACTATTTGAATCAGATGCTATACATACATATAAAAAATGAATTTGCAATATAAACAAAGACAAACCAAATAAAAAAATAATATTTATCAAGGTTAATCATAAAAAATATGGTGTTATGACAGTTGATTGAATGACACTTGATTGAACACACTTGATCAAAACGACACTTGATCATAACGGTACTTGAGCGAAGCGACACTTGATTGAAACAACACTTGACCGAAATGACACATGATAGAAATTGACAGTTGATAAAAAAAAAAGATTTACTTTCGTATGTTTTTGCGATTACACAATGTCTTTGTTGCTGTAAATTAGATTCATAAAAAGCAGAGGTCATCAGTAAGAGAACAGTTTGTGTTTATTTTTTTAATATTTGGTCAATGTCAAGATCAGGGTTTTTTAAAGAGTTTCCTGGGCTCAGCATTTTTAGGGGAAACAATTAGATTTCATGCCATAGTTATGTTTTGTTAGATGCCTATTGCTGCCATTCCTTTGTATTCAATTTACATTGTAGTCAGTTATTTAGGGGGGGCATTTTGTGATAGCCCCACCCATGCAGACCCTTACAGAAATAAGAGACAGACTGAAAGGGAAGATCTTTTTTTTAGAGATTAATATTTTTTTGGGACAAAAAATTGACAAAACCGGGACAGAGTCAAAGTGAAAAGTTATAGTTTTTTTAGTGATCACTATGGTTTTGGGACGAAAAATTAAGACGGATTCAAAGTTGTAAATTTTCCTTTTTCTTATTCGATCAAATGTCATTTCGATCAAGTGATGTTTCAATCAAGTGTCGTTTGATCTAGTGTCGTTCGATCAACTGTCAGTTCATGAAAAAATATACTGATAAAAATGAAAACAATTCAAAAACATTACAATTTACAAATTGTTGCAAATTACAACATACCGACACAATTTAAAACTATTCAAATACATACAATTTTTTAAAATTATGAAATGAGTTTTCGTTAATGTTTTTAGGAATTTTAGACCATATCTTTAAACCATTAAAATTTAACATCTTTTAGTAAAATTAGAAGATACATACAGTTAAAAACCAAGGGTGTAAACCCGAAGCCTGGAACAGGAAGAAATTTTAGGGTCTGGAGCTGGAGCTGGAGCCAGAGCCACATATTTTAAAAAAGTGGGGTCAGAGTCGAAGTCACATATTTTAAAAATGTAAAGCTGGAGCTACATGTATTTTCAAAAAATTGAACTGGAGGCAATTTTTTAATATGTTGGAGATGGAGCCTAATATTTTGAAAGGCTTGGAACCAGTAAAGTTGCACCAGTTTAAGTTCCAGCTTTGTATTGAATTAAAAGTACACAGCTAAATTTTTTTATTCAAATTAAATATTATGTTTTAGAGTTGCCTCTAGTATATTTGATAAATCAGAAATATATAGTGCTATTATCCTTTGCTTGAGTTGGTTAATTTTCTGCCTCCCAGAGAGGCATGGAATACACTTTCACAGTAAGCAATTACCCCAACCTGGTTCCGGAGATGCCAAGATATTGCTGTCCGCTAGTAATTTAGTAGAGATATTACTGTAATTTAGAACTGCTTGCCAAGACCACCAAGCAGGGGAAAGTGCTGTAAAGTGTCTTTTCCAAGGACACAACAGAATGGCACAAGTGGGTTTTCAACCGAGACCATGTTGATCATCAGTCCGGTGCTTTAACCACTCGACCACGCTGCCGAATTTTAAGAGTCATGGTCACTTTTAGAGTGAAACATTTCTAAAAAAGTCAAGTAGGCAGCGTGGTCAAGTGGTTAAAGCACCAGGCTGATGATCAACATGGTCTCGGTTCAAAACCCACTTGTGCCATTCTGTTCTGTTTTTGGAAAAGACACTTTATGGAACTTTTCCCTGCTTGGTGGTCTTGGCAAGCAGTTCTAAATTGCGGTAATATCTCTATTAAATTACGCTTACAGCAATATCTTGGCATCTCCGGAAGCAGGTCGGGGTAATTGCCTACCCTATGTATAGCACCTCCGTCGCTTTCCTGCGAGTCAGAAGGATAACTGTAGAAAATAAAAGAAAAAATAAAGTAATGAATTTGATCATAGCACACATAAATTAACAGTTTAAGGCAGGGTTGTGGAGCCGGAACTGGATCCAGAGCCTGGAGTGGGAAGAAGTTTTAGAGTCTAGAGCTGGAGCTGAGCCAGAGCCAGTCATTTTAAAATCCCGGAGCTGGAGCCATAGATTTTATTGCTAACTCCGCATCCCTGGTAAAAACGAATCAATTTTTTATGTGGTGAGTATTATAATTATGAATTTGTTCATTGAATGTTCATTGAAAGTAATCCGAAAAAGTTTTAGGAAGCATATTATGCATATACTTAAACATGAACTTTGCATAAGTAAATTTAATAACATTGTTTTTTTTAGGACATTAAATTTATGAAAGAAATAATTTATATTTGTTGATTTTGGTAAAAATAAACAAGAACGAATGAACGTATTTTGATGGACCTGAAGAGGAGCCAGCATTGATTTATTAGCTCTTCTCCAATTCAATACAGAGTTTTAGACGTCCGATTAAAATAATGCAAAATAGATAGTTTTTAATGTCGCTAGGCTAGCACAGTGTCTGAGTACTATGGCACAAACTTTAGAAACTTTAAGTGCTCATTTCAAGTTACCCCAAGGTACTTCAAACTACATTTTCTTTCAATAAAATGACCACTGATGGTAATATCAAAGGAATCAGTAAAATTTTTCTTTTGTTACTGAATGGTACAAAATAGGTTTTAGAGTAGTTTGATAATAGTTTACTTGACTTCAACCATACATCTATTACAAACAATTCTTTATTAACATTATTTTGCACAGATATCAAATAGAGTAGTCTTCATATTAGATACATTTGAAAGATCATTTATTTAGAGTAGGAATAACAGGGTCCAAGAATTTAACCCTGTAGTACTCCACATTTAAGTGTAGTCAAATCAGATGAAGCATTTTTTATTTTTGTTCATTGAATTCTATTACTTAGGTATAATTTTATGATAAATACGACCTTGCCTCTTAATCTAAACTAGATATGAAATTTTTTCTATTGATATATCATGATCATGATTCTTCTTCTTCTTTCGGCTTCTCCTTACTCGAGGTCGCCACAGCGCGATAGTAATCTCCATTTCACTCGGTCTACTTCGTCTCCTTCCCTAGCTCCAACCCTTTCCATGTCTTCTCTCACCAAATCCATCCACCTTTTCCTTGGTTTTCCTCTTTTCCTTCTGCCTGGCACTGCCATCTCCATCATCCTTTTCCCCACGTAGTCTTCTCTACTTTTTACGTGTCCATACCAACGTAGCCTCGCATTCCGAAGTTTGTCTCCCAGCTTTGCAATTTTCGCAGTCCCTCTCACATATTCGTTTCTTATCTTGTCCTTTCTTGTCACTCCCAATGCCCATCTCACCTTTTTCAACTCTCCAACTTCCATTTTTCCTATTTGTCGTTCAGTCACTGCCACCGTTTCCATTCCATAAAGCATGGCTGGTCTAACAACACTCTTGTACATTTTACCCTTAACCTTTGCTGATAACTTCCTGTCGCACAGAACTCTAGATACCTTCCTCCAACTCATCCATTCTGCTTGGATCCTTCTCCTTACTTCTTCTTCACATCTTCCATCATTACTAACTGTTGACCATCATTACCTTCCATCATTACTAACTGTTATCTTTAGACTTTATCATGATCATGATTAATAGTGTCAAAAGCTTTGCTTAGATTTAAAAACACAGAGCATGTAAAGTTGTTGTTGTTAAAATTACGAGTAGATAGTAGTTTATCACAGATGGTTGCTAAATACAAAATGTTTAAAAATCATACTTATTATGAATTAAATACCTACTAAACATTAAAGTTACTTTTGCAACTCCCTGCTTTAAAATGAAGCCAATGCCGATCAACAACATTGTATTTTTAGCAAAATGAGGGGGACATCGGTTCTATATTTAAGTAGACCTAACATCATTTAATCTCAAGTTTAGCAACTAGGTATCTATTAATGCAATAAAAAGTGAATGCTGTTCAAAAGTATTGCCATATTTATGTTTTTAGGACTGAGATAATAACTTAATGGATAAATTTTTTTAAAAAATCCATTAAATTAAGTAAAATTTTTCCTAAAAATTGCTTTAGTGAATCATTTGTATTGAGTGTTAAGCATAATAAACGGTCTATACCCATTGTTTTTATTGCATATTTTTAAGGCTTATGAATCAAAATTTTTTTCAAAAAAATTTTTTGGGGGTTTTCAGAATGCTTGGGGGGGTGGCGGACAAAAATGTTTTTTAAAAATAAATAACTTTTTTATATTAATATTTATAAAATGTTTGATATTATATTTGAATTCCTTGTTCTTTTCTAATTTCAACCATACATAACATGTTATAATTTAAACATATCTTGAAGAAGATATAAGCGTTTTATGAAAAGGATTTTTTTCGCTCCCCCAAAACTTTGCCCCCCTATAACTCAAAAAGTATTAGTCGTAGAAACGTAATATTTGCACCAGTGGGTTTTGGCTATAAGATAACCACATACACCAATTTTTATCAAAATCGGAGATGTAGTGGTTA
This sequence comes from Diplosoma virens, assembly GCA_963680785.1. NCBI lineage: Eukaryota > Metazoa > Chordata > Ascidiacea > Aplousobranchia > Didemnidae > Diplosoma > Diplosoma virens. The sequence goes on along the minus strand of OY796880.1, from coordinate 9,172,283 downwards.
AAAAAAAAATTTTTTTGTGGCGATTTGTCATGGAATGACCCAGCTTAACCCTAGAATGCATAACATGGTTCAAATTGACCCAAACAATGCTACTCATGTTGATTGCTTCAAGCGTTTTGTAAATTTTCTCACAGCGTTTCTTGACTTTGTCACCGAATTATTACACTACCCCAAAAGATAAAAGGTTTGCTCAAATTTTTAAACAATATTTAAAAAGTGTTGTTTTTCATAAAATACCCCAAAAATGCATAACATGGGTCATTTTGACCCGAAGTGAGTTTGATAAAAAATGCATTAGCTAGGATTGTAAAAGTGTTGTGTTTAGGCTGCTGAGGTTTCTTATTCTTGGTTTGCAGGTTTTTAAAGAACACCTTAAGTAGGGAAAACCTATGTAATTTGAATCATTTGGTATTACATAAAAAAATTTCTGTCAAAAATATTTTAAAAACCGCTTTATTTAAATAAATGAGTTATTAAAATAATTCAAAGCAAAAAAACAGCATGGCAGCACTGCCTTTTTGTTGAAAATTAAAACCTTAATTTGAAAGTGTTTTATTATTAAATTTGGATGCCATAATTTAAGCATTTTCTTATTTAGTTTACATTCAAATTTTTTTATTAGTATTTCTATGCATGATAGGGAATTGGAAACTTTTCAAGTAAAATCTGTTTTAAAATATCAAAAACATAAAATATAAATTGAAAAAAATCAACAATTCATCATGGAGTGTAAATTGAACCAGCAGTGGTTCAATAATTTACACAGGATGCTTAAACGTTTAAACCTTGGTTTCAATAAGTTTCAAGTGATACATTAAGTATGTGCTGATATTAATTATCTCAAGTTTTATTGTTGTGACAATTGTAATGTTTGAAACTATATTGAAGACTTGTCACACTTGTCAATAAAACTTTTATCAATGTTTAATTATGCTTGCTATTCACAGTGTCAGCCATTGCTTTTTTGTGATTGTATTTATTCAGTGGTAAGCTAGTACTTCCTTAAAAAACTTAGGCAGTTTAATGTACACATTACTGTGGTTCAAATTACACAAGGCATGTGTAAATTGAACCGGTTAAGGTATAAATAAAAAACCTCAATAACATAAGTATTTTAAATTTTATGTTTTTGTTCTTTTCCCAGTATAGTGTCTGTGCTATTATGATTTTAACATAAAAAAGTAAGAACAATTGGTCTTGCTGTTATACTTTTATAAGCATTTTTTCTTAAGGAGTTCAAATTACACAGGTTTCTCCTATAATAGCTAAGCCTAATAGCAAGCGTAAAATGTGTATTGAAACAGTTGTGCAACAAATAATGGCTACAATGGAGGAAGAAGACGATTAAGACATTGTTGGCGAGAGTGGAAGCAGTAAATCCGATCTTTCAGATAAAAATGATCCGACTTATGTCGCTCCCACTATTAAAACTCGTTTTTTAAAAACCAAAGTAATAACAATTGGATCTACATATTCGACTGATTATGAATCAAAAAGTGAGGAAGAAGACAAAAATTCTCTAAACATTTCACCATCAGCACCCGACACTTCATTGTCAATATGCAGAATTCTTCGGACTGGAAAAGATGGAACTTTCTTGAGCTCATCTTCATCTGAAGAAAGATGTAGAACTCACTATGTCATTTGTACAACATTACACACTGTTGCATCATCAAAAATCTATATTCCCTAGGATGCTTTTTAGGTTTTTCTCAGTGAAACTATCATCAAGGAAATATTGTTGTGTCCAAAATTGCAAGGTCGACGAGCTGCCACACAATGGAACGCTGTACAAAGGAAAAGTTCTTAACTTTTGTTGGTGTTTTGCTTCTTGCAGGAGTAGAAAAAAAATTGGATTTGGATACACGACAATTATTCTTGAACCCGAAACAAAATCCTACCTACAAAGCTGCATTTGGTGTCAACAGATTTGAAAATATATTAGATCATCTGCGATCCGATGATAAGAGAACACGGGCCGAATGACTGAAGCAGAATAAACTGGCTGCATTCAACTACATATGGAGTTTATTCATTCAAAACTGTAAGACCCAATTTTCCCTTGGAGCTTTTACTACCGTAGATGAACAGCTAGTGCCATTCAGAGGGCGATGTCCTTTTACCCAATGCATGCCAAGCAAACCAGACAAGATGGCATAAAAAGTTTTTGATTGTGCAATGCCTCGTTACCTTATGCTTTTAAAGCAAAGATTTACGTTGAAAGACAACCAGGGTCAGCACCCAAGAAAAATCTTATGATATGTAAACAAATCACTAACTTCTAATCCTAAAATACGTATAACCGTAAACCCTGGCATAAAATATACCAAAGTTTATCATTTTATAAAATTTTGACTGGCAACCCTTTGACCGACGATGATGCAAAAAACAAACTAAAGCCAGTTACCGATGAAACAGTGACTTCCTAAAAAGAAAATTGAAAAGAAATTGCCTTCAGAATGAAAATTAACTGCTATATCAATATGGGTCAAAATAACTCATGTTATGCATTATCACAGTTTTTTCGTGCATGCATTCTTGAGTTAAGCAGGCAGATGATCTCTGATAATATATTTGTTTTCTATGTAAAAGAGCCGGAACTGATGAAATGCAGTTTATTGTCGCAAATATTTTAATTTTTGGTCATCTATTTTTCATGTTATTTTACAATCAATTTTTTCTTCTACGTTTGGTCAATTAATATTAAATTCAGCTTGCTTTTTGCTGCTTACATGTCAAACGTGTTTGCACACTAGGCTGATGGACCTTTACTTGGTATAGCCATAATTTAAAACACGAATCGGACCAAAGAGTAAATTGATAAAATGAATTAAAATGCCGAAAAATTGTAAAATGAAAAGAAATAATTGGTTAAAAGCAACAAATCAAAAATAATAAAACATGTGTCATATATTTATTGATAAAATCATAATTTATTTGTTTAAAAATCTAAGATGATATATCAGAGATACATTGATCATATTAAAACTAATATTCTAAAAAGATATGTACGTCTGCATTTAAAGATGGTATATCAGAAATAAGTGTATGATATCCAGAGATATATCGTCACTTTAAAAATATCTAAGATAATTTTTCTCTCTTTGAAGTAAATAGCCTGAACCTGGACAAACAGCAAACTATTTTTAAAGAGAGTTTAAAACTTGAAACTATAGTAAAGCCGCAAGGTCGAGATTCAACGTTTGTGATAAACAATGCAGCAGTTGATGTTATTTTTAGTGCTCTGTATTTTCAACTGATTAATTTTCAAGCTAGTCATTAGCGTAAATGATGCACAAATTGTTTCTGTCGGTGCTGGAACGCATTATTACATGTAAAAGCCCATAAAACCCTAAAAAATAGAATTTTTAGAACAGCTTTATTATTAGGTTTATATGTTGCCACTGGTACATTTTGAGGTATAAAAATTATAAAAATTGTATACAAATAAATTGAAAAATCTTGATTGTAATATTCTGTAGCAAGAATAAACGTTTATTTTATGACATAACAGAAGCGACTAAAAATACTTAAATGCAAGCATTAAGCTTTTTTCTAAAGTTTGAAGAAGAGATTCGAGTATCAAAGTTATAAAAAGTCTAATATTTTAAGGACTTGAATCAATCTGAATCAAATCTGTAGTCGTTCAAGTCGGAATTTATGACCAATTTCACATATACAAGAGCAAGAACAATACAAAAATATTTAGATATTTGTTTGATCTTATTCAAACAAATAAGTTTTGATCATAAAAGAAGCAAAAGCAACAACAAAAACAATATTGAAAGTTTTATTAATTTTATTCATTCACTCAAATATAATACTAAAGTGAAGTAAAACTAACCCAACTAAAAGTTTCCTTCAAGTTGTCCAAATACCTGTGCATATTCTGTCCAATTCCTATAAAACTCAACATTGCCATCAATACTTCTTTGAATTACATTAAAAAAAATGTTTTTAAAAATAAGGTATCCTATATTTTTCAATTATAAAGCAGCTGTTTATAAAACAAAGTATTGGTTAATAAACAAGCCAAATAAAACAAAAAAACTCACCATCCAATTTCCACCGTTCGCATCCAACTCGCAGTACACTGCAACAAGTGCACCTATACCTTGGACTGCAATTTTATAAATTTTACTTGTGGTCAATCCAGATCGAAAAACATTGTCGCAGGATGAAACAATTTCTGTGAAATGAATTAAAAATAAACTTAGTCATCAACTTTGATTTTACAGAGATAAAAACTATTTAAATATTTTCATGAACTATAGTTTGCTATACTTTGGTTTGGAACATCGCAGATAAATGACATCAAAGCCAAAAATGGAAAACTTGTTTTATTCTTTTAAAAAAATTAAACTTATTGGCAATAATTAAAAGATAAATGATATCTTTTTTAAAAAAAATGTTTTTCCAAAAGAAATCACTCCTGTAAAATAAAAGGTTTCATTAAAATCCATAAAATAATATTCCGACCAACTCAGTTATGTTTTACTGAATGGAACCTTCGAATGTAAACTCGACTAATTTTAATATTCTAACCTTACAAACCAAATTTTTACATATTCTATTACAATTCCTACCTTCTTGATAAAATATTCAGCACGAAATTTAAACCTGATCGTATTCTTGTTGGTTTCGATGTACAATATTCTTTAGCTAAAGTTTCTTTTACTCATTATATCAACTCAAAATATAAAAAGATTACACACAATCCACCACCAAAGACAAAAAATAAACAAAATGTTTGCTTTAGCTAACGAACAACTTAACAAAATTAAATTCAATTTAAGATTTTAACATATGGTGTTGATTTTCCACTAAGTACCACTACATGGAAATCTAAAATAATTTTATGTCTACTAAATTAAGTCAAACAAATTTGCTTTTTTTGATTACTTTGATATGAAAGTTACTAACTTAAAAAATATAATTTAAAATAATGTTTATGATTTATGTTTTTTTTGATATTTTTACGCACTTTTGATAATTTTTATAAAAAGTTCTAGAAATCAAACAACGAATATTATTTTTGTAATCCACTTGTTTTTGTAACACAGTATTTGTGTAAAAAAACTCAATTTAATTTAACCCACTATTTGTATAAAGAAAATACAGTATTTTACAATTGTCTTTTTGCATCAACAAGAAACAAGTGTGATTTAAAAAACATATCCTATTCATAAAACTTTTCAAGTAATCAAACATTTTTAGTTGAAATTAAGAAATTTCAGTGGCTCTGAAATGTCTTCTATAAATTTTTGTGTTTGTGAGATATTAACAAGTATACATCGGTATATTGTCCAGACATTTCGTAAAGGTCTAGGAGCATTCGAATTTCAATAATCTACTTTTTACAGGATAGTGAGGTTAAAAATCATATTTTTATCAGTAACAGTGTTGTAGTTTTTACTGAAGCTTATACTTTGTGTCTGTAGACTAAAGGCGTGTTTACAGCCGTTTACAGTACTTTTTTTTTTCAGCGCGATCTTGGTTTGTTTTATTGACGCTCAAATCCACTCATTTTTTCTCGAAAACATGAGTGGATTTGAGCGTCAATAAAACAAACCAATATCGCGCTGAAAGAAAAAAGTACTGTAAACGGCTGTAAACGCGCCTTAAGGACCCAATTAAAATTCCAGAGTTTTTAATTTTTGATCATTCACAAGAATTGATTTTTTACTAAAGAGGATGATGGCTTTTATAAATTAAAATTAAATGTTCGTTAGAAGTTAGGTGATTTTACTTATAAATTTCTTCATTAAATATATGACTCCTTGAACTTTGACAGATCTAATAAAATAATATTTTATTGCAAGAAAAATCATTTTTGAAAGTCAAACTATTTGACGTGCAAGAAGTTATAAAAATTTCATAAGTTAGTTGTTGAAAGATTTTTGCCGGAGTAACCAGCACTACATATGTAAATTTATCCGTTAATTTAATCGATAAAAGTTCCATGAATGCTTGCCAAATATTTTAGTTTTTTAAGCTTGATCAAAGTCAACTGTAATGTTTTTTCACAAATTTTTGAAATTATTTTTGAATTATCTGACACAGAGTTTATAGATCGATCGTCGTCGTCGTCGTCGTCGCTTGGAAAGGTATCCACTTCAGGTCAGAGACAAACAGGACTGGGGCCGAGGGTTTATCCTTTTCTACCTCAAGCTGTGTACTGCCTGAATCAGATGCTGGAAGTGATGCTGTTAAGCCAGCATCGAGTTTTGTCATCCAAAATCGTCAGACCTTGTGCTCCATGTGGTGCCCGATGTATAGGGCACGCTATTAGAACATGGTCTGCGGTTTGCTCAGAGGCGCCACACTCGCAATTCGGTGAAGGAGCGAGACCCCATTTGTGCATGGACGAATGGAATCGCCCAACACCAGTCCGCAGGCGATTGAGCTTAACCCAAGCTGCTTGGGGTAAGCCCATCAGACATGGCACCGGTCTCGGGCACCAAACATGGATCCTGGAGGCATTTTCATAGTACTCCGCTTTCCATTTGTAATTTGTTTACTCAGAAGCGCGGATGCCAAGTCCGGCAAGGTTGTCCAAAAGATTCTGCGCAGCTGGCGCAAACGGGCGTCTGGATCTTAGTCTCACTTGGCGAGTATCCGAGGGCCTACTGAAAAGACCATATAAGATATGATCAGGATCCAGAGATCCACGGTAAGCCAAGGAGAGTGTCGCTCCCAGTCGGCGAAGCTCAACTGGTTGGATGCCTGAAAGTATTGTTGGAGTGCAAGTGGCAAGTGGTTCGTTGGAGTGGGACGCAGACATCGAATAACTATGCGCTAGGCGTCGTTTAGGACACTCAGGAACGATTCTGATGAACGCCGTTTTTAAGACGGCATAGCCTGCTTTGCTTGTTGTCACCCGTACTAAGAGTAAAACTTCAATTTTGGACAAGCTCCATAATCATTCTGATCATGTGGTTATCCGGAAGAAATATCAACAGCTTGCAGGTAAGGCTAGGGTGCCAGACAGTGTTATAAGCAGCTGTCAGATTGACAAATATGGTAACGGATTTTTTCTTAGCTTCAAAAAATCCTTGATGTTCTCGATTAGCAGAACAAAAATCCTTGATGTTCTCGGTTAGCAGAACAACTTGATCTACGGTTAACTTCCCGCGTCGAAACCCAGCCTGCTCTTTAGGGAGCAGTGGATCGATTAATGGTTCAACGCGAACGTAGATAAGCCTCTCGAGAATCTTGTAGGGGACACAGAGCAGAGATATTGGTCGATAACTCTTTGGGTCCGCCTCGGGCTTAATTGGCTTTGGGATCGCGACTGCAAGCACTTTTCTCCAAATCTTGGAAATTTTGAGTCGGCGCAAACAGAAAGAAAGGAAGTCACGTAACCAGGACTTCAAAGAAGCTCCAGCATAAATTATAATCTCTGTGAAGATGGAATTAGGTCCCGGAGATTTACCTGGTTTTAAATGTTGGAGGGCAGCAATAAATTCTTTTGTAAAAAAGTATTAGAGATATTTACTAGGTTCAGTGTTGTGGCCCTCCAAAGGTCAGACACTTCTTGAGAGACAAGTCGAGAAGACTTGTATGGTCAACAGCCTCGTATCTCCCGTTTCTGGCCAGCTGAGATGCAATAGCATCAGCTGAAATGAGACAGTGACGAGGAGAGTGTCGTGACCTACCAGTAAGGTTGTTCAAAATACTCCACGCTTTTTGACTAGAGTGTGAGAAGTCAATGCCACAAACAGCTTCGGACCACCAATCCCTCCGCTTCCTGTCAAGCTTGGCAAGCAGAGCTGTAGAAGCCAAACTTGGTTTGTCTCCCTGAGGAGACTGCAGGAAAGTTTTATAGAGAGATTCACACTCTGCATTCCAACACGGAACGTAGTTGTTTCGATACCCGCGTAGGGATAGTCTTTTTTGGCTGCTTTCTTAATGGAGATGCAGAAGTCCTGGTAAGCCGCATCCACATCAAGTGAATCAGGCGGCAACAAAATCTTTGCAAATTTATTCGTCAAAGCAATTTAATGACTCCATTTGGCCTTGCGGAAGTTTCATCGCTTAACAGGCATGCTTGGCACTGCCATAGCAAACCTTGGTGGTGTAATAAGCAAAGGTCAATGTTGTGAATTGGGAAATTTTTCAAGTACACGTCTATCCGGTGAGTGACTGTTAGGACCTACGCTATCGAAAGCTAGATCCGGATTGGTGCCAGTGTTCCAGCGTCCGGAGTAAAAACTGGCAGCGTCCTTGGCATTATACAAGAGGCCGGATAATTAGTACTTGTCCAGCCAGCCAACCACTCACCATCCGGACTGTTATCATCGTAACCCCAATCAACATGACGACAGTTAAAATTGTCAGCATAAAGACATGGATGACGAAAAACACTGGGAGATCCAGAGATACCAATCCCGTTGGTGGGTTTTGTAGATGTTGACTATTTTATAACCATCAACGTCCACGCACAACCACTCGATCTCCGATATCGGTGGAGATTGGTCCAAAAGCGTGTATCTCAGTCGCTCGTGGACCAACGTGGCAAGGCCATACTTCCTGCTTAAAGAAGATCCAGTTAGTTGATAGTTTGGAAGTACCAACTCCTCTGCATCAGTGCAGTGGGTCTCCTCCAGTAGGATGACGAGTGCCTCAGACTGCAGAGCAGGGTGATGAAGAACGTATCTTGCTTGTAGTGAGGCCTTTGATGTTCAGCTGAAGAATAGTGGGTCTTCGGAACTTGTTGGCAATGTGCCCTGAAAAGGGAAGTTTTTTTCCAGGCATTGCCCCGTCCTGAAAAGGAGGTTTGCCGATTAGCAGACCCACGCTGAACATCAGAATGGGTGGATACCCTTTCGTTTAGGCTGGTTTGGTTTCGGTCTGTCATCTTTAGGTCAATCTTATTAAGCGATTAATCGCACTTGAAAACAATTTAATAATGCTTTTGTTTATAAACATTTTGTTTGATTAATATTTTTGTTTAAAGATTTTATTTGCTGACGGACGACTAATTTACTTTCAACATTTTTGCACAGCAAAGCGTTGTAACGTTTTTACACAGCAAATTTCATATTTAAACATAGTTTTATATATACAGTACATACTGTGCATTCCATAATCAAATATTTTTTAAAGTTTGAATTAAAAGTAGCTAATCAAATTGTGTTATTTAATTGCATTTTTGCAATATTTTGAATCAATTCTAATGTTCTAGTATAAGATTTCGCTTATACTTTTTAATTACTTTTTTCACAATTCTTTCCAGAGTATCCAGGAAAACACGAACACACATAAGTGCTGTTTTTATACGAGCAACTTTCATTTACACACGGTTTGCTTAAACAAGTTTTTAAACCTAGAAACAAGAAACAAAAATTGTTTCAACAAATTGTAGGTATCGTATTAGGCAAAAATTAAAAATTTGACAAAATTTTTATTTTAGATAATTTAATTCAAGTTTATTGAATAAGCTTCTTCGATTAAAGAAAATATCAAATTTTATTTATTATTATACGATAATTGCTGGGAAGAGAAGAGAAAAAATTAAGAGTAGATTAAATTTACTGGAAAATAAAAAATTAAAAAAGAAAAATTTTTGAAACCAATTTGTTTTTTAAAATGACAGGCAGGCAAGAAAGGAGGCGTTAAACCTAATGTGTTCATCAATCGATTAAACATACCTACTTATAGAAATGCTAAAATATTGCCATCTAACTTACTGTAATTTATTTGGATTTGGATTGGCTTTTTAAGATCACCCTACAGTACCAAAGAAAGCACCATAAAGAGTCTTTTTTTAAAATACACCAGTAATTGCTGAAAGTTGTGTCAATCGACAGTGTGTTGATAGCGTTCGGTATCACTACGGCGTTCCCACCATTTTTGGCCGCACTGCGGGCTATAACGTAAAAAATCACTTTGAATCTTAACACTTAACCAGTTAAGCGCGTTGCGGTTTTCGGTCTGTCTACTCGCTCAGTGCGTAACGATTTTTGTCTAGTATATGGCGGTCGCGGAGCGTATCATGCATTACGTAATCGACTTCTTGCTGTTGAATTTGTTGTTTGGCCTCGCTTCATCTATTTATTAGTTTATGTAATTCAATGACAGAACATCTTGATTTTGTACTTTTTACTTTTGCAGTATATATAATACAGCTACCATAAGAGCGATACAAACACAAGAAATTATAGAGTAAACAAATGATCTCCCAGCTGATGTTATATGCTTGATAGGCACAAGTTCAATAGTTTTTCTTGGTATGGTAAATTTTGAAGCAAGGTGAAACACACAAAGCTTTGTCGCATTCCTTGCACATAAAATGCGTTTGCTTTCGTTGTTTGTTGGTGTAGCATACGTGACAACGGCGTTGTGGCTTTGAGTTGCATGATGTTGGAGGAATTTCTTCTGGGAAATGCCGGCCTGTCAGGCGCAAAGGCGACTGTTCAAGTGAGGGTCGGCGCGACTCTCTCTGTGCTCCTCCTTTGTACGTTTCAATAAGTCTATCCACCAAAATCAGAATAAACTTCAGTCTACTCCACTCGCCACCGCACTTTTTGTACAACAGATAAGCATTGAAGGTAGCCATGTCCATGATGTGTCGAAACTGCTTCTTATAATATTTTTTCAGCCGTTTCCGAGCAGAAGGGTAAGAAGCCAAATATGCATCGCTCAGGTCTACTCCTCCCATTTTGTCGTTGTAGTCAAAACAAACCTGAGGCTTCACTGCTTTTTTTCCACGGACTACTATCTCAACAGTTGAGTCATCATGAATGGTGCTAAGCATGTTGACATATTTTTTGTCTCTCCACCTCAGGGCCATCACTTTTCCTCTATACATCGCCGCTACTTCACCTTTCTTGAGAATCTTGGACATGAGATCTTTAGGGAGGCCTTTTGAGTTGGCACGTACTGTTCCGACAGCATCAGTTGAATTTTCACATAGCTTATCAAACAGTTGCGTAGAAGAGAAAAAATTATCCATGCTGATACAATAGCCCTTCCCTAATAATTCGTGAGCAAGTGTCAGAATGCATTTGGTTCCCATGCTTTTTTCCTCATGATACTCGTTCAGGAAAGCAGTCTCTTTTCCAGTATAAACAAAAAAATCCCAAATGTATCCAGACTGTGAATCACAAATCTCGTAAGACTTAATTCCGTATCTTGCTCTTTTTGAAGGTATGTATTGTCTCCATCCCAGTCTTCCCTTCCACAGCATCAGAGACTCATCTATTGATACATGTTCATCTGGGATGTACACAGATGAAAATTTTCTTTTCATGTCAAGTAAAACTGGCCACAGTTTTGCCAGTTTTTTTGGAATACTGTCATTACTTTTGCTGTTGTCTGAAAAGTGGAGAAATTTTGAAAGAAGAGCAAATCTTTCCGATGACATTGTTTTTCGAAAAAAAGGAGTGTCAATCGATTCCTTTTTACTAAAAAATAAGCTTTCTTTTGGCTTTAGGATGATGCCTTGTAAAAGCAGAAGAGCAAGATACACTCTAATTTCACAAGGATTAGTGTCTGTCCAAGAATTTACTCGGGACCGTCGCTTCAGTCGACCATCATGCTCTTCTTTGAATTGTTGAGCGTATACATTAGTTTGCTCAGCAATGAGGTTTATTAGTGAGTCATCAAAAAATAACTCGAAAAATGGAAGGGGATCTTCCTTATTTTCAACTACCGCTTTCATTCCTGGACTTCCTGTAAATGGAAATCTATCTCTGTTCTGTTGCGCTCCTGTACTCCAAACTGAGTTCGATTGTACAGGTATTGCCTGCTGTAGTGAAACATCACTAGTATTATCGCTGTCAATGTCATGTGAAGGAGAATTGAGGTCTAAATTATCTGAGCTGCAACTCATGTAACTCTCTGAATCACAGCTTTCTGCACCTTGCAAGCAAGGTTCGTCTTCCATGTCTGAATCACTAGAGTCATCATCCGATTCGTCGAGCAGGCTTCTTAGAGCCTGTTCTGATAAATGCTTTCTTTTGTTGGAAGCCATAAAAAGGGAAACGAGATACACAGAATATATTATAGTAAAACTGTAATATAAAATCGTTTAGATCAGTCTACATACGCTGTAACTGAAAGAAAAAAAAATCAAAAGAATGAAAGAAAATTTATCTCAAATACACTCTATATTCTATACGATAAGTAGGCTACCACCTCCACGTGGCGACTAAGAATGTTGAGCTAATCTATTTATAGTGCTAAGCTTTCAGCATGATTCACGCACTGTTGCACAAGGTTTACCGCAAGTCTCGAAGCAGTCAATGCTACAGTATAAAAGAATTGAATTTGATAAGGGTCATCTGAAAGAAGATGCCAAAAATGATTGTAGTTTATAGTATCTTCTGGGGTTGAGTTGAACGATGTAAAGCACTCTTAAGTACTACAATGTGATAGCTAATGACGTGAAAACAAGTTTGTAAACTATAGTATAAGGTTGGACAATGATGGCATAAATGTATGCCATACGGACTAGCGGAGTAAACCACCCATGTTATACGCACTCCAGTAAAGCAACTCTATGACATCATATAATGCCATACGCGATCAGCAAGTTAAAATGGCACGACATATATTAATGCCTTACGCGCTTAACTGGTTAAGCATACCTTCAAATATTTGATTTAGTTGATTCCATTTTTTCTTCAAATTATTACTTTGAATTTCTACGTTGTTTTCAACAAAAACTATAATAGGTTGATAACTTCAGACTAATTAAAAAATCATTTAACCATATTTTATTTATGACAAAAATAGTTGTTATTACAAAATTTTAGTTATTTTAAAAAAACTAATTTTCACAGATACATTTATAGCTGTATACTGATAATGACTTTGCTAGATTCTTGTTTTGAATGAGGAAGATATCTACTATGATTAATGAAAAAACATTTGTGTTTTTTATCATTAAACTTATTTTAATTTAATAATCCAGTTTAAAAAATATTTTTCCTACTTGCTCTCATCTTTTTGCAAGTTAATTTGCTTGTTGGAGAAAGAGCGCTTTAACTAAGCAGCAATTTCTTCTGATTTATTTTTTCTCTATAAGAACAAGACACCTTACCAAATAAGTTGAAAGAATTTTAACTTGGGTTATTTTTTCCTGGGAAATATGTGATATTTTCTACTTGTTTTTTTTATCGTTTTAAATAATATCTTTCTACACTTTAACCTTAAAAGGCCTGAGTAAACAAATATGTCCTGTTAGAAAAACACGGTTTATGTATCTAATATGATAAAATTTGCATTTTCAAGCCAAATATAGCAATTCTGTCCTTTCCAAAATTTGGAAAAAAAATTTTTTGGCGACTCTGATGTAAGATCGGTTAATTTTTTTGTTTACCAGGTGACTCATTTTATATTTTTAACACTAGCTTTACAGGAAATTTTTTATACCTATTTTTACGGAGGGGTTGTTTTCGACCCCGATCTTGTTTTGCTTATTCTAGTTTTCTTGCATTAGTTTCTGAACTACTAGTCTGCTGTATTGCAATGATTACGCATAACGAAATGATTTTACTTTTAAAAAGTACCTGTTAAAAAGTAAGTTTTGTACAAAATATAAAAGCATTTAACTAGTCAGTTTTACGCAAGCTAAGCACTTTATGTAAGTCACTCTAAAATTATCTTGTGAACATTTTCCACAAGTAGGTTTTTGAAATAAAATACAAGTTCAGACTGTCTTGTCGCAGCATACACCATGACACTTCCTCCACTTCCGCACTCCTTCATCGTCTCCTCTGAGCTGCCTATTGCTGTTGTTCAGACAAGGTTTTGGCTTGCCCAGCAGGTTTTCTACAAGCATTAGTATGAACTGCCGGCGTGTTATGTGATTGCTTGTTACTCTTTTATATAATACGTAGGAGTTGATAGCAGCAATGTCCAAGATGTTGCCCCAGACAGCTACCGGCCATCTTCGACTCGCTGACCTTGTAGTGCATAAGCGTGCCATTTGATCAAAGCAATCAACTCCTACTTTGTTCGCGTTATAAAATAAAATCAATTCCGGATTTTTCTTTTCATTACTGGTATCAACATCTGTCGAGTCCTGCATGCTGGAAAGCAAGCAAACTGACTTTTTCTCTTTTGCTTGATATTTCACAAATAAGAAGTTTGAGGGATCATGCCAATAAAATTTAGTTGAGTATGTAGCTTTATTTTCTGATTCAGTCATTTTTTTGCACAACTCGCGTCGATTTTTTCGCATTGTTCCTACAATAGATAGTTTGTCTCTCGTAAGTTTTTCGGCAACGGGTAATGAGGTAAAAAAGTTGTCACATGTTATGTTGTAACCCTTTCCTTTGATATGTTTAAAAGATTGACAACCACGGATACAGCAAGAGGAGCACTAAAGCGCTGTTCTTTTTCTTGAGCTCCAAGATAAACATCAATGTTTGAGACATACCTTGTTTCCACGTCAGTCAGGACCCAAAACTTCCCACCATATTTATCGGGCTTATTTGGCGTAAAAGTCACAAAAGAACAGCGCGACTTCAAAGGCATCATTTGTTCATCCATAGTTAGCGAAAATGTACACGTATACTTCTTTTGACATTGATTAGTAAAATTTTCAAATGCTTGTCTAATCGGTGCAAACTTGTCAATGCCGGGTCCACTTCTGACTCTGTTTGGTTTGTCATCAAACTTCAGGTATTTCAAGATTTTTAGAAAATAATCTCTGCTTATATTTTCATAAAATATAGGAATGCCATATCTTTTTGCTCCACAAGAAAGATACGGGATGATCTTTACCATAGATCCCTCTCGTATACTGGAGTCCAATAACCGTTTTTAATTTGGCTAGGCTCACAGTAAATTGTTCATCGCCTCTTTGTTGAGCTTCTTCATTTGTTTATCTGCAGATCTTAAGCAAAATATGTTCAGAAATGAAATGTTTCCACACATCGTCCGGGCTTCTTGATGAAGCTACATCACGAGGAACCCCTAGTTTTGCTGTAAACACGTTATGAGCTCCAGCACCCCCACTATTTACTGGATCGGAGCATTTCCGCGCAGTACCATCTCTGTCCAACAAGCACTCAGAAGTGCCTGCACAGAAGATGTAGGCTGGGGTTTAAATCATCATCACTTTTACCTTTACTGGAATCTGAATCAATGCCTATGTTTGCTGGTGATACCACTTCTTCGTCTCCAACAGCACTAGAATAAATCTCTTCTTCATCTGACAGCTCCTCATCTGTATCCCATGATAAGATTGTGTGTGCAATTTTGTTAGCATTCATATCTATTATAAGGCTTGCTTTAGACTATAGGATAAACAAATTCTGCGAAAGAAACAGTTTTATTGACTCTAAAGTTATAGAAATGACCTAACAAATGATCACAAAACAACTTTTGTTTACTTTAGTACGCTGTTGGCTATATGTGTACTGTGTTTCATAAATAAAACCATCCTAGCTAAGGCAAAAACTTTGTTATTATTGGCTAACGCAAATACCTTCTTGCTAGTGGTACTCACCTCATACCAACTACTGTAATGAATTGGTATCTAATACAAAAAAAAATTTATAAAATCCTGTCAACCAGCGGTATTTACAATTTTCTTTTGATTGTTGTTATTTGTTTCCTTATCAACAAAATAATTAATATTACAATTGCAGCTGATATGATGCACTAAAAACAGAGCTTTGTCTCTAAAAAGATTTTTCTAAATGGATTTACAGAGTTAGAATACCAGTACCTGTTTTTCATTGTCATAAGTATTTACTTAGAAGGTTTTTTTTAACGTTGTTGTCATATTTTGCTGTTGTCATATATCACATTGTTGTTGTCACAGATTAGCTATTGTTTGCCACTGCTAACAAGATGTTTTGCAATACAGCTATGTCTCCAATAATGCCTGGTCCCTACTAAAACTAATTATATATATGAAAAGGGTCGAAAACGACCCCTCCGTAAAACTAGGTGTAGCTTTTTTCCAGACGCAAAAACTCAAGTAGTAAGCAATTTTTTAAAAGTTTCAAAACCTGGAATGTAATCTAGAGTAAATTTTAGCAAAAGTCAAAGCAGTTCATTGACATTCGGTCACGCATTTAGGAGATATAAAACAAATAAACAACATCCAGGGTCAAAAACGACCCCTCCGTAAAGCTAGTGTTAAGCAATAGATCTTCCAGCCACCTAGTGGACATTGCAACTGTTGCTACGCTGAGCAAGCTTTGGTTTTATTTAGTTTTTTTTTAAACTCAAGTCAGGAAGCGGATAGCATATTTCAGTAATTCAAATTTGAGTTGGGAGTATAAAATTAGTTTTAATTTTATAATCTGTTAGCAAATAATAAAAACTAGTTTGTAGCAGCTATTAGACTAGACTTTGCTTTTAGTCAAATACGGTAGTTATTTTTTTAAGAAATTTTTCTAAACAACTTTTACACTGTTGCTTGCGGTAATTTTCTTTAAAATCTATTTAAGCCAAATGATAATATGTTAGATAGTTTAAATTAAAACTAAAATTAGGTAGACAAACAAACTATTCTGTAACTGTATTATGAAAGTAGATTTTGTTAGTTTATTTAACAAACATTAATCATTTACGCGTCTATGTCAAAAATGTTTGTAGAAACAAGTAGATTAATTACATTTTTGTTTCAAATAATACGAGTATAGTCGCATCTGGTTTGTTTCTAGTGCTTATGTGCAGTGGTGTATATTCAAAATTAGGGGCCTGAGGTAAAATTCTAATTAGGGACCCGTAACAAATGACGTCACAAATTTCGATTACTACTTCAGCAATGCCGTTTAAAAAAGTAGATTACCAAATATTGGAAAAGAATTGATGCTGACAAGGAACTTGCATCAACTCAATTCAATGGTGGACGCAGAAATTTATTGCGGGGAGAGTTTGCAAGAAGAAAGCACAATTGACATAGCAGTTTAAGTAAAAAGAAGACTTTTTTTGTCTAAAATTTTTTTGGATCTATTGTCTTTTGATTAATCTGTGTACATTTCTCGATAAGGTGTGACTTCCAATTTGAGTCTTCTTTACAAAGAACTATAACTCAACCAAAACCCTACTCAAATCAGCAGTTGTTGATGTAAAGTTGTTTTTGATGTATGCTTAGCAGGATATACGTATATGCAATGTATGGAAACGACCGGGCAAGTAGGTTTGTAAAATTGAATTTTGTGGACACGAATTGGACTTTTTTTGTACTATCGGCTACTAAAATATATCATTTTTTTAGAAATTTGTAATTTGATTGAACTTCTTGACAAAGGACTTAAAACCAGTTGGAATTTCAAAATTGTAAATTGTTGGGTTGTTGTTAGCCTATACGCAATCTGTTAGAAGTGTATTTTTAAA
Source organism: Diplosoma virens (assembly GCA_963680785.1). Lineage (NCBI taxonomy): Eukaryota > Metazoa > Chordata > Ascidiacea > Aplousobranchia > Didemnidae > Diplosoma > Diplosoma virens. The sequence goes on along the minus strand of OY796880.1, from coordinate 9,154,976 downwards.
ACTGTGCCATCGTGTCACAATAGGTATTTGATATAAAGTCTTAATAGTCTCAAAAATATTGATTAAAACAATACATTTGTTAATATATTTTTCAATAAAACTAAAAATTGAATTGTCTTAATGGTAGGCTACTATCTCAGATATAAAATTTGATCTCTTCAAGCAGCAATAAACAAATTTACACTGATTTGCATAATAACAGCAACAGCAAAAACAACTTTCATTATTAGACAGGTATGAAAAAATAGCACTAACTGATTAATAACACAAATTATACTCACTGTACAATACTACAACAATTTTTATGATAAGAATTGCAAAACTATGGCCTAAAATATTATTAAAAAAAAAACTTTTAGTTTTGTCTATTTGTTAACACAAAAAACATTAAGAAATGCTTGTAATATGGATCTTTGAGAAATATAAATACCGTACTATTTATAAAAAAAATTACAAACACATTTGAAAGTTAGCATAGTCTATATAAAAAAAATGGTTTGCTTTTAGGCAAATGAATCTAAAAATATTAACCAAAAAACAATTTTGTTGATGTAGCGTATTAATATATTATAAAGCAAATAATTATGTATTTGATATTTTTAGCTTAGGTTGCTGTATCAAATATTTTTATGATCTTTGGTTAAAAAATAAAAGTATACAATGAACATAAAATAATGTTAGCTTTAAACTAAAATTATAAAAAACTAACAGTGTCATAAAGTATTATTGAAAGGTTTTTATATGGTGATTATTGGTTCAAAATAGACCATCCTCGTAGTCGTATTTAAATTAAATTTGAGATGCTATTTAGCTTATTCTGCGTTAGGCTAACTTTTAGAATTATCATTTGAAATCAAATTATTTAATCTAAATAGATTTTAATTCAATTTTTTTCAGAATGACAATACATAAAATTTTAACTTTAATTGAATAGTTTTTGCCAGCTCACCTTGCAAAACAGATGTCAAATCTTCATTTTAAAAATTGCTAAACCAATTGCGAAAAAGCTGCAATTAACAGTCTTATCAGTCAAGTAAATGAACAAATTGCAATCAGCAGTCTTATTAGTTAAGTAAATGAACAAATTGCATTGGAAAATAAAACTGAAAAAATGGAATTTAAAAGTGAAATTCTCAAATTAATTTGGTTTTTGGTGAAACATACACTGACTGGATTTAGTGTTCAAATGGCTTCTATTGTACATTTTAATTTTTTAATTTTGTATGTCATTACTTTGTAGCTGTTGTATCTTTGCACAAATACACAGGTTTATTAAAAAACAATAATTAAAGTTCACAAAAATCACTTAGCCAAAAAAACAACCGTATTGAAATAGAATGCTTTTAGTTCGTTTGCTGTAGTAGCTTGATAACTTTGAACTGACTGATGAACCGAAATAGAAGCGCAAATTTAAATTGTAACAATTAAGCTTGGAGATACACGTGTCCAATAATTGATCAAGCAGAAGGCGCTGATTAAGATTAGAAGCGTTTAAGAAAACACTACGTCATCGATTGCACAATATCACAACAGTAGCAATTGCAGAAAATGATTAATATTGTACTCATACTACTAATTTCAAGCAGTATTTTTATCAATTAAAAAATACAAATTTAAAACAGAATTTTTTTTTTTTTATTACGTCTATTTTCTGGTGTAAAGTTGTTGCTGCTAAATCTTATTCAATTTTGGACAACTTTTATCACAATTTAACTAATAAGAATAGTTGACATTGCAAAGTTGATGTGCTATATTTAAAAACTAAATAGATGTTATGCATTATTGTTTTAAATTTAAGTGTTCTACCCATATTACCCTATGTGGCATATTACTGTATATAACATATTTGTACATTTCCTCCTATGTGCTAAAAACTCCAAACATGGACTCATGTAAAATGCCACAAAATGAAACTGTACGCGCCATTTTTAAAAAGGGGGAAACTCGATGACTGTAAAAAAGGGGGACCCGAGGCGACCCCTCACTGGTATCACCCAATATCCACCACTGTTTAGGTGTATCCTTGTAAATTTGTATCTCTTAAATTTATTGCCGTCAAGTTCCATTAAATAAAAAATTTCTGTTACTTTTTGTTGATATATTTCAACAGTTTTTTCATTTGATTTCTTGAGAAAAATAAAGATTGCTATTGGAAATATTTGCTCATTGCTTTTTGATAAAGTACAGATTCTTGTAGCTTTTATCTTTTATAGTTACCAGCTAAAATAATTTTAAAAAATTATAATACAGTCGAATTTACTTAAGCCGCCACTTCAAGGGAAATAGAAAATTTGGCGACTTAAGCGAACTGGCAACTTAGGAAAACAACAGGTTAAATATGCATACTGCATACGCCTACACAAACTCGGGGTATTTTTGTTTCTGCAAAAGCGAAACGTTTGAGAAATGAAGAACACAAGCAAAAAGCATTTTTCGGATTTATTTCATATATTTTAATTAGCTGATAGCATTTTTAACTGTCATAATTAGGTTGCTTTAGATGGCTATAAGGTGGTTTATTGAACTAAACTCAAACTGATGAAAACACTCTAAAGTGTTAAAATGATAGGGCATAAGGGAAGAGGAAAGTTTTCGATGCACAGTGGCGTCCTGTTATATTAGTAAGGGTTGTAGACATATAGGCAAACAACTGCAGTGTAGTGATAGCAGACAAAAAGTTTTTTGTACACTCGCTGGCCGAATCGCCACTCAGACCGACACAGACCAAAACAGCGACAGAGACGTAGCTAACTAGAGAAAGAGACGCATATAGCGGCTGTGCAATTTAACTCGAGATTCATCCTTGCAACGTAATCAAGGAAGATTCCGCTTACTTTCTAATTCCGAAGTTTTAGTGTTATTTTGTCTGTTCATTTCAAGTTGTGCCCCTTTTCAATAAAAGTAGTTTAAGGTTTACTGTGTGCCAAAACCACTCACGCTACAATGGTAAGCAAAAACGGTGGCAAGTAAGACAAATTGACAAGTTTGACAAAGACAACTTACCCAAATTCAATAACACAAAAAATCATTTGGTCTCAGCCGAGACCAAGCGATATGTAGTAACTTAAGCATGTTCTACTGTAATTTAATACTTTAAAAATTGTTTTTGAGTTTTCTGTTTTTGAATAAATTAGTTTTTGCATTAAGTACCATTTTAAGTTGATTAAACTATACAAGTACATGATATGTAAGTATTTATGCTCTTAAGTATTATTTAATGGAAAAACCAAATTATTCAAAAACAAAAAAGTATGGTACCAAAACAATTATTACAGTATTGTATTATTATTATTTGTTTAATTATTTTAACTAATAGCTGTAGAAAATGAAAGCTACAAGAAGTTATACTTTATTTAAGAGCAATGAGCAAATATCTGCTACAAATTATTTTTATATTTCTCAAATATTTAAATAAAAAAAGCCCTCGGAACATATTAAAAAAATTAACTGACATTCCTTATATTGTGATGTTTATATAATTACGAACAAGAATACGCACAGCCATCAGAAACAAACCAGATGCAACTATATTATTTGAAACAAGAATGTAATTAATCTACTCGTTTCTACAAACACTTTTGATATAGACGCGTATGTGATTAATGTTTGTGAAATAAACTAACAAAATCTACTTTCATAATACAGTTACAGAATAGTTTGTTTGTCTACCTAATTTTAGTTTTAATTTAAACTATCTAACATATTAGCATTTGGCTTAAATAGATTTTAAAAGAAAAGTTACCGCAAGCAACAGTGTAAAAGTTGTTTAGAAAAATTTCTTAAAAAAATAACTACCGTATTTGACTAAAAGCAAAGTCTAGCTTAATAACTGCTACAAACTAGTTTTATTACTTGCTAACAGAGTGAAAAATTAAAACTAATTTTATATTTCCAACTCAAGTTTAAATCACTAAAATATGCTATTTGCTTCATGATTTGGGTGTTAAAAAAAACAAAATAAAACTAGAGCTTTCAAAGCTCAGATGGCTGGATGTTTGGAAAAACTGTAAAGTGGTTCGTTGGAAAGGGACGGAGGCATCAGTGACTACGCGAAAAGCCTCATATAAACCAAGTACTACGAGAACAAACAAAGCTCCAATACTCGGCTGTTGAGTAGACTAAAAATAAGACAGCTGCATCTAATGTTTTGGCACCAGCACCCGCTCTGAGGCCCAACGTTACCTCAGCAGTGAAACAAGCAAGGTTTTTTGCGCAATGCCAAACGTTGGTGACAAAATTTGACTGATTAGTATTGTTTTACTTCAATATGAATCGGAACCAAACACAATATTGAATGTTGATCATTATAAACTTTTAGCTCACATTTTTTCTTAATCTGGATATTGTGGAAAGGAAATTATGCATCTAGATGTTAAAAAAGTTGTGATTGATTTTGAAAGAACACTATTTCTCTGACACCCGAGATTATTTTGCTTACTGCCGCGTTAGAGTGAAACCTTCGTTGTGAACTAGTTTTATAATCATTCGAACCATGCATTTATCCAGCAAAAACCTCAGCAACTTGCAGTTAAAGTCAAGTTTGCATAAAATAATAGTGTCATATGCAGCTGTCAGATTGACAAATAGCACTGGCATTTTTCTTAGTCTCGAAAGAATTATCGATTATTAAGAGAACGACTTGATCCACAGTTGACTTTTTGCATTGCAGGGGACGTAAAGTGGATAAATTTGTAAATAACTTTTTGGGTCTTCTACCGCCTTCTTTGTCTTTTGAATCGCGACTACTAGCGCTCTTCCGTAGATTTTAAAAATTGGAATTGACGCAATTAGGAAAAGATAAAGTTATGTAATCAAAAATTCAAAGCAGCTCTAACATGGGTTATAAGCTCTATGCACATAAAATTAGGGGCCCCTAAGCTTTATCTGGTTTTACGTAGAAAAACCCTTGCAAATAGCCCAGGTCATCCATAGCTAAGATATCTAAGTTTATTTTATTCAGAGGTTTCTAGTTAGTGGGTCATTTTTAAACTCAAAAAAATGTTGGAATATAATAGGATAATCATATTAGACCATATCCAATTTTTTCTGAATGAAATTTTGAGTTCAAACATAAAATTTATTGCGAAAGGAAAATGAAGACCATAAATGGTTTTTACGTTTACATAAAAAGTTGTTTTCAAATTTCAAGAATGAAGTTTTTTTGGTTTTTATTTAACTTTCAAAATAAATTTATCAAACAGTTTGCATAAGTAAGGACCGTTTTTTTTAAACTTTGGCACAAAAATTTTTTGGGAGGAAAAAAGTCATTTGTGTAAATTTCAGACTTTAGAACTGTCATGAATTTATACAAGTTGGAAACCCCCGTTTTATTGAAATTCAATCGTATCAAACATCTTGTTTTTATTCCATGTTTTCTGTTTGCAAAACCCACATCTAAAAGCTATAAACATTTTTACAAAACTTTAAGTCGGATTTTTCGTTGTAAGAAAAATTTCAACATAAAAAACCGCCTGTTACTTCAAATGCAAAGTGAAATATAAATAAAAAGTTCATTATAAAAAATCAGGTGTTGTTTAATTGTCTGAAGGCGTCAGCATAAGAGCTAAGATATGAACTAGTTAATTTAATTTTTTTCCCACGAATGAATAGTTACAAGAAAGTTTTATAAAAATGCTTAGTGTAAAAATTGAATTTTGTCCGCTTGATTGGTATTCAAGCAGTCCAACAATTGTTTTATACAAAAAAATGTATATGTGTAAAATGTTTCTAAGCAATCGCTAAAAGCTTAAAAAAGAAAATGCGTTTTACATGAAAAAAGTTTTGCATCGCCTAAGGCATATCGACGTCGGCAAAGGACGTAATTCGCTTTGTCACGCAAAGCCAATTCTTGGTAAAATTTATGTCATTTAATAAACGCGTGACATTGAAATTTGACACTCTGCTTGCGAAAACCAGCAAAAATTCACAAATTTTTTAAAAAACGTCTATTTTACCCATTAACCCTTGTTCGGGGACACCTAAAAATAGTGCCATCTTATTCAGCATTTCAAATTAGGAAAAGTCAAGAAATTCCAGAATTTTATCTACAAAAATGAAATAATTACAAACGTTTTTGCAAGGGCCGGGCTTCAAAAGCCTGGCCGTTAAGGAGAATAGGGTTAAAACTACAGATTTTTTGCAATTGAACGTTTTTATTTTTAGCGAATTTTGCACTCCTAACGTAAAATGACAGGGGTTATTTCATGATAGCCATCTGCACCTAGGGCCGCATAAGGAACTTTGAGTATACCAGGCATCAATGTTCAAGTCTCATAGATTTAACCAATATGCAAATAAGATTATGTAAAAATCAATGTGTACTGTTGATACAGACAAAATACAAGATCAAATTTGGCCCTGTTCAGGCAAGAATTTGCGCTTTGTAGCTCCTGCACTTGTAGACTTCCTCGGGGCAATCTCGCTTGATGCTCCAGCAGTAGTCGGCCATCATGTTTCTGTCCCATCTACCTTGATAGCGATGTTCCGTAGTCATGAGATCTTGACGGAACCGCTCCCCTTGTTCATCACTAACAGCCCCTGGGTTATTGGGGAATTCATCAAGGTGACTATGAAGGAAATGCAGTTTGATACTCATTTTACACCCAAGGTCGCGATAAGCTAACATCATTGTAGTAACCAGAACGTGGTAGTTATCTGTCTTCTTGTTATCAAAAAAGTTTTGTGTAACTTCTATAAAAGATAGCCATACCGCCCCCTCCTTGTCACTCATCTTTTGACAAATTCCTCATCACGTACAAGGGTACGAATCTGAGGTCTATCGAAGACACCAGCCTTGATTTTGTCAAACGACAATTAGGTAAAGCAGAAACTATATGCTGAAAACATTCACCATCACTATCCAGTGCCTTCACAAACTGCTTCATCAAGCCGAGTTTTACGTGGAAAAACTATCTTCTCTCAGCTTACTATGGGGTTGTGCACAATGTTTGGCATGCTCTTTTATGTCATCATACGTTTCTCTCAAATGCACAGAGTGACCAATGGAAACTCCTCCATAAACGTTGTCATTGTGTAAAAGAGCACATTTGAGGCTCTGCTTAGAGCTATACAGTAACAGTCTCTATTCAGTTGGAATGTACGAGGCAACACCTAACTGCCTGAGCAGACCAGGGATATCGTGACAGTAAACAAATTGTTTCTGTTCTGAGAAAAATGTCACAAAAGACTGATTTTTGTAATTGCTTTCGGAAATACGAAACTTTTGCAGAGTCATCAAGTAGATGCTTTTCTTGCAGCCTGGAAGCTATTACCTCTACAGCTTTTTTGGAGAGTCGCAAATCACGAATTACGTCATTTAATTCCGCTTGGCTAAACAGCTCAGGTGCTGATAGCCCATTGGCGTCATCTGAAAAGGATTTAGATTCAGAAACCATCTCCTTCTTATTGCAGCCCTCATACTCTTGCTGATCATCATCACTGTCTGCACATGAGGAAGAACCACTGAAAGCCGGGACCAGAAGTACTTCACAATGTGGAACAGGTCAAATGGCTAAAGGAATGATTGGATAGGAGATCTTATGCCGATTTTTCTTTCCAACACCTTTCGTGTTGACCATCCAAAAATAGCAGTCAGTCACATGACCTCGGGGTTCCCGCCAAACCATGGGAACTCCAAAAGGCAGTCCCTCTCGTTTTCCTTTTGTCCAATCACGAATTGTCCAATCCAATCCATTTCCTCACAGTTATGACATACAATATGAGATGACCATTTCTTGTCTTGGTCACCAAGGGAAATTTAAAAATATGCTTTGTAGGCACGCTTCACAAACGAAGTGATACTACGCTTTTGACAAAGCAATGTATAGCACCCACATACATAACAGAAAGAATCAGGCTTGTTTTTACATTTACGTCTACGAGAAGAAGCCATGTTTACACCTGATATAACAAAATGTTTTGTAAGTCAAATAACTCAAGAAAAATCTATAAGTAGAAAAATACCATAAAAGTAATTTAATATACACGTGTGAAAGATACGGTAGACTTAAGACCGTAGTTGGCTGAGTCTTGACGAAGAGCCTAGACTAGTTAACAGCGTGTGCAGTGCTGCGCACACTATCGACTGATAACACGAGGAGTTTTCTACAATCGCACGCTTTTTGGCTGCTTAGTTACCTGCACACAGTCAGTACTCCTTCCAGGTACTTCTATTTGTATAGCTGCTGGGCCTTATAAACAGACCGTATTGATGCTTTGATTTGAGTTTTTCGATTGCATTTCCAACACTTCTTGCTATCACTAACTGGCACACGCTTTTCTACAACGAGATGTATGACCTTTGTTCGCACCAATTGCATGCTTCACTGATTTTACTAAAGGTGCCGCAGCTAGAAAATCTACTAATTTGTGATGGGGACAAAAGTGAATTGAGCGTTTGCGACTTTCAGCTGGTGCGCTGCACTACTCGTGACTTCGAAATCAAGTTTAGTGTTACGAAACTATAACACCTAACATTGCCTGAGTTAAGGTTTTCGTTAAACTAAAAACGAGGCACGTCTAAACACAATAGAATTAATAACATAAGACTCTAAGATAACCGATAATCTAACAAACGTAAACCACTACAACATAACTGCAAATGCATAAAGAAAGAAAACGGAAAGCCGCTGCAGTATGAAGTAATCAAGGCGCGACAAAAGGTGCACGCTTAAATTAATTAGTTCAATTGATAATGGCAAGTTCGACTACCAATCATATCAGTTAGGTTAATTACATATACAATATAGGTGTGCATCGATCCGTTTTAATGGGAATCCGGATTTTTAAATTGCGCAAAAACTAGAGCATGTAGATAAAAACTGACTTCAGATTTGGAATCAGCGTCAAAAATCTATCAGGAATGATTTGAAAAATCTCATGCAACACAAAATGAAAAAAATTGTTCCCTGTGTAATTAGCTTTTTGTAGAAATTGTACCTGTTATGTAATTAAGTATTGCTCGTAATTAAACCTTAAGCAGATTTCGTTTAAAGTTTTCATTCAGTGCCTTTTTTTTCTTGTTACTGCAAAGCACTGTCATAGCGACGCGCAGCTGTTTACGTTGTATAGTTTTTTCGAATTGTTGCTTGGTTTTTATTACGTACATTTCTGGTAATGCTTTTTTATGTACATGCTTTTGATCAAAAACTAAATTTAGATCAAGTTTTGAACATGTTTTATAACAATTTAATCGACTATAAACCTTACAGGTTATGAAGAAACTTTTGCGACCTTCCGACTTGATTTAGAGGCTAACTTGCCCTCCGCATCGCAAAAATGGTGTCATTGATCTATAAGTTTTGAAAATTATATTAAATTATTCGATGCATTTCTGGCGGAAGAACGGCGTACAAACAAGTTGAAAGCATTAGTAAATTACATCTCACATCGTGTGTTTAAATATATTATTGACTGTGATACATACGAAGTATGATGAGGCAATAATAGTTTTGTGGAATTATTTTCAAAGGCATTTAATGAAGTTTTCTTTCGCCATATTTTTACCACCGCCAAGCGAAACCAAGGAAAACTAAAGATTTGTTTTCTCTCAAGTTACAAAAACTTGCAAGAGACTGTAATTTCTGTCAGATAACAAGCGAGCAGTAGAGGCAAGAGATGTTTTGTGATGCCCTCATGAATGTTTTTTTTCTCACATGGGTTACGTCATAGACTGTTCAAAATCGCAAACTCAAGGTTGAAACTGCGGTTGAAAAATCTTGTTTTATGGAACTTGCTTAAAAACACTCTAAATTTTAGTCGCTCATTTAAGAATGTCGTTTCAATTTAGCAGTTACTGCTGCTGACAAAGTTTCAGAGCTTTCAACTGTATCAAAAACTACAACAAGCAAAAAAAAATTGCGCTCTTTTTGAAGATATTTTTATCACGTAAAAAGCATGTACACCATAAAACATGGAGTACAGGCTTCGGTCTTTTTAGGACGGGGCAATGCCTGTATAAAACTTCCCTCTTTAGGGCCCATTGCCAACAAGTTCCGAAGATCCATTATTTTTCAGCTGAACATCGAAGGCCTCACTGCAAGCAAGATGAGCGTTCTTCATCACCTCGCTATACAGTTTGAGGCACTCGTCATCCTACTGCAGGAGACACACTGCACTGATGCAGAAAAGTTGGTACTTCCAAACTACCAACTAGCTGGGTCTTCTTTAAGCAGAAAGCATGGCCTTGCCACGTTTGTTCACGAGCGACTAAGATACACGCTTTTGGACCAATCTCTACCGACATCGAAAATCGAGTGGTTGTGTGTGGACGTTGATGGTTATAAAATAGTCAACGTTTACAAACTACCGCCAACGCGATTGCGATCCCTGGATCTCCCAGTGTTTAGTCACCCCTGTCTTTACGTTGGCAATTTTAAGTGCCGTCATGCTGACTGGGGTTACAATGACAACAGTCCGGACGGTGAGTGCTTGGCTGGCTGGGCAAATATTAATTGTCTTGCCCTCCTATATAATGCCGAGGAAGCCGTCAGTATCTAATTAAGGACGCTGGAACACTGGCACCAATACGGATCTAGCTTTCGCTAGCGTAGGTCCAAACAGTCGCTTACCGGATAGACGTGTTCTTGAAAAGTTCCCCAAATCACAATATCGACCTTTGCTTATTACACCACCAAGGTTTGCTATTGCAGTGCCAAGCATGCCTGTTAAGCGATGGAAATACCGCAGGGCCAAATGTAGTCACTACATTGCTTTGACGAATAAATTCGCAAAGACTTTGTTGCCGCCTGATTCACTTGATGTGAATGCCGCTTATCAGGACTTCTGCAACACCATTAAGAAAGCAGCCAAAAAGACTATCCCACGTGGATATCGAAATAACTGTATTCCGTGTTGGGATGCAGAGTGTGAATCCCTCTATAAAAATTTACTGCAGTCTCCTCAGGGAGACGACTCTAGTTCGGCTGCTACAGCTCTGCTTGCCAAGCTTGACAGAAAGCGGAGGGATTGATTGTCCGAGGATGTTCGGAGCATTGATTCTCACACTCTGGTCGAAAATCATGGAATATTTTAAACAATCTTACTGGTAGGTCACGACACTCTCCTTGTCACTGTCTCGTTTCAGCCGATGCTATTGCATCTCAGCTGGTTAGAAATGGGAAATACGAGGCTATTGATCACAAGTCTTTTCGACTTGTTTCTCAAAAAATGTCTGACTTTTCGAGGCTTACAACACCAGACCCAGTAAATATCTCTGACAATTTTTCACAGAGAAAATTTACTGCTGCCCTTCAACATTTAAAATCAGGTAAAGCTCCGAGCCCTGATTCCATCTGCCCAGAGCTTATAATTTATGTAGGAGCTGCTTTGAATTCCTGGTTACATGACTTCCTTTCTTCCTGTTTCCGCCGGCTTAAAATTCTCAAGATTTGAAGAAGAGTGCTTGTAGTCGAAATCCCAAAACCAACGAAGCCCGTGGGGATCCAAAGATTTATCAACCGATATCTCTGCTCTGTGTCCCCTACAAGATTCTCGAGAGGCTTATCTACGCCCGCATTGAACCATTAATCGATCCACTGCTCCCTAAAGAAGAGGCTAGGTTCTGTCGCGGGAAGTTAACCGTAGATCAAGTTGTTCTGCTAGCCCAAGCAACGAGGATTTTTTTGAGGCTAAAAAAAGATTGGTGCCGTATTTGTCGATCTGACAGCTGCTTATGACACTGTCTGGCACTGTGGCCTTACTCGCAATCTGCTGAGACTTCTTCCGGATAAGTACATGGCAGAATGATTATGGAACTTGTTCGAAATCGAAGTTTCACCCTTACCACCGGTGACAGCAAGCAAAGCAGGCTACGCTGTCTTAAAAACGGCGTTCCTCAGGGATCGTTCTTGGCTCCCCTCCTATTTAACATCTATACGTACGATTTTCCTTCCATGATTTCCAGAAAGTTTGCTTATGCTGATGATTTAGCACGGTTGCAATTTTCTGAAAACTTTAAGGACTTGGAGGGGACTTTAAGCCAAGACGTGTCCACACTGTCAGCGTATCTCCAGACTTGGAGGTTGAAGCTCAGTCACACTAAGACGGTGACGACAGCCTTTCATTTAAATAACCGAGAGGCCAAACGTGAGCTAAAGGTCTACAACAATGGTAGACTTTTACCGTTCTGTCCAACCCCAACTTATCTTGGGGTAAAATTGGACAGATCGTTCACGTTTCGTCACCATGCAAAAAACTATCCTCGCGCGTCACATTTTGAGGCGACTCGTGGGCTCGGGATGGGTTACTGGTACTAAAACACTACGCATAGCCACCTTATCTCTAGTCTACTCAACAGCTGAGTACTGTGCGCCAGTCTGGTGTTGCAGTGCTCACACTCGCCTCATTGACAGTGTCTTGAATGACGCCTTGGGCATAGACATTGAATGCTAGCGTCCCACTCCAACGGACCACCTACCTGCACTCTCAGGCATCCAGCCAGCTGAGCTTTGCCGACTGGGAGAGTTACACGACCAGATGTCACATTGCCCCAACCATTGCTTTTTAAAATCTTAAAAAATATAATTTAGATACGGTTTTTGTGACGATGAGATGAATTTTTTTTTAATGCTGATAATTACATCCTGAAATGACTTGCACATAGTAAATACATAGTAACACTTTTTTTCTTTTTTCTATTTCTCCCACAATAACTTTTTTTTCAAAATTCTTGTTTAATATGAAAATTTAGATCGCTGTTTGACGAATATCAAAAAAATAAATTGATAATTTTTAAAGCTTAGTGGTTAAAATTACGATTTAAATATTTAAAAAAAAGCGTTACAATGTGCCCCGACAATGGGGTAAGTTGTAACACCAATCGGGGTAAGCTGTAACAGCAACAAAATTACTATTAAATGTTTAAATATAAATGTAACTTGAAGAAAATAGCAATATGAAAAAGTAAACACAATGAAATCACACATAACCTAGTCATAGACATGAGTATCAAGTACAAAAATGAAGTATTTATCCATTGCCTAAAAATGTTAAAACAGTTTTTTTCACTGCTTGATTAGCCCAATCATACATTTCAGAATCATATTTGTGACAAAAATACTTATTCAAATTTTTGGCACAAGCTAAATGTGACCACTTTAGGTAACCATAACATTGTACTACCCACATCTTATCAGGACGACTGTTAAAATGGGCTCAAGAAATGTAATGCAAAACTATTCTTTTGTTTTAGTGTTTTTTCAAAACTTAGTTTTTGTTAGTTTGGAGTTGTAACAGATTGTCTTTTTCTTGTGTGTCTGTTAACATGGCACACTTTTTAGAACTTTTCTTTTTTTAAAGCAAGGTTTTTAGCTGTCTTTAGAGTTTTACATGGCCAACACCAATGTTTTGCTACTTCCCTTATTGATCTCTTTTAAATTATAGCAACTGCTGCAGTAGCTCTTAAGTTGTCTTGTAATGATGAACTGGTGTTCCTGTTAGTTATTCTTTTATAATTTCTCATATTATTCACTAATGTTGTTGCCCAAGTTACTTTTAATTAAAACTAGGTTAATTAAACCTAATAAGTTAATTAAACCTATAGTATATGCACAAAAATATGTGTTACAACTTGCCCCATCAGCTTAGGTTACAACTTACCCCATCTCATACTTAGTAAAGTTTTTGTTAATATCTCAAAGAGTTAAGTTTTAGTTGCTAAACTTTGTTAGGCATTTATTAGCCTATTATTTTGTGTTTCAACTGATATGAAACATTTTAATAAAACTGCACCCGCTATCTCTCCAAAAATTAAATTTCGAAAAATTTACTTTGCCTACTCAAAAAGCTTGTTTTAACAGTAAGCCTATTTTTAGTTATTGGAACTAAACAATGTTATCTGGTAACAACCAGTCTTAACATGACTGTTTAAAATTTTGGGGCTATTTAAAATTTTGTTGGTTTATGTTTGATTTCGACAAATGCAAATGTTACAACTAGCCCATGTTACAACTTGCCCGGGTTTCTCCTAAAAGTATATTTTTTTGTAAATTTTCACGCACATACTTCGAAAAAGACGGAGTAGAAAAAAAAAGAATTCAAGCTGTTGATTATAATGACTGTTCAAAGAAAATATTATCGTCATTAGTACGAGCGTAAAGGTTCACTCAACTTGTTTCTCACACAGTTGATATAGAGAAGTGATTCTGTCTTTTGACTTGCCAGCTTCAATTTTGCAGCTTCCACAAGTGAAACCTTGCATGGTATCAAAAACATTTTCCATACTTTCCAACTGAGGATTTTCATCACTCCACACTACACCGTCAGACCATGCCCAGGTCTTATTTATTCTCTTTAGACCAATCCAAGTATATGTGGAGTTATTTATAAACAACTTGTCCAAAATAATTCTAAGAGTTAAAAAAAGATTAATAATACATAAATCACTCCAAAGTGGTGTAACAATGAAAGATGTACTTTTTGAAAAACCTTTATTGGACAAAATAATGCGTTGATCATGTGACCGTAGCTTAGCGGCGCAATGTAAATCAATACTTAAATTAAAAGTAAAAGCATAGAAAAAGTCGCTTTTGCTTGAAGATGAACAGTGAAAAGTTTAGTTAAAATGTAGAACAAAAAGGAAATAATTTTTTTAATGAGCAATATAATGTGACATTAATTTAAGATTTTATGAATTTTTCGATTTATGTCTAATAATTGCTAACGCATCTATTTTATTAAAAACTAGATGTTTAATTTTTCTAATCTGTTTGCTTAATTGTTGCTTGTATTTGACCATGTTTTATTTGAAACAGCTTTATGCATTATTAAGTTCTAATAATTTAAGAACGAAATTTGGCACTACATAACTTTAGCTAACCTGAAAATGGTTATAATTGTTTTTTTTGTGACTCAGATTGTTTCTATAAATTTTAAAAAATTATTGAAGGCAAAAAAATGTTTAAAATTTTTGATGTTAGATATGTGAATTAAGATAAAAGTTATTGAAGAATTCTAATTACTTGAACACAACCACTTTTTTATACAAAGCTGGTGTGTGGTGTACGAGCAGCCAACAGCTCTGAAACTATTTACGATGGAAATAGGATAATCCTTAATATGTGCCAGCCTTACAAGACCGTTAGCAAGACTCACAAACCAATCTGATCTTCCAGGGTAAATGTATTCGAATTAAATAAACAAAGAAATGAACGAGGCGCGAAGCTAGCCAGTGAGAAAGATTTTAAAAAATTTATTTTGTTTTTATAAAATAAAAATACAGAGTATTAACAACAATTTTTTACATAATTACGGTTGATTTAGATTTCTTCTTATTACTTTTTAACTTTGCTAAAAGAGTATCAAAAGAGAGAAGCTTAAAATTTAAATATTAATGAGGTCCTTAAAAAAACATGGTATCCATGTAAATGTACATGTAAAAATAATTTTTGGTATCGATGGAACGTGAGTTTAAATTGACGTCTAAGTAGATCTTTTTGAGGTTTAACTTGCTTTCTAATAAATTTTGGAACGTGCTATCGAGTTCGTTTTTCCAATCATTGGGACGTTTTACCTGCGTGCACACTACGTAGGTAGAACGTACACACGACGTAGGTTGGGAAATTATGTCTAAAATTTGATTTAGATTTTCCAACTAATTTAACTGATCAACCTTACTTCCATGTGACATCATGTATTTTGCAGAAAACACGCGTGATACCATTAACCCTTTTGCTGCGTAATTAAGATTAGCAGTAGTGTCCAATAATTGCGATTTGTGGTGTAAAATACAAAAACTTTCAAAAACAATTTATTTTATCTGTATTTCTCTCTTTTTATATATCTTGTAACCAAAGATGACATTAGTTTGCAAAAATCTTTAATTTCCACATTTTTAAAGTGATACTATTATATTTTTTAATGCAATTAAAATTCCTCTCTACAGCAGGTTGAACAGTAAAGAATCTCCTCTCATGACTCCATTAATAAACTTTAATTATTGCTCATCAGCACATCTGGCAACTTTGATTGAAATTGTTTTTGAAGCCGAGGATATATCCGAACGTCGCATTACAGGGAAAGTTTTTTTACGACCGTCGGGTAAATCCCAATGTAAACAGTAATGTAAACTTTGTAGATATATCCAAAGATTGCAGCAAAAGGGTTAAATAAGTGTAAATATTTACATTATTACTTTTTTGTTGTTTTGCTTATTCTTTAATTTTTGTTTTAAACATGCGAATGTTAATTCAGCGTTAAATTTCAGTTTAATGGATTGATTTTTGGTTATTGTCAAATTTTTATGTTACGAGGTAAACTTTCCTTCAACTCTTTGACTTGTTGTTTACAGTATTGTATGTTTCATTTATCGTAAATTTCATGTTATAAATTAATTATTTTTTAAATAGAAAAATTTTGCTATTTTATGGACTTCAAATTAACGTTAATCAAACGCTAATTAAACGTTTAAAAAATAAGCAATTGTTTCTCTATAAAGTTTTTTTACAGCAACATACATGACGTCATAAAATTTAATTAAACATGTGGATTTTTATTATTGTGTTGCTATTTCGCGTGAACACAATTTGAAATATACACTACTCTCATAGAATTTCATTAATTTCTGTTTTCTCGTATCAGGCCAGTAGTGTACACTCACAAAATCTGTATTTAGTACAGGTTTGTCTGGAGAAGTTTCTTTCACGTTACAATTAAGATTTAAATAAAATTAAATGATGTAAATGATGTATTATATAGAAAGCAGTTTTTTATTAGTTGTACACTGATAGATAGACTCACTTTTAAAATAAACAAAAAAAAATTCGCATCAGGTCAGAAGGGTACACTCACAAAATTTGTGTTCAATACAGGTTTATTTGGAGAAGTTCTTTTTACGTTAAAATCAAGATTTAAGTAAAATTGATTGACATAAATGACGTACTATACAGAAAGCAGTTTTTTACTAGTTCTACTCTCATAGATAGACTCACTTTTAAAATAAACAAAAAAGAAACTGTTCTTATACGTATCTTCTTAATGCCTTTTTCTGTACATTAAATAGAAATAAAACCAGTGCTTTAGCGTATCACAAACGTCTACTAGTAAGTACTTTATTTATTTATTCTTGAATTATTACTTATTTGTTCAAAGATACGCGCTAAAAGATATAAACGTTACATAACTAAAAAGTTATTTGTTACATAGAATTTTTGCAAAAAACTTTTCCAAAAACTGTCTTAATCTACATTATCACTATAATTCTTTGTAAACTTCTCTTATCCAAATGGTAATTTTTTTTTGCAAATAATAATGTGGAATACCTGAATTTAATTTTTTTTATCTGATTATATTTGTGTGTATCTATGTGTAAAAAAATTTACACGAATGAAAAACCTAAACAAAACAGCTCTGTCGACACTTGTTTGTTTATTGACTTAAGTATTCTTACTTACAGTTTGTCAAAGCATTGTTATTAAGCGAAGTGTTTTCAAAATATTAAAAAATCATGTTTAATTTTCCCTCATTAAATTGTTTTCAAGTTTTTTTCACCAATTATAGCCGAATTCTTTACTGTTCAATTTTTATCCAAAAATCTCTTTTACCTTTGCTTTATTTTTGTTTTAATTTAATTCAAGTTTTACCAGAATATATATTTCTAGAAAAATTTTCCGAATTTTATTATTTAGATACCAAGTATTGTATCACATGCAAATTTATGACAAAAATTTAATGAAGTCATTACAGTTGCAAACTGAATATGAATTACAATTACATCAAAATTGAAAGCACCTCAAAAACTACAAAGCAATTTAAAATTTAATCAGAAAATTTTTGCCGTTGTAATTTGTCAATTGCTGTGGGTTTTGTTAAATTTTATTGACCAATTTGCCAGTTAGATGTGATGCAGATTTGACATAATTTTTTGTCAAGTGCGTAAATATTTTAAGTGTTATATAAAACATGCGGTAAAAATTCATGCATTTAACTTTTATTGTAACTTTTTTCAGTTAACGCGATTACAACATAAATTTACCTTCGAATTGTTGCATTTCTCATTCCGACCGAAGCCAACCTTGCATTTTCACTTTGGCAAGATGAACCAGCTTTATCTACACGAACTAGACTAAAGATTTTATAATAAAATCCATTTCCCGGTGGAAACCAATCTGGGAAAAAATAAACATAAATCAGCATAACAAGTCATTTCTTTTGTTAAATTTAATGTAAATTGTGAATCTAAAAATTGGCCTGTTGTTGAGTTAATGCTTTAAAATTAAAAAAGTTTTACTAAATAAAACAGAGTTATTTGCACGTAACTTTAAAATTAAATTGGTACTACAGCAATTTGGGTGTATGCAAAATAAAGTGGTTTAAAATTTGAAGCGAAAAATAAACACCCAGTTTAAATATTTATTACACAACACTATTGTTAAAGTAAAATAAAGAAGCATCAAGTGTTAAATAAATAGAATGAAATAGATTTTCTGTCGCTATTTATAGATGGATTAAATTTTTAAATATTTAACGATTCTTTTATCAAACCTTTGATAAAAAAATCGTTATACAGCTGGTTTAGGTGGGGAAGCTTACTTTTGCTATTATGTTTATGATAATTGATGCTACTAGTCTTGAAAGTGGCAACTCTATAACGTTTTTTCTTTTATTCTGGTTAAAATTGAAGCTGCATGCCGTATCAGAGCATCGAATTTCCGAATTTTATATCTTTATTGAGCTCTTCTCTAATAAACTGCGGTTCTGTAGAGATTTTCTCTGATAAACTGCTTTATAAAACGATAACCATTTGCACATCAATGCTAAAGTACTTAGAAAAAACTAATTGCTCCAAAAACTTTTGATTCAACTTTTCAATCAACAAGTAATTTTTAAATAATCCTAACTCATGGATATCTTACGTTCAATAGCGTTTTAGACAATGTAGGAAAGCGTGTATAAAAAGTCTAGAAAGAAATGGGCTAGAAAAGGACGGACTCTACTATTCAAAAAATATTTGTAAGGCCGTAAAAAAAATTTTTAGAAGTTGTATAGTATTAAAAAAAAGACAGTTTTATCTAAGATGACCACTTACTAGACTTATAATGACCAAATGGAAAAAAATGTTAAAAGTCTTTTAACAGAAATCTATTACCCTTTTTAGCAAAGTCAAATTGACGACTTTATTTATTTGGTCAAATTGCGATACATAAATTCATAACTTTGAGATAATTTTTTGTCACGTTAGCTATTGAATTAACGAATTACAAAAAATTACCTCAAATTCATTCTAATAAGGATAAGCCCAGTTCATACCCATGTGGAAAATGCACTTAATATGGAAACTTTTAAAAATTAAAAAAATATGGTTTAAACAGTAAATTGTATTATTTCGCACTCAAATAACAAAAAGTTTAATTTAAAAAAACATCTTACTTGTAAAAATTACGATATTTAAGTGGCAGAGTGTACATTTTACAAAATGAAACACGTAGGACAAACAAAAAAGAAATTTTTACCCGATGGATACTACCGCTTATTTTTTGAAACAAATTTAACGTTAATGAAGACAGTGACCAAACTGTCCTCATTTAACATTTTCATGAATTTCATTTCAATTTCCTTACTGCTAAACCAGAGATTTTATGGTAATAATTGTGAAACAGAAGTTTAAAATTTATTAGATAGATGTGAAAATAACTGAATTAATTGCTTGAATGCGAAAATTAATATTAATACAATTTTTTAGTCTTATAATTGTGATTGAGTTTTAAACCTGTTTATTCGCTCACTATCTTTCAAACTACACACACTGCGAGCAAATTACAGCGGTTTTTTTATTTTTTCAAAGAACGCTTTTGATCATAGCGTGAGTTTGCGGTTTTTGATTTTACTACAGATTTTTACTGTAGGCGTTTTTTTATCTTCAATACGTAATTGATAATCACGACATAAGCTGTTGTGTTATTTGCCTTGTAGCTCCAAATTACCTAAAATAAGCATAGATTGTTAATGGTAAGAACACTCGCGTTTTCAAAAGTTTTATTTAAGTACCTTGGACATCAGTCAAAAACATGAGGTTACTTATCAAGCCCCAAAACTTGTCTAAAATGAAAATCCAACTGCTTTCCGATGAAGTCTATGGAGAAATTATGTCTTGCTTAATTATGTAAAAAAAAAGATTTTTGTTCACATAAACTTGATACTAAAAGTATAATCGCATTATTGCACTGTAGATTTAATTTAAATAAAGAATATGTTTCTACTGCATGTTTGACAGTTCAAACGTTTTTGACTACTAAGCGGAAATATGCAAAAGATGGTGTGGAAACTAAGCGAATTCTGACTATGAAATATGTAACAGCGAATATAATACAAGTTTTGATTTTTTTTAAACGATTGCTGTGATAAATATAAAAACGATTAAATCGAAACAGCGAACATAAAGAATACGTAGTATGCCGCTCATTTGAAGTCAAAACTTAAGACTTCCAAAGATAGACAACTAACAATAATGATTAAAGTTTTTTCATGTCCATACTTATTCTTCTGACAAGCAGGGAAGCATCAAAGGTGCTCTACTTAAGCAACCATCAAACGATTACATTGATCTGCTTGCGGAGTTGCCAAAATATTGCTTACCGGTTGATAATTTTTATTAGGTTTTGTAGATTTTATTTCTTATTTTTATTAAACAACATGGCTGCATCCTTAGTGGTTAAATTTTTCTATAGTTATTGTTTAGGATAGGAGTACAATGTTTACTTTCCTTGATGCAAACTATCTCGAAACAAATATTTTGAAAATTGTGGAAAAAAATACTAAAAAAGGTAAAAATAGCGACTATTTCAGGCTTTTTCTTGTAAAAGTTCCTATCATTCGGTAATTTTTTTTGCTGGTGCAAATGTTTATGTACTAACATTGTACACACAGTTGTTGCATAAACAGATTTTTTGCATTTACTGTTGTGGGAGTATAAGATAATATAATCTTTTCGTTTAGCGCACAGCAGTTTCGTTGGTAAAACGTTGTAAACGGAGCGATATTTTTGCCTGAAGCCGGAGTTCTTTTTTGCAGCTATGCCAACGCACAACAATTTCGTCGTTAAAACACTGGAAACTGAAAGATATTTTTGCCTTAAACAAGCGCCTGTCAAACTATGGCCCAATAAATAGCTTTTCTGACCCCAAGCTGCAAAGTTAAAAGTCAAATGGTCACCAAACTACAATTGCAAATTCTTAATTTTTTATTAAATGTAAACAAGAATAATTCCAAATACTTTTCATGCTTGTAAAGTTAGATGTCATTATGGCAATAATAACATAGGAGATTGATAATGTTTTCAGTTTTGTGCACAACAAAAACTTTTTTATTTTGTCAAAAAAGTTTGTTGACAGTTTAGCCTAATTTCACATATACAGTGCATATAAAAAATTCAAGAAAGATTTATATCTAGTCATCTCCAATCATGCATGAAAATTCGTATACCAATCTATCTTCTGTAAATGGTGGTGGTAAAAAAAGAGGGGATCCTTTAAGTTACTAAAAAATATCTCTTTTTTGTATTTGTTTTTGTATAACATACAATAAAGCAACATGATCACCAATGTTCAGTAATGTTGTATTTCTTCAACAAACTGAGCTGCGCAGACATGCTTTCTCTTGCTGTTAGCATCGACTTTTTAAAATTCTTTATAATTTTGAACTGTTTTGTGAGTACGTCTAGTTTTTTTCTGGTTTGATCTTTTGTTCACTGTAAAGTATAGGCATGCCCTTTAAATTGATCATCTTAATTTATAAAAATGAAAATGTTATTTCTACTCAATATTGATGTCTTATATTTTTTGTAAAAAATTATGACATTTATATAAAATTACTTGTAGAACAGTTTTGGCCAAAGTACCCAGCATTACAAGTGCAAGTGTATCCGTTGATTTGATCAATACAAGTTCCATGAACGCAAGGATCAGGTTGACATTCGTTGATGTCTAAATAAAAAAAGGTTTTTAATATTTTTTTTAGAAAAAAGGAAAAACGAAGTAAACCAAATTTTTAATTTACTTGTAGAGCATTTTGTTCCGTTGTATCCAGCATTACAAGAACAGCTGTAGCTATTGATTTGATCAATACAAGTTCCATAAACGCAAGAATCATGTTGACATTCGCTAATGTCTAAAGAAAACTAATTTTATAATTCAAAATAATTGCCAGTATAATAAGTTTTGACATTTTATAAGTTACTTGTGGAACAATTTTTTCCTATGTAACCAGCAGTACTAGCGCAACTGTACCAGTAATCTTAATCTAACCCTAGGTCGGTAAAATTCTATGAACACAAAAAGTAAGTTGACATTCGTTGATGTCTAAATGATTATATTTTTGAATATGATTTAAAGAAATAGTAGGGCAAAAAATCTATATTTGCTGTACAATATAACTATTATACGTTAGATCTGAATCAACTGTGGTGCTTTTTTTTCAAACAATTTTGAAAATATTTTTGAGTTATCCGACACAAAATCTACAGGTAAATTTACTTAAGTAATTGATTACAATTTTAAATTAATTTCCAATATATTTGTTTATGAACAGTTTGCTTAATTAATATTTTGCTTAAAAATTTTATTCGTAGACAGATGATGCAATTTTATTGCTATAAAATTTAAAAATAGTTCAATCTATAAATACAATTTATATTTAAATATTTAAACAAGTGGGTTCTGGTACAGAATTTAAAAATATCTAACAAAAATCTCATCTCTATGCTTTTTGTCCGACACTCGTCAAGATATTAACGACGAAAAAAGAAAAAAAACTTCAACTGATTATCTAATAAGGCTGAACGAAAATAAATAGATGTTGGACGTCAAAAAGCATAATCAGCGCAAAGATTTTTAAGTTGTAGACAAATTCTTTTTGGCAGCATAAATTTGGCTTGTATGATTTGATGTAAACGGCTTCTAAAGCAGATAAATAAAAAGATGAAAGTCTGTGATAATTGTCCCACTGTGATAGTGGGTATGTAAGCCACACATCTCAACGACTACAGGACAGAATTCATCAACACGTGCCAAAATGTATTAGATCTGGCCAAATTCCGAACTCTCGAAACATTTTCACTTGTCTTAGCAAATCTTTAAGTCCTACCATGATTAATGAATATTTGATTGGTCAGCAGCTTTGAGATAATCCTAAGTGCGCCAAAAATTACAGTGATAAAAATTTACTATTTTTGATTTGGCGGTTTGTCTTTTTATCTATTTGCTTTGGACGACATTTACATTAAATCATGCAAGCCGAATTTATGCCGCCAAAAAGAATTTGTTTACAACTTAAAAATCTTTTGTTGGTTACGCGTTTTTACACCTTTCTCAAACGTCCAATCATCTTCGTTCAGCTTTATTAAAATGAATTGAATTTTTTTTCCTTAATTCCTACGTTTATCTCCTGACTAGTGTCGGACGAAAAGCTTAGAGATGAATTTATGGTAGGCAATATTCAAATATTTTCAAAGTCTAAATCAAAAACAAATAATCAAGATGTATTAAGTCCTTGCACTTTTTTGGAATTTTTTAAATTAATTTTTCCATTATTATATGTTGTTGCACTTATATGTTTTAAATTACTTATTTTACAATTTTTTCCAGAATATCCAGGAACACACAAACACAAGTAAGTGTTATTTTTATACGAACAATTCCTATTTAAACACGGATTGCTTGCACAAACTTTAAAACCTTGAAAGAAGAAACAAAAAACAAATTATATGTATTTAGCATAAATTGAAAAATAATTATTTTGGCCTAAATTCTTATTTTAAATAGAAAAGTTAAGTTTTAGCTAATGAAAAAAATTTTTTAGTCGAAAAAATACCCATATATTTTTTTGTCTTTAATATTGTTTCAAAAAGAAAAAAATTGTTTTGAAACACTTTATAGATCATATCAAGCTCAAAAATTTAAATATGAAAAAAATGTTTAAAACTAGCTCAAGTTTTTGAAATGATTTCTATACATTATTATCGACTCTAAATTTATAATCATAACACGCAGGCATAGGTGAATTACAGGTAGTGCTCCTGCCAAGCAATTAATCTAACCCGCTTTAGAATTATCAAAACTAAGTATACGATAATTTTTTTTATCTCGAAAGTTGTTTGTTAAGATAGTCGTGCAGAGGTAAGCAAATGAAAAGTATTTTCCAAAAATACCTAATTGATGTAAGGAGTAGTCAAACCGGCATTTTCTCGATTGTGTTCGGCATTAATATAACACTCCTACCATCTGACAGCAGTGCCAACTATAACCTAAAAAATTGCTTTAGATCTCAATAATTAGACGTACCTTCAAACTGTTGGGTTAGTTGTCTCAACTTTGTCGTCAAATCATCTATTTGAATTTCAGTTTTGTTTTCAACTAAAACAATAATAAATTAAAAAATTATTTCTAGCACTGTACAACTTATTTCATTGTGGAAACAAAATGCCATTGCAAACCTGCGTCTTGTACATCTCAGTAAATTATACATTTTTTATTGGTTTTAAGGTATACTGTGACTGACCTCCGATTTATCAAAAATAGTATTTCCGAAATATTAAAAATTGAGATTTGAAATACACTTTATCAAAGAATATTTTATAAAGGTACAAAGAAAATTACCTCAAAATTCTGATTGCTTTTGATTTAACAGTTTTTTGCATCAATAAAATTTTTGTTGTTTACGTATCAAAGCTCAATAGCTATAAAAGCAAGTTTTATTCTATTACTTTAATAAAACTTATATTTTTTGATATACTGTATTACACACTTAGCGGCTGAAAAAACCCAAGCCTACCTGCTTTATGTTACAGCTTTAGCAAATTTCTTTCAAATAATCATTTTTAAAAAAATCAGAAAATAACAAAAATAATACTAATAAACATTTGACTTTACCGCGCAAGAATCAATTCTATTTTTTGTACCATTAAAGCATTTTACAAAATAAGCTAAATGATTTTTAGCTTACGGTTAATTTTTCTATGTGAAGCATATAATCAATTTTTTTTAAATAGTTTAAAATTATATCTTTTTATTTTTCATAGATTTTTTATCTCATTAAGTATTTAAACAAGCTGGAAAAAAATAACATCAAATTTATTATTTAACCCGTTACATTCCGAATTAAGACGCAGTAATATTTTTTATGATTTAATCGCCTTTTTCTGTCTCTCTTACACTAATTAAGATGTATTGAAAAGGAAAAATTAATGCTGTCACCCAAAAGGTGTTTTCCATGTAGGTCCCAAATGGGGATCATGGAATGTGCTGCTAGCAAATTCAAGCATGTAGAAGATATGAAGCCATGGCGATGACAATAACGAGTTTCTACTAATATTCGTAAATGAACGTTTTACTTCTGAAAAATAATACGGTTTTCTGAAATAACTGGCATAATGAGCTAAATAGACCAACCACTAAGGATACATAATATGGTTCTTTCCCATTTCGGGGCAGCAATTTAGCGACGCGCCGAAAATTGCGTTTTTTTTGCGAGTTGCGAAGCAATGAGCCATGAAAAAACGCAATTTTCGGCGCGTCGCTAAATTGCTGCCCCGAAATGGGAAAGAACCAAGTATTATATTTTCACCAGATTTTGTTAGAGTACGTGAAGACATTTAGTTTTTCCAGAACAAAATAGAGCACTGAAGATGAGGTAAAAGCAAATAAACTTTGAAGGCACGGTTAGACGTGTTTTGTTTTCAAAAACTTTGGTTTTGAGATTTGAATGAAAATACATTTTGAAAATACACTTGTCGAAAAGTAACAGTGTTAGTGAATAGTCGATACAAAGCTAAGATTGCTTGTGGAATGCATTGAAGCAATCTACATGAAATCCGGCATTGCAGGTGGGGCATTGCTTCCGCGCATTTGCTTTGCAAACTCTGCATTTCCTTTGCTTTCCTCCCGGTGTTCTTTCGATATGATGCTCTCCTGCAAGCATCAGGACCCGTTGAGGTAAATGCACAACTTTGCGCCCTCTTCCAGCCGGCTTGGACGGAGTATCCATTTTTAGGAGGGACAAAGTTACTTCTGCTCGAAAATTGAGTAAATCAACTTGCTCATGCCTTTCACGCATTAGGTTGTAAATGGTGTGAGCATTGACGAGAGCAACATCCAAAGCATGCGTACATATTGAAAAATACCACTTTTTGCTTTTGATCCCTACACGATACTTCTGGGTCTTCCAATCAGCCAAGTCCACCCCAAGCATACCCTCATTGTACTTTGCTATGCAATCTGGCATCATCACAGACCTTGCTCCTCTCTGAGCAGGTTTCAATGGCTCAACTCCATGCACATTGGATGCAACCGTCACAATGTTGTTGTCCTTCCACTAACAAATAGCAACACCAGTGTTTTCGTCAGTAGCGGCCGCCATAAAACCACGAGGTTTCTTCATCAACTCCTTCTTTTCCCCAAACGGGCGATTTGGAACTCGGTTCAGTCGGATTGTGCCAGTAGCTCTAAACTGTTTGTTGGTAAGCTCTTTCATGAGGGAGATTGATGTGAAGAAGTTATCAAAGTAGACAGCTATCCCAACAGGCGCATCACGCAGAAGATCAAGCACTACATGGCAGCCGAGGGGGTGTTCTCTGGGAGTTGAAGACGCACCCTGATAGACGGAAAACTTGTAGGTATAGCCACTGCTGCTACATAAGGCCCATTCCTTGAAGCCAAAGCGAATTGGTTTACCTCGAATAAACTGCTTTATTGGGTGGCGGCCATAATATCCAACAATTTTTTCATCTATGGAGTAATCAGAGTGTAAGTAACCACACTGCATGAAATTTTTGTTGAGACAAGAAATCAACGTACGTATTTTGTAGCATCTGTCAGTGCAATTTTCTGGAATTTTGGAGTTGTCATTGAAATGAAGATGTTGCTTCAATGCCATGAATCTCTTTTTGGGCATAGCTTCTCTTACTAATGGGCACTCAAAGTTGGGGTCTAAGCTCCAATATAATTCTTGCCTTGGCTGCCTACGATGGCGCGATAGCATCAAAATTCCCGTGAAGGCCATATAGTCTTCCACACTGCAATTGAAGTCCAAGTAGTTGTTTTGTTGAGCGTATGTCAGACTTTGTTCTGCCATTATGTCATAAACTCCTTTTGTCATCAGAGAGAATATCTCAAATTTAGTTTTATCACCATGAAGAGCTATCAAATTTTCTCGAGCTGGAGACGGATCGTACACGTTGCTTGTGATAGAGCAGTCTGGTTTATTCTTGGTTACATTCCAAGCTACTTGAGTTGTGGCATTTTTGCTCCTCTGCTTTGCAGAAACACTCGTTTTCCTCTTTTTGGAAAGTTGCTGTTCAGTAGGATCAACAACACCTGACTCAGCTCCGTCAACAATATTCTGCAGGGTGTTTTCTTGAGCAGTTGGTGAGTCTTCTGAAGCAGTTGGTACTAGGTCAAGAGCATTGCATGAAACTTCAACAAACCCTGGAACAGACACAACTTGGCTTTCACCAAACCCCAGCTCCTCCTCATCAGCAAACTCTTCTTCATCGCTGACAGAATCAACTTTTTCAGGAGGAAGTTCAACCACATCGATCGTATCCACATCTTCCAGCAATTGGACATCAAGTTCCTCAATATACTCCAGCGCATCGTTAACGGAGAAAAGTTGTTTTGACATCTGAAAAATACAATACATTGTATATGGTACATTCCATGATCCCCAAATGGGACGTTGTTTACATTTGTTACTATAGCAACTGCATGAAATATCATTCGCACAAAATAAGTATTCTTACCTTAAATAGAGGTTCTTTGACAGGTAATGGGTGACTTTCAGTTCACAAAACTAACTATTGTTGCTATGGCTACTAATAATGTCTGCAATGAAAGCATGACGTCATTTCGCTAATAAACAACTTATAAAAAACAAACTAAATAATATCGTTAGCATACAATTCTTGCCTGTACACATAATTTTGAGTCAAATACTGCATTTTAAGCACAAGTTTTCATCAGACACAAGATAGCTTTCAGTCGAAAATCACCTTCGGAAAGTGATCCCCATTTGGGGATTATGGAATGAAACGGGTTAATATTTCAAATTAAAACTTAAAAAAAAAAAAAACACATTTTAACCAGTATTTTACCACTGTATGTTACAAAGCTGCAAAGTATTTGATTCTTACAGAAAATTTTTACAATTATACTAACAATTTATGTTTGTAAACAAACTCTTTCTGTCTACACAAAATAGGTTTTCGAATCAATTTTCGAATCAATAACCTTAGAATCAATTTTTATCACTCTTCAAAAAACTTGATGTAAAGACTTGTGTGCCAAAAAATTTCTGGCGATTCCAACAACAAAGTTATCATGCCACTTGTAATTGTAAAGCTTTTTATCGCAACAGTAATAAAACGTACTAATATTTAGTAGAATGCTTTGGGATCCATTATTTTAACAAATTAGTCGAAGTTATACGGGCTATATTACATCAGAATTCAGGTTATTCTATATTTGATCAAACAATAATTTTAAAACAATGTAACATAATGTTTATGACCAAAATAGTCAATTTTTTAATTATTTCTCTTGACTTTTACGTAGTATTGAAATTCAGCAGCAATTGGTGGGAAACCTCCAATGTTCTCATACGGAAACATCATTTATAAACAGTTAAAATAAATGCACTATACAACTAAATCTTTAAAGTAAAAACATAGGTCTATGTTAAGTAATGCCTAAACTTTAAAAAAAGTTGCAATTCTACAACAAAAAGACTTTTTTTGAAAATGTCTAGCTTAAAGTGAATTTTGCCAACTTTAGAAGTTCATAAAATCAGTTTTTTTGTCTATTTTTCCGCCAAAAAGACTGATAGAAAAGTACAGCGGTTCAAAAAAATTTTTTTTTTTACATCACATCTTAATATTAATTTGGGAGAGTATGAAAAAAACATCAAAAATACAACTTTCTTTAAAGATTTACATTAACTTGTATCATGTTCCCATATAGGAACATTGGTAAAAATAGATTAAATATTGATCAGTAAACGTTTTTCAAATTATTGCTTTCAGAGCAAAATCATTTATAGATAAGAACACTTCAAAAGTTTTAAATTTTTAGCAGCAAAGCCTGACTGAAATCAATGCGTTGAGTTTTTGTAAATTAGGTTACTTTAACTTTTTAATTATTGCTTCCAACCATTATTTTAAGTAAAAGTTCATTACTTTTATATAAAAATTGATTCTAAATATTTATTTTTAAATAAGAGCAAGAACAAAACGTTAGGATGAAATGAAAAAAATTACGCAATAGCAATTATTTTTTCTTTATATACGAGTAAAAGACTTTTTTTAAAAGATTTTTATAAACAAAATTATAAAAAAAGTTATTCTATCAAGAACTCACGCAACAAACTATAGATAAAAAAGGTTCTACGAAGCCTTTTACACAGGGAATCTATTTATTAAATATTTAAAAAGCATCAAAGTATCGACGAGTAAATTAATTAAAATTGTTTCTGCAGTATTTGCTAAAGACCTAATTATTATTTTGTAATTTACTTGTGCTGCTACTAAATCAATTAATCATGCATAAAAAACATAATTCTAAAAATTCTTTTCATGAAACTTACCAAGTTCAAGTTGCAATTTTAGCCCATACATTTCAGTCGTGTTAATATCCTCAGTGGCTCCTTTTGTTCCTTTTTCGCCGGTACTTACATAGTTTCCTTTATTCTCTTTTTGATCTACATCTCCTTTCCACTTTTGCGTTTCTTCGTCATACAAGAACGTCTTTTTGATGTTTATTTTTCCTCCAGTTTGATTAAAGTTTGAAGAGCTAACAGATTGGCAAACAAATACTTCTTCTGATGAAAAAACTTTCACGAAGACAAACAACAAGCAACAAGTAAATAAATTCATCCTTATTTTATCAAAACTTTATATTTGAAATAAATGATTTGCTTTATAAATTTGTTATGCACTTATATACATAAATTTTACTTAATTTAAAATTCTTTTATTCTTCTGGTAGAATCAAAGGCAAGTAAAACTTCAACAAATAACAGAAGGCGTAATATATTTATTAAAGAAAAACCCAACACGACGTTTCGTCCGTTACATCGGGCGGACTTCATCAGATAAAAGCAAAACACAATACACAACGTATTCAAAAACCAAGAAGTTAAAAAGAAAACGTTATATGTTGTTGAAACGGGCAGATGCTTTAATACTCGCTTGTCTGAACATAAACGTGATTTGAAACCGATTAATTTGGCTAAATTAAAAGAAGATGATTTAAATAAAAAAACTGCATTGGTTAAACATTGTTTTAATTGTAAACATAGGATTAATTTTGGAAATTTCGAAATATTAAATTATAACATTGATTATGATAAACGAAAATTTTTAGAATCATTATATATCAATAACACAAAAAATTCAATGAATGATAAAGATTGTCATGTTTTTCCAAAAATAAATAGTAATATAAAAAATCTCACAATGAATGTGGGTTTTCAACCTGTTAAATTTGTTTCTGTTGCACGAAGTAGTTATTAAGTTATCATGTATGTTCGCCTCTCACCTTGTGTTTATTAGTTTGTGTTTTTTTAACTTCTTGGTTTTTAAATACGTTGTACATTGTGTTTTGCTTTTACCTGATGAAGTCCGCCCGATGTAACGGACGAAACGTCGTGTTAAGGTTTTCTTTAATAAATATATTACGCCTTCTGTTATTTGTTGAAGTTTTACTTGCCTCTGATTCTACCAGAAGAACAAATGAATTTTAAACTAAGTAATATCCCTGATAACAGTATTTATATTAATAAATTTTACTATTTGTTATTGCTTCTATTATTTGACCACAAATAAAAATAAGCTCAATTTTTTTCCATATTTTTGTCAAGCTTTCTAAACGTAAGCTAGAAATTAAAATCACTTTGTATGAAGAGTTTTCATTGTTTTAATACTAGAATGCCCCGCTATGACAGAATACGAAATGACAAATGTAAATGAGAATGCCGTTTTTATCACTTAGAATGTCAAATGGTAGACACTTTTACTACTTTTGCTGTTATGAGCGAAAACTTGATTTTTTACTGGTTTTTGACTGCACTACTTTTTTATTTGTCTTTTACTTTGTCATGTGGCCGCAAAGGGTTTGTTTTAAGTAGAGTTATCATTGTACAGTAGCCAGGCAGCTTGACTCCACTGAAGAATTTGCCGTAAAATACCTTTTCTAATAGTACAAAAGATATAACTTAAATAAAATGAGCATCATCTCGCGTCTTTCAGCTCGCATATCAGAGTGCTATCACACTAATTTATCATAATGACTATTATTTTAGTAATAAATGGATAGTTATTTCTACAAATTTTATTCAAAATTTAAGCTATGATGCTTATGCTGGTAGAATTTTTTGCTTGATAAAACTTTAGCTTGATAGAACTTTTTCCGACATGTTTGATGTTTGATAAAAGATGGTTCAGATGAAATGCGGTTTCAGTTTTGCGTTTTTCTATGAGTTAGTTTTTCTATTAGCTTGTAAGCTTTATTGAGAGAATCTAGGCGCTTATTACAAACTTTTTTCTTTTTTTTTCTTGTGCACTGTTAGAGTTATGTTACTCATTTAAAAATCATGGAAGAGTCGATTTGTTCTCTCTTTTTTGTCAATAATAAAGACATCCCTCTTTCTTAATTTTGTTTAATATTCCTTGAAGATTTGTTTGCTTTTATTTCAGTTGAGTTGCTTATTTTATGATAGTGTAGTAATCTGTCTACCTTTTCTTTCTTTGTTGAAGAAAGGCTGCATGAGTTGCATAACAACTTGAACTGGAAATCGCTCTCTTTCAAAGCAAGAAAAGCTATTTATCAAGTATGCTGTCCGTATTAACAGCTAACCAATAGTTTTGCATCTACTTTGAAATCTGCAAAGGTCATCTGCAAAGAATGCTTATTAGGAGTAACCTGAAGCTCCTTTCTTTTACTTGAAGTTATCAGCAGATCAAAAGTCACCTCATTGATCGGAATCACAACTCTGTACTGTGATTTACTAGGGACCACGTCAAGGTTTGGACTGCTGGTTGACTCACTGGTATCAGTATAAGGTGGAGCACTAGAACTTTTAACGATAATCATTTTTTTAACCTTTTTTATTTCGTGGTTGTTTATGAGTGCACTCGGATAAATTGAATCCAAAATTGACCCCCACAAAAAAATTCCCTTTTAATTCGACATTGTTAATAAAATTAACAGATATTTATTCAGATCGATGTAAAGCATTATATTTAAATATACTGTCATTGCATTTCGGAAAGCTGTGAATTGTAAAGTGTTTATCTGTTTAAGTACTGGGATTAATTGGAAATCAAAAATGGACACCACCCTGTTAACAATAGCAGAAAAGATGTTATTACGTAGATTATGATGGACAAGTAGCCATAATGACTATCTCGGGTATTCTAATGTGAAATATATTTTTTTCTACGAGGGTTCCAGCCAATTACATTGATTGATTCAAAAAATGTTTTGTAAACTATAAAATGAAATTGAACGTTGATAGAGAAATTGGCAATTGAGAAACAACCTTTAAAAACCTAACTTCAAATTGCAAAACAACTCTCCATTTTAACAAAACAAAAGAACAAAATTTGACTTGGTAGGCAAAGTAACTCGTGTAGCTATCGTTTTTCAGTAAAGCTTTTTTTAAATATCAATTAATTTCAATTATTTGCTGTTTGTTTGATTGTTTTTAACTTATTTTTGTCGGGTACCGCATCGTATCGATCGACCCTCATAAATTTACTCGAAAATCGGACTGATTTACAGCGAACCCAGTTTTAAAACTTTAAACTTTAAAACTTAAATTGGTTTCAATTTTTTAGTGCGTAAATGTTTTTGATTTTATAGTTTAAGTTATAGTTAGAATAATATATAATTACAAACATTTAATTTTAAAACCTTTAGCTCCTGGAATTAGGCCTCAGAAACCTACCAAAGTTTTGCGATTCACAACCTCAATTCACAACCGCCGATTCACAACCTCAACAAACGATTCACAACCACAATCTCAACTACTTACACTTTACTTTAAATTCTTAAACTTTAAAATGTTTTTAAGTGTAATATTTTGTTCACAAACCGAAAATTTCTTTAACTTGGGAAATAAGCCACCATCTCTGCTTATAAAAATATATTGAAATTTTTGAGTTAAACCCAAATTTAGATCATATAATAAAAGCCTAGTGTAAACGACACATTTTAATATGTAAATGACACGTTTTCATACTAAAAAAGAACGCGTAACAGAGTTTGACAAACATATCAATTAAGTCTGCAGCCCATACAGACAGATATTTCCATTAGGATTTACAAAACCTCGAGCATCAAAAACTTACAGTCATAAAAGCACTGCACAACAGAGCACGATTTCACAATACAAATACGAAGATCAGCAATACGTGCTCAATTCGCAAACGTTATTTTGATTCTTCAGCTTAATGTTTTCCCTATCAAACATTCACACCCCACCGCAAGGCTAAAGATTGTTTTAGAACATAAGATTACAAAAATTTACCTCTATTTCTTACATTCAAGGGGAATCAGAAGAAATTCCCCCTATTTTAAATGAAATGGATATAAAAGTACAAGCAGTTATGAAACCTGTCAAAACAATTGGACGTTTTCTGCCTTCCCCAAAGGACAAAATTGTGCACCACGAAAAGGGTCATTTAGTATGAAGTATTTACGTTAAGATTGTGACTACCTTTATGTGGGAGAAAACAATCGAAAGTTAAAATTACGTGTTGCGGAATATGAGCGAGTTGTTAATAATTAATAACCTGCAAAATCTTCCTTTATCCATCACTTAAAGAAATCTGACCACAATAATAATTGAAATAAAGCTTCAGTGTTAAAATACGAGGTAAACTATCATTGATGACTAACAACGGAAAGCTGATTTGTTAATGGTCGTCCTAAAGTTATTAACCCATGTCATGATGAAACTTTTCCTATGTTTATCGTTTTCTTATCGCCAAAGCTATTTTTTAAGTTTAATTAATTTTCTATTACTTGTCATTATACGAGTGTGTTTTACTCCGATGGGTAAATTCACTTTTCTACCGAATTATTATTGAAATTTTATTTGCCTGGTGTTTGTCAACGCACCTACAGTAGTTTTGATTAGCTTACGACTGACGTTATCTATTCGTACCTTGACTATGACGTAATGCTGTAAATCTAGAGTGTTCTAAAAAATTTGACTTCATTTGACATGTAAATATTATAAAAACTACACAATCAAATCCAATGAAATTAAACAAGGTTAATGTTGAACTAAAAGATTTATTCCTGTAAATTTGAATAAGAAATTTAAAGGCACTTGAATTTCATGAAAAGTTTTACAAATGTTCAATATGTGCACCGCCTGTAACGCGGCACAGATGAAGTCGGTACTCTGGCTCCTCCTAAACATGCTGCAGCATCTCTTGGGTAACAGCCTCCAGTTTAACTCTCGTACGAGATAGGTATTTAACAAAGAAACACCACCGCACTAGAGACTGTTACCCAAGATTTGTTTTTATTTCATTCCTTTTTACCAAAATCAATTGATTTGGCTTTTTGGTTTATATTTTTATTTATTTTTTTATTGTAACATGAAAGTAAGAATTCTAATAAAAACTGATTTTATGTTCTTAAAATTTTTTTTTGTTTTCAAAAGAGAAAAACAAAGATAAAACAAAGTAAATATGTAGGATAGAATAAGCACAAGATGAGAAAATTGAAACAACAAAAAAAAGAACAATTTTTTAAACAACGTTTAAAGAGATTGGGTCATTTCATGACAAATCGCCACAAAAAAAATTTTTTTTTAACCACTACATCTCCGATTTTGATAAAAATTGGTGTATGTGGTTATCTTATAGCCAAAACCCGCTTGTGCAAATATTACGTTTCTACGACTAATACTTTTTGAGTTATAGGGGGGCAAAGTTTTGGGGGAGCAAAAAAATCCTTTTCAAAAAACGCTTATATCTTCTTCAAGATATGTTTAAATTATAACATGTTTATATGGTTGAAATCAGAAAAGAACAAGAAATTTAAATATAATATCAAACATTTTATAAACATTAATATAAAAAAGTTATTTATTTAAAAAAAACATTTTTCCCCGCCACCCCCCCAAGAATTCTGAAAACCCCAAAAAAAATTTCTTGAAAAAAAAATTTGATTCATAAGCCTTAAAAATATGCAATAAAAACAATGGGTATAGACCGTTTATTATGCTTAACACTCAATACAAATGATTCACTAAAGCAATTTTTAGGGCAAATATTTCCAAAAATTCAATTAAAATGTGAAAGATTTTCCTGCATACCTCAATTTTAACATTGAGAATCTTGGCAATGTTTTCTTGGCATTTTAGATTCTAAATAATTTAAAATAATTTATAATATGTAAAAAAAACATTTAATGGGGATTAATGTAGGTATCAGATATTGTGGAATATGCAAACTAAATAGCATGTGTAATATGGCAGCGTAGTCGAGTGGTTGGCAGCGTGGTCGAGTGGTTAAAGCGCCGAGTTTGTGATCAACATGGTCTTGGTTCGAAACCCACTTGTGCCATTCTGTTGTGTCCTTGGGAAAGACACTTTACGGCACATTCCCCTGCTTGGTGGTCCTGGCAAGCAGTTCTAAATTACAGTCATATCTCTATTAAATTACAAGCGGACAGCAATATCTTGGCATCTCCGGAAGCAGGTCGGGGTAAATGCCTACCCTATGTATTAGCGCCTCCGTCGCTTTCCTACGAGTCAGGAGGATAAATATTGAGATAAAATAAAAAATAAATAAATAAAAATAAAAATAATACCTCTGATAAATATGACTGTATAGGTATTATAGTAAAGAATTAAAATCTTTGTATAGCCATCAGCAATACTAGCCGTAACTCCATTGTTAATGTAATAGAATTATAATCACAAATACATATACAAGTTATACATTTTTTATATTTTTTTCTTCATTGACAACAAAAACAAAAATAAAAAGACACATACAAAAGAATGAAAAATCACGTATATAGTACAATACAATTGCTGCCAGAAGAAGATGCTAGCAAAAGACCTATTACGTTACTACATGTAAGCTAGCACCTTTAACTATTTGAATCAGATGCTATATACGTATACATATAAAAAATGAATTTGCAATATAAACAAAGACAAACCAAATAAAAAAATAATATTTATCAAGGTTAATCATAAAAAATATGGTGTTATGACAGTTGATTGAATGACACTTATTGAACACACTTGATCGAAACGACACTTGATCACAACGGTACTTGAACGAAGCGACACTTGATCGAAACAACACTTGACCGAAATGACACATGATAGAAATTAACAGTTGATAAAAAAAAAAAGATTTACTTTCATATGTTTTTGCGATTACACAATGTCTTTGTTGCTGTTAATTAGATTCATAAAAAGCAGAGGTCATCAGTAAGAGAACAGTTTGTGTTTATTTTTTTAATATTTGGTCAATGTCAAGGTCAGGGTTTTTTAAAGAGTTTCCTGGGATCAGCATTTTTAGGAGGAAACAAGTAGATTTCATGCCATAGTTATGTTTTGTTAGATGCCTATTGCTGCCATTCCTTTGTATTCAATTTACATTGTAGTCAGTTATTTAGGGGGGCATTTTGTGATGGCCCCACCCTTGCAGACCCTTACAGAAATAAGAGACAGACTGAAAGGGAAAATCTTTTTTTTAGAGATTACTATTTTTTTGGGACAAAAAATTGACAAAACCGGGACAGAGTCAAAGTAAAAAGTTATAGTTTTTTTTAGTGATCACTATGGTTTTGGGACGAAAAATTAAGACAGATTCAAAGTTGTAAATTTTAATTTTTCTTATTCGATCAAATGTCATTTCGATCAAGTGATGTTTCAATCAAGTGTCGTTTGATCAAGTGTCGTTCGATCAACTGTCAGGTCATGAAAAAATATACTAATAAAAATGAAAACAATTCAAAAACATTACAATTTACAAATTGTTGCAAATTACAACATACCGACACAATTTAAAACTATTCAAATACATACAATTTTTTAAAATTATGAAATGAGTTTTCGTTAATGTTTTCAGGAATTTTAGACCATATCTTTAAACCATTAAAATTTAACATCTTTTAGTAAAATTAGAAGATACATACAGTTAAAAACCAGGGGTGTGGACCCGGAGCCTGGAACAGGAAAAAATTTTAGAGTCTGGAGCTGGAGCTATAGCCAGAGCCACATATTTTAAAAACGTGGGGTCAGAGTCGAAGTCACATATTTTAAAAATGTGAAGCTGGAGCTACATATTTTCAAAAAATTAAACTGGAGGCAATTTTTTAATATGTTGGAGATGGAGCCTGATATTTTGAAAGGCTTGGAACCAGTAAAGTTGCACCAGCTTAAGTTCCAGCTTTGTATTGAATTAAAAGTACACAGCTAAATCTTTTTATTCAAATTAAATATTATGTTTTAGAGTTGCTTCTAGTATATTTGGTAAATTAGAAATATATAGTGCTATTATCCTTTGCTTGAGTTGGTTAATGTTCTGCCTCCCAGAGAGGCATGGAATACACTTTCACAGTAAGCAATTACCCCAACCTGCTTCCGGAGATGCCAAGATATTGCTGTCCGCTAGTAATTTAGTAGAGATATTACTGTAATTTAGAACTGCTTTCCAAGACCACCAAGCAGGGGAAAGTGCTGTAAAGTGTCTTTCCCAAGGACACAACAGAATGGCACAAGTGGGTTTTGAACCAAGACCATGTTGATCATCAGTCCGGTGCTTTAACCACTCGACCACGCTGGCGACTTTTAAGAGTCATGGTCACTTTTAGAGTGAAACATTTCTAAATAAAGTCAAGTAGGCAGCGTGGTCAAGTGGTTAAAGCACCAGGCTGATGATTAACATGGTCTCGGTTCAAAACCCACTTGTGCCATTCTGTTCTGTTCTTGGAAAAGACACTTTATGGAACTTTTCCCTGCTTGGTGGTCTTGGCAAGCAGTTATAAATTGCGGTAATATCTCTATTAAATTACGCGTACAGCAATATCTTGGCATCTCCGGAAGCAAGTCGGGGTAATTGCTTACCTTATGTATAGCACCTCCGTCGCTTTCCTGCGAGTCAGAAGGATAACTGTAGAAAATAAAAGAAAAAATAAAGTATTGAATTTGATCATAGCACACATAAATGAACACTTTAAGTCAGGGGTGTGGAGCCGCAGCTGGAGCCAGAGCCTGGAGTGGGAAAAAGTTTTAGAGTCTGGAGCTGGAGCTGAGCCAGATCCAGTCATTTTAAAATCCCGGAGCTGGAGCCATAGATTTTATTGCTAGCTCCGCACCCCTGGTAAAAACAAATCAATTTTTTATGTGGTGAGTATTATAATTATGAATTTGTTCATTGAATGGTCATTGAAAGTAATCCGAAAAAGTTTTAGGAAGCATATTATGCATATACTTAAACATGAACTTTGCATAAGTAAATTTAATAACATTGTTTATTTTTAGGACATTAAATTTATGAAAGAAATAATTTATATTCGTTAATTTTGGTAAAAATAAACAAGAACGAATGAACTTATTTTGATGGACCTGAATAGCAGCCAGCATTGATTTATTAGCTCTTCTCCAATTCAATACAGAGTTTTAGACGTCCGATTAAAATAATGCAAAATAGGTAGTTTTTAATGTCGCTAGGCTAGCACAGTGTCTGAGTACTATGCCACAAACTTTAGAAAGTTTAAGTGCTCATTTCAAGTTACCCCAAGGTACTACAAACTACATTTTCTTTCAATAAAATGACCACTGATGGTAATATCAAAGGAATCAGTAAAATTTTTCTTTTGTTACTGAATGGTACAAAATAGGTTTTAGAGTAGTTTGATAATAGTTTATTTCACTTCAACCATACATCTATTACAAACAATTCTTTATTAACATTATTTTGCACAGATATCAAATAGAGTAGTCTTCATATTAGATACATTTGAAAGATCATTTATTTAGAGTAGGAATAACAGGGTCCAAGAATTTAACCCTGTGGTACTCCACATTTAAGTGTAGTCAAATCAGATGAAACATTTTTTATTTTTGTACATTGAATTCTATTACTTAGGTATGATTTTATGATAAATACGACCTTGCCTCTTAATCTAAACTAGATATTAAATTTTTTCTATTGATATATCATGATCATGATTAATAGTGTCAAAAGCTTTGCTTAGATCTAAAAACAAAGAGCATGTAAAGTTGTGTTGTTAAAACTACGAGTAGATAGTAGTTTATCACAGATGGTTGCTAAATACAAAATGTTTAAAAATCATACTTATTATGAATTAAATACCTACTAAACATTAAAGTTACTTTTGCAACTCCCTGCTTTAAATGAAGCCGATGCCGATCAACAACATTGTATTTTTAGCAAAATGAGGGGGACATCGGTTCTATATTTAAGTAGACCTAACATCATTTAATCTCAAGTTTAGCAACTAGGTCTATTAATGCAATAAAAAGTGAATGCTGTTCAAAAGTATTGCCATATTTATGTTTTTAGGACTGAGATAATAACTTAATGGATAAATTTTTTTAAAAAATCCATTAAATTAAGTAAAATTTTTCCTAAAAATTGCTTTAGTGAATCATTTGTATTGAGTGTTAAGCATAATAAACGGTCTACACCCATTATTTTTATTGCATATTTTTAAGGCTTATGAATCAAAATTTTTTTTCAAGAAATTTTTTTTGGGGTTTTCAGAATTCTTGGGGGGGTGGCGGGGAAAAATGTTTTTTTTAAATAAATAACTTTTTTATATTAATGTTTATAAAATGTTTGATATTATATTTAAATTCCTTGTTCTTTTCTGATTTCAACCATATATAACATGTTATAATTTAAACATATCTTGAAGAAGATATAAGCGTTTTTTGAAAAGGATTTTTTTGCTCCCCCAAAACTTTGCCCCCCTATAACTCAAAAAGTATTAGTCGTAGAAACGTAATATTTGCACCAGCGGGTTTTGGCTATAAGATAACCACATACACCAATTTTTATCAAAATCGGAGATGTAGTGGTTAAACGCCTATGGCGATTTGTCATGGAATGACCCGATTACTATTATTATTAAAAACCAATTTAATTTGTTCCAATTGAATCTTTATTAAATCAAACCATTGCGTTAAACTTTTTAAAAATTCAGTTTTATATTGTGCAAAGTAGGCTAAGTAAAATTAACTGTCAGCCTCTTAAAGAAGAAATCTTAAATACGTTACTAACTTTAAAAAATACTTTTTATTTCTCTTAAACTTTTAGTCGAAGCTGAAAATTAATCAAAATAAAAAATCACTAAAATTTTTAATGAGCTATTCTCATTCACAACTCTGAAAAGTAGAAATTGTATAAACGTAAACGAGGCAATCTCTTAACAAGGGTTTCTCAAGCTTTTTTATTCACAAAACACTTTGTCAAAATTTTTCCAATCTCAAATTTGTCAAGAACATAATAGGCTTCAATTTTGTATTGAAGCAAAAAAATTAATTAGTATTTCAAAAAGCTGAAGTTCTTTAAGTTACTGTCAAAACAGTATAAGTAATAAGAATGAAAAATTTTTTAACAAAATTTGAAAGATTATGCCATTATGGCGTACTTGCAAACCGTCATGTTTATTGTTCAGCGGAATATTTTAAGTAAGCTCGCGGGACAAGCAGTTTGAGAAACGCTGTTCTGAACAATAAAAACTAAACTAAATAATGTTTTTTCTAACATTTTTATCTTAAAATTTAGCACGTTGTAAGCATTGGATGTTTTAATCAATGCTCACAGGAAGTATGTCACTTATATTAGTTAGAATTCATAGTTAATTATGAGTAATTGATTGACATATAAAAATCGCATTTTGTGACATAAGACTCAGAATGGATAAAAATAAATTACGCAATAAATTTTTTCAAAGACAATACAAAAGTTTGAAAAAAATTTGTACCCGACTCAAATTTTATATTCTTGTAATTTACTAGATAAGATTGATTTTTAAAGATTTTAACTTTTTCTAATTTATTGGTTTCTATTTTATTTTTTGGTATAGTTTGCTTTAATTATTAAAATATTTAAAATTTACTTACTTTCAGTAAATCAGGATATCAAACAAAACCAAAAAATCTGAATTGGGTCATGGAGAGAAGCTTTTAGCAGCATTAAGTAAAGAAAAATATAAAACACAGAATAGAACATTGACTAAACGAAGTCAAAAGCTTTTTTCAAATTTTCTCGTTTCAATTCAAATTTTTAAACATCGAATAAATATTTAGATTAGCGATTGAGTCATAAATTGAATTGTACATTAATATTAAGGTAAAATTTTGTGTTTAAAATGGAATTACCACTGGCGTTCTTATTTAGTCAAATTATAGGTTTAAAGTTATTTTGAATGGATGAAAAAACTACCAGTTGCTACTGCGCTTTTTCACGTGATAGTGAAAAGTTTGAACAATCTTACGTAGAGAAAACTGCTTATTAAGTAAAAACGATGAAGAAGAATTGAGTTAAACTTTTTTGTTTTTCTCTGGCAGGTCGTTTCAGAAAAGATTAACAATTATTAGTTAAATTGGATAGTCAAAGTCGATATAATCATAGATATTTTTTTAGTTTTTTTTTAATATACGGGACAATACAATTTATTATTTCAATAAAACTGTTATAAGTAACTATAATATACAGGGTGTCCCACAGCGAACCTCCTAACAATATCCATTATTATCTCATATGATAATATGCATGTTATGTGATTAAACGGCCATTATCCTTTTATCAGATTACTTTTAGTAATTTATACAAAACATAAAAACACGTATTAATAAAATTTACAGATTATTTTCAAT
Organism: Diplosoma virens; assembly: GCA_963680785.1. Classification (NCBI taxonomy): domain Eukaryota; kingdom Metazoa; phylum Chordata; class Ascidiacea; order Aplousobranchia; family Didemnidae; genus Diplosoma; species Diplosoma virens. Next base: position 9,113,111 of record OY796880.1, on the reverse strand, counting down.
ATGATCATCATTTTCCTGTACACAGAGTCGAATTCTATTTTCAACAAGTTCGAAACATACTTTTCTGCGCAAGCCTTCGTCTATGTCTTTCAATTCATCCAAGGTTTGAGGATCACTCCTGTATACCATCTTTTTTACGTGTCCCCAAAGAAAAAATCACAAGGTGTTAAATCTGGTGATCTTGGAGGCTATTCCAAAAGGTTAACTCGACGTCCAATCCAGCAGTTAGGAAAATTACTGTTTAAATAATTTATGACGGGTT